>CM021108.1:176170216-176402412 GCA_007115665.2 Sequoiadendron giganteum
GAGAGGGAGAGATGCCAGCAGAGGATGATCTATTCACAGAGCATCATTCACCTGAGATTGATGTTGAGTAGATCAGTGAAGAGGAGGCAAGGGAGGATGAGGATGAGGAGGGGGAGGATGAGGCCGAGAGGAGGCTATGGGAGAAGATGATTGATGGGGATGAGAAGGGGGATAGGCCACCCATTTTTCTAGTGGATGCCACTATTGATCAGAGGATTTCTGATCTTCAGAGTAGATTAGATGTGCCCTTATCTCAGAACAAGGCCCAAGAAGCTGAGTTGGAGGTTACCAGAGTGGAGAGAGACCAGGCCATTATTCAATGGCAAGAATCAGACCGATGAGTTACTAAGTTTATAGAGTTATGTGCAGGGCCGACGAGGGATATGGCTAGGGAGTTGGCCAAGATGGCTGAGAGAAGGGGTCGATACAAGTTGCTATATGAGTAGGTTGTTCCACCAGAGAGACGGGACCCAGGATTGTCCCAATCATACAATAGGACTGGCAATGGGAAAAAAACTCAGAATAGTAGTAGGTCACATAGAAACAGTCATACGAGTGCTGGGGGGTCCACTTTATTAGGGCATTCATCAGGCCATAGGTCACACAGTTCACATAGGAAGTCATTAGGTAATAGCCATAGGTTAGGGCATGGTCACAAATCAATGTCATCAGGACACTAGGTAGAGCATATACAGCCTCCCATTACTAAGCCCTTGGGATCCAAGAGTCAGACTCCAAAAACCACCCCTATCCAAGTTACCTTTCATGTGATTAGTCAGTCGCAGCCACCTCATGATTCACCTCCATGGGACAGAGGAGGCATAGCATAGGACTTTCATTTTTTATGTTTGTATTTATACATTTGCATATATTGACATTCGAGCCTATGAGCTCCATTTTTGGGATATCCCATGATTCTATCCTGTGACATTATGTTTTTTTGAGATTATATATATACGATGTAGTTTTGATGTGACCTATATGATTTATGAGTTATGGTGCTTTATGATTTATTAGATGCTATGTGATGTGATGCATTTATGATGTTATGAGATGTATGGATATTGTGGTTTATGTTTATGAATGTAATTATGGATATGGTTATGTATGTATGCATTGTGCAATGTATGATGATATGATTCCTATATGTTAATGCAAAATGATGTTTATGATGTCTATATCTTAATGTAAATGGTGGTTTTATGTATTCCAGATGGATGGATGATAATCTTATACAATGTGAATTATGGTATTTGATTTATGCAAATGTGAAATGTGAATATGAAATGCTCGTATGATCATGTATGCAAATCTGTTTTTGTATGTCATAGGATATCATCATAGGATGAGAGAAGAGAAGAAAGAGATGGATGTTAGTGCAGAGAAAGATATACATGTTAGTGTGGAGAAGATATGCATGTTAGTGCAGAAACAGAAACAATCCTTCAACGCCTGCCATAGTATTATCCTAGTTGTTGGTCTTTAATCATCATTGGGCAAAAATATCATGATGGCCAACAAACACTATGATATGACGTAGATCAATAGTGTGCAAGGTCAAACCATCACGTAGATCAACAGTCGCAGACAAGGATGATCATGACTCATACAGGGAACACAATTTTCCCCTAGTCATTTTGTCACAACCAACCGCAGAAAAACAAAACTAGTCATGGAATGTCGTTGCTTCTCTAAATCCTAATGCCAGGACATCCTTGAGAAACTAGTCACATGATATTCAACAACAAACAAGAAAATAATTGTAATACGTCGTTGCTCCTTGAAATCCTGAAGTCAAGACAGCCTTGAGGAACTAGTAGCAGGATGACCAAAAGGACAAGGATGATCATCATGATACATCGTGGTTCTTCTGACGTAAAGAACTAATATTGTGATAATCATCAAAAAGATAGAATAGTGTTTCCCAAGTGAACAAAATATCAAGTGTTGAAAATGCCAATTGTTTTGATGTTGAAAATGCAAAGGTTGACGAGGTCAAAGTTTTCAAATGTCAAGTGATACCAGATTTAGGAAGGACACATACTAAATGATGTTGACATCAAAAGGATCAATTCTCATAGTCATGAGAATCTATCAAAATGCCAAGTGATGATGACAATGCTTAGGAGGGACACATCCAAAAGCATAAAGAAATGACGAGTTGCTTCTCAAAAGGACACATCTGAAGAAGAACCCAAAATTTTGACAGGTTGATTTTCCTTGATAGAAATTGACTAAATGATAGAGTTTATGACATGCCATTGCTTGAAATGCAAACTTGATTGAAATGCTGATGAAATGGATTTGTTGTTAGATTGCTCATTTAGAATTGAGAGACGATTTGATTTGAAGATTTTTTTTGACGTGTGTGAAAGTGTAGTGCCATGAACCCTAATGGACTGACCTAGTGTGACCTCAGGGGCTCATTGATAGATGGCCTTTCCTATGTTGTGCACTCAGAGATCTCGTAGTTCGACATGACCAATGACCTTTTCCAAAGGATAGGAGTTTGAATCATGATTTTATTTTGACAAACCTAGAAAGACTGACCTAATGTCTCGAGGATTCAAAGATAAATCTTTCCTACATAGCAAATGCATAGAGACAATGTAGTTCAGACATGGAGACAAGATGCTAGGATGTGACTGATTGGATTGATGGGACAAGCATTGACTTTCACTCTGTTTTGAGATTTTTACATTGATTTGGATGTTTTTGTATTTTCTCAAGAAATTGTTCAATTTTTAGGTCTTTTTTTAGGACTTTTTCAGATTTTTAGGATTTTATCAAGAATTTTTCAGATTTTAAGGATTTTTTCAAGACTTTTTCAGATTTTTAGGATTTTTTCAAGAGTTTTTCAGATTTTTACTAATTTTTCAGGACTTTTTACAAATGCAAAATCATACATGACACCAACTGTTGTTATATGATAAAGGTATTGCCCCCATATAGGTTGAGGATGATGGAAATAGGTAGTCACGGGGCAAAAGGAAAGGATATGCGAGGTGTGATGTCAACCGATGCTAGCCAGGGCTGAAATTGACAGGACTTATGATGAATGTCATGAATGTGTCAGGCTGTTGTGATTATGCAAAGTGGATAAAAGCCGATTAGAGTAATAGTAGATGGCAGAGCAATGATCGAATACGCCTGGTGCCTGTTTGCTATATTTTCACCATGTTACTTATCCAAAGCGCCTATTTGCTAGATTTTCACTATTGGATGAATGTATTTCTCTTTACTATTTTTGCCATTTTTTGATTTTTTTTGTGTCACCAAGATGCCTATTTGCCAAGTTTTCATCAAGGGATGGTTTTTTCTTTATTTTCATTTTTTTTGTATTTTTAGGTTTTAGCCAAGCTCTTTGATGCTATGTGTAGACCTTTCATAGATGTAAGTTGTTGATGGGTTATATCAACTGTTATCCATCAGGTGTGGCCAACTGATAAGCTCCAGAATTGAATGTTGCAGTAATAATATAAGGACTGAGCCTATTAGGCTCAAAAGTTTTGCGCTTTTCATGATCAACTTGATTTCTTAGATTCTGCATGAGGACCAAGTCACCGATTTCAATTTTTCTCACTATCACTCTTTTGTTATAGCTCTAACAGAGATGATTTTGATATGACTGCAAGTGATTCAGGGAATTTTTTCATCTTTCTTGTAACATTTCTAGCTCATGTAAGCAATATTGTTTATACTCTTCATCATCGATCATTCCATTCAAGGAGACTCAAAGAGAAGGAATTTCGACCTTGATGGGCAATATGGCCTCAGATCTGTAGACAAGGGAAAATGGAGTGGCTCTAATGGGTGTACGAATGCTAGTTCAGTAGGCCCACAAGGCAGGATTAAGTTGTAGGTGCCAATCTCAGCCAGCGTCGTTGATGGCCTTTTTAAGAATGTGAAGAATTTTTTTATTTGATGCCTCATCTTGATCATTACCTTATGGATAATATGGGGTGGAGAAATGATTTTGGATGTGGAATCGCTCACAGATTTCATGAACCTCCTGATTTTTGAATGGACTCTCGTTATCTATGATGATTGAACTATGAAACACCATACCGACAGATGATGTAATTTAGGATAAACCTAGATATTTTCTTACTGATGATGTAAGTGAGGGGGATGACTTCAATCCACTTAGTAAAGTACTCAGTGGAAATGATTATGAATTTATGGTCGTTAGAGGAGGATGGATGGATCTTTCCCACGAGGTCGAGTCCCCATTGTGCGAAAGGCCACAAATAAGTGATCGATCTCAGCTCCTGTGCAGGTGCATGGATTAGGTCGCTATGCACCTAACATTTCTGATATGTTCTAACAAATTGAAGAGCATCTTTTTCTAGTGTCAGCTAGTAGTATCCAAGTCTAGTGACTTTCCTAGGTAAAGTCAAACCACTCGAATGAGACCCGCGTATACGCTCATGTACTTCTCATAATGTTATTTGGGATTCATCAGTGTCGAGACATCGAAGAAGGGTGTTATCAAAGCCATGATGGTATAGGGTGTCACTAATGATGGTGTTCTGGGCAGATTTTCATATAAAGGACTTTCTCTAGTTATTGGAAAGTTTGGGTGGTAGGTTTGGGACTTAAGATATTCATAGATGTCTTGGTACCAAGGTGAACTGGGACCAAAAATATCACAAACCATTTCTGACTCTGGGATGTCATATGCCGGCATCAATAGTTATTCAACTAAGACCTCAAATTGTGACACATTTTTTGGGGATGTCTAAGAGAGATCCAATAGTAGCCATTGTATCGGCTGCCTTATTCTGTGTCCTGGGGATTTTTCAAAGGAAATCAATTTGAAATATGTCAAGAAGCTATCCACCATTTTCTTGTAGGGGAGAAAATTTTCATCATTTGTTTCATAATCATCATTCACTTGGTTGATAACTAACTGAGAATCGTTGAATACTAGCATTGTCTGAATTTTCCATTTAATTGCAATCTTGAATCCTGTGACTAGTGCTTCATATTCTGCAATGTTATTAGTATAAGGAAAGGAATTATGGAATGCCTTAGGGATGGAATCCCCTTGTGGTGTGATGAACAAGATACCAACCCCTGAGCCGTGACCAGTATGAGACCCATCAAAATACAGTTTCCATGGTGATGTAGGCTCTGCATGAAAGATAGACTCATCAGGAAAATCAATTATCAGTGGATGAGTGACTTGGATGGGTGCATTTGCAAGCTGATATACTATTACCTACCTATTTATTTCCTTGCGCTCAACATATTGTATGTCATGTTCACTTAAAATCATGACCCACTTTGCTAACTAGTTTGTCAATGCTGCCCGACTTCAGAGATAGTTTAGTGGATCAATCTTAGCTACTAGGTGTGTTTGGTGACTCAACATGTAATTTCTTAGTTTGTGTGCTGCAAAGACAACTACAAGGCATGTGTGTTCAATGGTTGTATAGTTCAACTAATATCCTATCAATGTGTGACTAATATAATATATGGCTCTTTCTTTTTCCTCATGGTCGTTTTGTGCCAATAATGCCCCCATTGCATTTGTAGTTGCCGAGACATACAGGATCAATGGCTTGCCTTCAATGGATGGAAATAGGATAGGTGGTGTCAATAGATATTCTTTGATTTATTTGAAGGTTGTGTGGCATTTCTCTATCCATACAAAGGGAATAATTTTGTGTAACAGGCAATGAAATGGTTGACACTTGTTTGCCAATTGTGCGATGAAGCGTCAGATGGACTGCAGTCTACCCTGAAGTGTTCTCAACTCGCTGATTCCTTTTGGTGGAGGCATGTCTATAATTGCTTTCACTTTAGCAGGATCAACTTCTATGCCTCATCATGAAACTATGTAGCCCAATAGTTTTCCCAAAGTAACCCCAAAGACACATATTTTTGGGTTCAAACGAACCTTTTAATCTTCTAGCCATCTAAAAAATTTGTCCAGGACCTAGAGATGATCCTTCCATGTCAAATATTTGGCCAAAAGGTCATCCACATAATCTTCCATTAGGATATGCATCATGTCATGAAATATTGTTGTCATAGCTCTTTGGTATGTGGTGCCTGCATTCTTTAAGCCAAAAGGCATGACATTCCAACAGTATGTTCCCATGGGCATGCAAATACCATTTTGTTATGATCCTCAGCTACAATGTGGATTTGGTTATAACTTGAGAAACCATCCATGAGAGATAGCATCTTGTACCCTATTGTGAGATCAACAATCATGTCTATATTCTGCAATGGGAAATCATCTTTTGGAAAATCCTTATTTAAATCTCTAAAATCCGTAAGATGCAGATTTGTCCTTTTGGCTTTGTGATAGGGACAATGTTGGATATCTAGTCAGCATAGTCTATTGCTCTTATGAATCCAGCATCTAGTAACTTCTTTAGTTCAACCTTTACAAGTAGTGCAATATGTGGATGCATTTTCTGTAATTTTTGTTTGAATGCTTTTATACCCAGGATTAGAGGAAGATGATGCAATACCAATTCTGGATCAAGGCCTGGCATGTCAGCATATGTCCATGTGAAGTTAACTTTCATTTATGTGAAGAATTGTTGAAATTCAGGTTTTTCTTCTTCTGAAAATGAAGCGGCCAAGAGAACCATTTTAGGATTCTCTGGTGTAGCTACGTTAACTTCTATGGTGCCTTTGATAAGCATAGTCGATTTTTCTTATGTTAAAGGAAGAAAGTACAATCCTCCATCCTTAGGTGCCTCAGAGAGGTTTTCACCTTTGGATACATCTTTTATTTTTACTATTTCATTGTCAGAAGGTGCCTTGTAGTTTTCACCTAAAGACATTTATTCTTTTATCTTATTCTTTGTATTTTTGCAATTGGAGGATTGCATAGTCTCCCCAAAGTAAGCTGCACAATCTAGGTCAATGGAAAAACATGCTTTGTGATCACCCCATGGTATGCCCTCTCAGAGTCCCATGAATTTTGCAATTGCCTCATCATTCTAAAAGATATCCATAACAGGTGGATCTTGTTGGTCCTAGTCAATCTATTGTGGGTAAACAAGGGCAATCCCATAGTCAATGTTGCTAAAATATGGGGAAGATACAAAAAGCATGCAAATTGAAGCCTCAAGTGTGAAGGAAAAGTTGTCATTTTCAACTTCTGTGTCAGATGCAATGGATGGACCATATTTAGATTCAGATGAGTTGAATTCATAGTCTTAATAGGGCACAAAAAGTATTAGTATCATGACTACTAGATGGAATTTCAGAGGAATGGATAGTAGGTTCAGGCATGTCATGCTCATGGGTGGGCTCGGGAATGGGGCACAATAATTCAGATGTTGCCGACGACAACTTATGTTCTTCCGGATCCCAAGGAATGCTTACCCATTCCTTATTTTTAGAATGACAGTCAATAGGATCAATATTGTATTCTTGTTAGAATCGTTCTTCAAAAGGGGATTGGCCAAGTTCTAGGAATAGTTCATCAATATCATAGTTACTAAGGGTTTTCTCAGATCCCCATTCCCATTCATTAGAGTCAGTTTTGATAAGGGATTCTTCATGTGTCTTGACACTTTCTATAGCCATTACATCCTCACTTGAAAGTTCATAAGTACATGGATCATTAGTTTCAAGTTGGTCAAACCCTAGCCCAATGTACCTTGGTCTTGTAGAGATATTGATAGGTTCTCTTCTTCCATTATTGGACTTTCCAAGACCACTTGTTCTATCAAAAACTAGTGCCTTGCATATGTCATAGCCCTTTCCATAGAGATATACTAGTAGTGGAGGTAATTCTTCTAGATCTTTGTAGATCCAATTAGCTATGTTCATAATGATTTCATTACCCATATCGCCCCATAGTGTGAAAACACTTTTTTGTGGAACCTTGAAAGTTGTTTTGGGCTCGACTGTGAAACACGGTCTACCATAGACTTTAGGCGGCTTTGGTATTGTGGTGATATAGTAAGTCGTATTCAAGTTGGATTCCCCATATCCAATGTCCTGGATTTGAAGGTCCTTACTTGGTATGGAGGCCAAGGAGGATGGTGCAGTGGAAGTCGATGGAATGGATGATTTGGTGAGTGCAGACAGGTCAATATATTTGGAAGAGGTGGAAGTTGAGGCTTCCCAATTAATGGGTACCTGGTGTTCAATAGTGGCTCTTAGATTGGTACAGTATTGAAATGGATCAGGATCTCTTGGGATAGTAATTTTAGTACCTTCAATAGGGAACTTCAAGCATTGGTGGTATGTGGAAGGAATGGCCTTTAGGGCATGAATCCATGGGTGACCAAGTAAGATATTGTAATGTATGTCATGATCCAGGACTTAGAATTTTGTATCTTTAATAACTGGTCCCACATGAATTAGAATTGTGATGACACCTTTAGAAGCACGTTATTCATCATCATACACCTTGATGACAATGATCTTGGTAGCATCCACACATGCATCAGAGAAGAAAAGAGCTTTAACCAGTTTTAAAGAGCAAAGGTTCAATCCTACTATGCCGTCTACTAAGACTCGTCTAACCTTATGTTTGTGGACAGAAACCTTGATATGAAGGGAATCATTATGATATGGTTTGGGTGAGGAATAGTCACTGTCTGAAAAGGTAATGTGGTGAGGTGAAGTTAGATATCCGACCATGGTTTGAAAATGATTGACATCAATGTTGCTAGGGACATAAGACTCTTGTAGAACCTTATCCAATATGGCCTTATGTGCAGGCGAGATGTGGAGAAATTCAAGGATGGAGATTTGAGCGAGTATTTTGTTCAATTGCTCAATAAGGTTGAACTCTGGCTTAGATTTTTACTGCTTGGCAGATAGACTAGGTATGGTAATTTTTGGCTAACGTGTAGAGGGACTTGGGATGGTGACCTTGCCTTTACATGTTGTGACATTGCATTCTGGGGCCTTTTTAATGGTAATAGTATAGACACACTTGTCTTCATTAGCAGCCCACAGGTTGTTGATGATGGTACCACCAAAATAATTGAAGGTAGGAAGAGCATGATTGGCTTGATTATTGTTATTCTTTGTGCTAGATGAGGAGGGGTTACTAGAACCATGATATGCATTAGACACAAATGATTGACCTCCTAAGTCAATGGTATGGTTTTCAATAAGTTCTTGCAAAAGATTTCGCAACTAGCGGTAATAGGAAGTTTTGTGCCCTTTGACATGGTGGTAATCAGAAAATGCATTATCATCCCACCATGATGGCTTGAACTGACTAGGGTCATACAGTTTAGGTTCTTCCAAAGTTATGACACCATTTTGGATAAGTTTCTTTAATACAATTTCAATAGGCTCACCTAAGGGAGTGTATGTGCATTTTTAAAATTGTCATGGTTGACGCAACTCCCTTTGATTAGATTGAGTAGGATTATTTTGAATAGCATTGGCAATTGATGTGGGTGTGGTCACAGGTGTAGTTTGATTTTGAACTCCTTTGATGGTGAGTACATGAACTGTTCCATTAATGGTTCTTGTATCGACCACACCATCATTAGTGATGTTTTTATTCTTAACCTAGTATTTGGTTTTGTCATTGGAATTACTTGGGTTAGTGTTTGTGGTGGTGTTGATTGTTTTACCACCATATTTCAATTTGCCTTTAGCGATCAAGGATTTTTCAAGTTGCACACCCTTTTCAACAAGGTCAACAAAGGTGGTACAACAATGGAATTGTAAGCCATATCTTAGCATTCCTAGGATATTTTGTACAAACATGGTGACTTTCTCCTTTTTAGGTATTTCTACCAGACATCTGCTTGCTAAGGTTCTCCATCTTTGAAAAAAAGGGATAAAAGCTTCTTCTGCCTCCTCTTGGGTAAGTTTACATAAGGAGGAAAAGTCAATATCCATGTCAATGTCATAGGCATAGTTTTCAACAAACTTGTTTCCTAATTCATTCCAATTTTTGATTCCTTTAGGTAGTAGCGAGAACCACTCCAGTGCATGGGCTATGAGACTTCTAGAGAAGAGTCTCATGAGATAGGTTTGTTCATATTCAATGTCCATGCAACTAGTGGTGAATTCTCTTATGTGTTCAATGGGATTTTTCTTGCCTTTTATTTGGGGAAATGTGGCACCACATATCCATGAGGAAATGGTGGCATATACAAGGTTCTGTCAAATGGATATTGACATAAGTCATGTGACATGTAAGACTTTTTGGTTGATTGTTGCAAGGTCTCCACTTGCATTTGAAGAGTAGCAAGATGGAGTGTGAGTGCCTCCACAATTGGGTTGTTGGTAGAATCACACATGTTGGTGATAGGTATGGATTGAGTGCCCACCTGTTGTGATTAGATGTGTTGATTTGGGATTTGTTGTTGGTGAGAAAAATGAGTGTTCTGATTTTGTGGTTGTTGGAAATGAGTGTTTTGATGAGGAATGTGTTGTTGTGTATGGAATTGAGATGCATAAGTTGGCATGTGGGATCCTGCCATGTTGGATTGAATTTGGGGGCCTTGTTGGCTTTGAGCATTTTGATGCCCAAATTGAGTGGAAAATTGGGTTCCTTGATTGCCTTGCCCAAATAGGTAATTAGGGCCTTGAGGAATGTGGGTATTTTGCCTCAAAGGAATGTTGGTATTTAGGTGTGAGGAATGAAGTTGGGTTCCTTGAATGAAAACTCTTCCTTTATTCCTCCCAAAAGGGTTTGATGAGTTGGTTTCCATAGAATTTGAGGAACCTAATAATAGGTTTGCTAATGTACTCATGGAACTAGATGAAGTCCCAAAGAGGTTTGAGGTGGTTGCACCCATTGTTGATGCAAATTTTTGTGAAGGAATAGTGGATGTTTGTTGGGGGATGGATTGTGATGTGGTGTTGGTTTGGGTAGATGATCCTCCAATAGATGTTGTGTTGATTGTGGTGGATGCATTGGTTTGGTGGTAGCATGACCAAGGGAGGTAGCATTAATGGTTTTAATGAAATTTTATGATGTGGCTCCCATGGAAGTATTGTGTGATTAGGGATCAAGAAATGTGGCTCTAATAGTGTTGAGGTCAAATCCTTTTGGTAATCTAGCCCCTTGGTCAAGGAGCATGGCTAGATATCTGGCTGAATTGTTTAGAATGAGTTCTTCCACAAAAGAGCCCACTTCTGGGTTTTGGGCATCAACTTGTATGTCTTCTTCAATGAATTCCCCATTTTGGTCTCTACAGAAAAATTGTTCAAAAGGATTGTGTGAAGAGGGTGGTAATGACATCTCACTAAATGGATTGATAACAAAATTTCCCATTTCATTAGAAAAGGTATTTGTGTCATTAGGGAATTAATTCATGTTTTTGGTGAAATTGAGAGAGTTGGTGTCATGACCAAAAGAACCCATGAGTCTTTTCTTTCTCTGTAATCTAGTTTCAACCATAAAAAGTGTTTGTTAACTTTGGAAAATGGTGGAGGATGATCTAAATATGCAAATTTTATGACACTATGTTTTTTGGGTTTTTTGGAATGAAATAATACTATGCAATGATGGTGAGTGGTAATGAAAGTGAGACTAAAAGGAAACTAAAGTTATGTAAAATGCAAAGGATACTACTGTAAATGGGATGAGACCAAAAGTGAAAGGACTAATGGTATGCAAAGGATTCCAAGAAGCACTCACTAATGGTAAATTTAAGGAGATGTAACCTTGATCACACTAAGTTTTGGCAATGATTTAGGTTTGGGAAATCAATGGACTGTAAAAAGGACTAAATGAGGACAAAGTGAAATTTCCACACTAGACTAATGAGTGGGAATTAATTCACAAAAGGTATTGACTAAAGACAAAAGTTTGATATGAGTCCAATGATAACCTATTGTTGAATGCAAAGGTTTGACAAAGGGTGATAAGGAATCTACTCCCAAAATCTGCAAAAAAAATGAGTGTCCAAGGAGATGGTAAAGTTTAACAATGTAACTAATGAAATGCAATGGGATCCTATGGTGACTTAAGAATGCTACCTATAATGTAATAATGAGGGAAGTTGAGAAAATCAATGTCTGGTTTGACAAAAATAGTAGAGAAAGATGTGATGGAATCTGGTAAAGAAAAGTTTAAACCTCGATTTTGATAGTGAAAATAAATTTTTGAAGACTGGAAAATGTGTCGTAATAGATGCGGTATGATAGGGAAGATGCATCTTAGTGAGTCGATTATAGTGTTTCAACTGGAAAATATGACTCAAAATGGTGAGTGCGGCTCAAGATCAATCAAATGCAGTATGGAAAAGTGATTGCGGCATATGAGCAAGCAAATACGGTGTAAGCAGTTGTGAATGCAGCTCAATTTGTGGCTCAGAATTAAGCAATTTAGGTGTAAAATGGTGAATGCGGCATTGGATAAAGCGATTGTGGAAAAAGACAGTTGATTGCTGTATTTTATGTTGCACTTGCATTGCAACAGGGAGAGTACGGCTCAAAATTTAGCATTTGCGGTCTGACATTGCAAATGTGTCTCAGAAAGTGGTTTTGGACAAAAGTTCAATAGATTGCAAAGATTTGTTTAGTTTTGGAAAGTTTATTTTAGATTTTGGGATTGATGTTCATTTGTTCAGATTGTCTAAAAACATTTGGCAAACACATGATGTTGTAAACAATGAAAAAACAACCACATAGAATTTTTTTACAAAATCCTATGGCTGCAAGGACAATATTCTTATGGATCCCACCTGGATTTTACTCCAACCGCATATTCTTAGCTGATGAATTACTAAGCTTGGCCCCACGGGATCCCTCTTATAGTGAACCCACTTCTTAGGGAAACCAAGGTTCCAACCTCCATGAAACTTCCATGGCAGATTGATCATCTCTACTAAAAAATACATAGGTGTGGGTGCCTTGGCAACGACCATTTTTGCACCAAAGAATAGAAGGTTTTTGGCAACTAAAAATAGAGGTTTTAATTCAGGCACCCGTTTGAGTGGTCATACATGGGGCACAAGATTAAGCTCCATTAAGGAGGTACTCTAGCCTGAAGAGGTTAAGTTCAATACAGTTTTGGGGAGTACTACTTGGTCCGTATGACATATCTACACTCATAATCCTAGGTTTTCCCTTAGGATTCACATTTATATACTGGTCGGGAGTAGCTTGGCTAAAGAGCTTCATTTCCAGTTTGAGTCACTTTGGGGTGAGTACTTTTTCCCACCAAAGCAGGCCCAATTTCTAGGTCAACAAAAGCGAGCAAACATATTCATAGTTAAATCAATATTTGTTTAAAAACAAAGAGAGAGCACATGAATATATTTGACTCACACTTGCATGTTGCTCTTTTTAAGCCCAAATCAAAATGTGAAAGTGTGATATCTAACTAAACCACAAGACAAAACAAACACTAGTTCATTTTAACTATTTGTAGTGTTAGCAAACAAAGGGTTCATTTTAACCGTTTGTAGTGTGAGAAAACTAATAGTTTATTTTAAACTCATAAAAAATGTGAATGTTCTATTTAACCTCATGAAATTGCATGATTGTTCTTCTTAACTATGAGTGAAATGCATGATTGATTATTGCAAAAAGAAAAAAATAGCCTTGGTCACCCTCCAGCTTGACACATGCTGTAACAAATAGATTAGTATAAGAAACAACCTTAATCTAAAAAGAACTTAAAAAAAGAAAAACAGAAATCCAAAAGACAACATTGGAAAAATTATTTTACTAGTCGATTGCGTCGCATTAGAGCGAATCCTCCGCTCTAGTATGCAAATACATCATGTAATGTCAAATGCAGCTCAGTTTATGTCGATCGTGGCTCTCAGTCAATTGTATGTGGATTAGTTTGTCATTTGCATCATGGGAAGTGTCAGTTGCATCATGACAGAGCACATGCATCACATGAGGTATCAAATACGGCACAGTAGAGCGTTTGCATTGTGTGATCTATGAAATGCATCGTTTCATACATGTAACTGCAAAATGACAAAAAACGTATGAAAAACCTGCAAAAAACTTGTCAAAAAAAATAATTGGGTTCACCAATGTAATTGAGGATTTATTTTGTAAGACCAGATTGTTAACCACATACAATATATATTAAATCAAATCCACAAATATTAATAGAATACATAGGAATAAATAAAAGAGATAGATGAAACAAGCTCACCAATTCCTTTATCCTCCATGAATGATTTCTATTGTACCTTCTAGCTTTGCTGGAATGCAAAGTATGCACTCAGATTGTGATGAGCAAACTTCTATGCTATGGACTAGTCCTAAGCCAAGTGTTGAAGGATTTCATATTAAGCTATGAAAAATAAATTAAATTGTAAAGGAAAGCAACTAAAATAACACAAGATTAAATTCTAAGATGCAAGATTCAAGATTAAATTCAGAGATTAAGCAATATTAAGAGATGTCGAAATGAGAACAAAATTGATATTTTATAGAAAATGCAATTTTGGATGGACAGATGAGATTGAAGATTGAGAAATGCCCTAGAATCAATGGTCAAGATTCAAAATGGAAACTCTTAATTAGGGTTAGAGTAACATTCCCAAATGAGTGGACAAGATTTAATTCAAGAAATTAAATCAAAGATGGAGAATAAATGTGACAGTGAGATGAAAATTAGTAAAAATCAAAACATAAAGATGAACAAGAAGATGAGATTTAGAAAATCAGTAATTTAGTAATTACTTGATTTGTAGAAGAATATTACCATTTTGAATTTAAATTAATTCAAAATATAGATTTAGTGAGGTAGTAAATAATTGATTTTAAGATTATTTACCAAAAGAAGTGAGAGTTAACCATGTGAAGCCATTTTAAATAAATTGTTTTATTTAAAATGAGGGAAATGTCAAACAAGACAATTAAATAATTAAAGATAATTATTTAATTTAGAGAAGGTGATCGATTAATTAAATAAAATTAATAAATCTATTTAATTATAAGAAGACTTTTGAGGATTAGTGACATATTAAATCAATAAATAAAATATATTTATTTAATAATCAGGAGGACATAAGTGGCAAAGATTAATTAAATAAATTGAGAAATTTATTAATTATAAGAAAGCATTGGATAATTAGTGATGCCTTAAATAAACAAATTATATCCATTTATTTAATAATTATGAATAATAAAAGAACATGAATTAATTAAATTATTATGAATAATTTAATTAATACTCGAAGGTGGACACCAGACATAATTAAAACTCTAGAATTAGGCTAGGACGAAAGAAGATGAAAAATAGTGCTTGCAAGCCTAGGTCATGTTTATGTGTCTACACTACCTCAAGACTTCATCCAATTATTACCCACAAGGAAATGGGTTAGCAAAATCGACCAACAAGAACTTGATCAGGTGAGTAAAACGTATTGGGTTAGAACACACCAGGAGGAATGGCACAAGAATCTTTGAGCTACTTTATGGGCTGATAGGATTACACGTAAGAAAATATTGAAGGATTCCCCCTATGAATTATTGTATGGAAAAGAGGTAGTTCTACTCGTTTCCATAGAAATTCCAACATTACAACTATTCAAAAGCTTTAGAAATTTAAGAAAGCAGTAGAATGGAAGTAAGATTGGCAAAAATTCTAAACATAGAAGAAGAAATAGAAAAAATGTATGACACCATGATTGGGCACCAATAGATAGCCAAATAATGGTTTGATAAAAATACCTCCAACCTAGAGTTCAAAGAGGGAAGCCTTGTGCTAAAGTATGATGAATGCACTGCAAAACTAGGGTAGGATGCTAAATTTGACTCACTGTGGAGGGGCCCTTTCAAAATCCATGCATGCAAGGAAAGAAATATGTACCAGGTAGAGGATATGGATGGAATTTTTTTTGATATACCAGTAAATGTTATTAATTTAAAATTATTCTATTGAAGTACACAAGTTATTAAGAATTTTATAGTTATGTACCTATGTAAAAAATTTATAATATACATTTTTTATTTTTGTGAATAAGACATGAGAGTAACACAATAATAGAAAAAAGTATTATATTTATATTCAGTGAAAATATTTACACTATAATACACATATTGAGTTGAGGCTCCAAGAGAAGTTTGAAGCCTTCTCATTCAAACCCAAAAATAGATACATTTCAAAAAGGTAAAAGGGGAGGCAACACAAAATAAGTAGTGGAATTAAAGCCTTCATCTATCACAAACAATAAAAATGTTGCTTCTTCAGTTTTTCTTCAACAGGCAGTAAGGGTTTATTAGCACAACACACCATAGCACACATAGGAATGACACGACACAAACCTCAATCCTCGGCACCACGGCTATATACCAGGAAATCGAAATGAATTTTCCAGTTGATCTCAAGAAAATGCTCCACTTTGTAATCCCTCTGTGGGAAGGAGGTCATGGGTTGAGATAACGAGCGATGCCTATTTAAGTCCATGGTGTAGAAGTCAGTGAGAAAGGGAAAACAGGGCACAACTTCCCCAAAGTCAACATTCCTATGGGTATTCAAGGCATTCAGGATGCCACCTCCAGGGATAGCCACTTGCACGACCTCATCGAGCATGTCTAAGTATGTTTAATCAAACATAGCATGGCATAGTTCGATAATCTAGGGCTTGGAGATGTCTAAATATAGTAGGGAGGCCATGAAGTGGGAGATAACATTGGATTTGCACCATGAATGGTTCTCATCCTTCATGTAATATTTCCCAAGATCCATTTTTGAACGTCACAACAACGAGGCGGTCATTCTTCCTCACTAGGTGTTTGATTCTATCACTAAATTCACCAATGAAGGAATTTTGCAGCTTTTGACTAAGGAGAAAAATGGGTGTACCTAGGCCAACCATGATAGCAACAAGCAAGCTAAAGGCTATAAAAATGGAAAATGTAGTGGGAGAAGCTTACTAACTCAAAAGCTAAGTCAATGAGTCTTTGATAAAGTTGATATTGCTATTTATAGAAAAAGTTTGCTAGTGAGCTTGACAAACATAAAATCCACCTCCTATCAGACAGTAATGGAAAAAGTATCAAGGTGACATGAGGTGAGGGATGAATCATATGAAAGGCCTTGTTAGGTCTCAAAAAAATAGGTTTGAACCATGAGAGATTTCCAAGATCTCACAAAATTATTGGCCAACTGAAAAGGCCAACCAATATAGTTGAACCTTCTACTCTTAAGGCTCTGCTAAACTAAGGTGGGTGTACCTACATGAATATTGCAGATTTTGAATTATGCTTCCTACTTGGCTAAACTATCCATAAATGGAAATTTGATAGTGGAGTGGTATGATCTAAATTTTGTATAAATTGTATATGCAATATCATGGTAAAATTAATATGTTTGGTTAAGAGATGTAAATAGAATGGATGAAACCTAGAAGGCTAAATAAGACTAGTGCCTTGTTAGGTAAAACGGAGTCAAGTGAAAGCCTTATATGAATGACTTCTATCTGGCACAAATTTCTAATTATTTAGCATATGATATAAGTTCATAAAATGTATAAACATGCAAGAATTTAATTACCAAGCTCTTCTTAGTGATCCAAATGATACTTCCAGATTTCTGTGAATGACTTCAAGGATTTAATCTTTACTTGAAAGAACCAACCAATCACATCGCACAAATACAACAAATGTGTATTGATAAATTGAGAATATACTTGATATGTCAATTTAAATAAAAAAGAAATATCAGCCTTGGAGACAACTTGATAATATTTTCAATTAATTTAACAAATAATTGATACCAGAAGGGCACCACAAAATTAGAGTTCTTTCATTCATCCTTCAAAGCATCATACATGCATCATGGTTCTTTGAAACATTATGAAAATATTATATTTCCTACTATCTACTTTCTATCTATCTTTGTCCTATCTCCCTTTTGGTTACAAAAATGGATATTTATATACATCAACCGCATGAAAAGATGTGTCCTTTCAAAAATGTCTTAAATATGAAATAATAACAAAACTAATATTGACTAAGCTCTATTAAGCCATAAATGGACCCTTGACATATGATTTGTGTATTCTCGGCACTCGTGTGTATCTGCATCTCCTAGTGCATTATGGATCATGATCTCCATCACCACCATCCATTCATTTTGCTCACACGCTTCATCCAACGTTGCATCTTTCGCAGTGGTTGTCCTTAAAATCTCTTGGAGTATTAATTCACTTTCACCCTTCCATGTGGCCATTTCTTTCAACTTACCTCCATCATCAAACAATGTAGTAAATCCATTCTCAGCGGCCTCCATCAATTCTTATGCATCCTCTTGTAACTCCTCAAAGAAACCTCTATTCTTGTCCATAACATGATTAGCATCCTCAATCACTGCATTATCAAGAGTATCTCGTTGTTTTATTTCCTCAAGTTTCTCTTGGATTCTACCATCCAATCTTTTATGTTCTTTTATTGCATCATAATACTGTGAGTGTTTTCCCCAAAGTTTATTTAACCAACTAGTTAAAATAACCTACCTCTTTTTGATTACTATTGTAAGTGTGTCCATTTTCCCTTGAGCATATGCAATTGATCCCTCCCAATGGTCTTGAACCTGTGAATTTTCACCAAGAGTGAACATCTTTCTTGGCCCTATTGCAACATCGACTAAGTCTTTTAGACACTCATTTTCCCTCAACATTCTTTCATTATTTGTTTTGTACATTTCCTTTTCTCTAATCAATGCCTATATTTGGGCTTTATTCAATTTTTACACATTAATCCCAATTTTTGTTGTTGCAATTGGATCAGCCTCTCCAGCCTTCAAGGTCATGACATGTCCAAATTATTTCTTAGTGTCAATAACAACTGACCTTTTATGGGGTGGGTATAAATCCCAAATCATCAATGTCTCTTCATCAAGATTATATCTTGATCTTGTATATAATTTTGTTACCTTTTCTATGTTGATCTTATGTTTAGTATTGTTGTCTTTCAAGAAACTATCAAAAAATAATGCAGAATTGAGGTCTAATCCTAGGAAAAACATGACACCATCCTTTTCCAACATTTCTCTCCCTTTCTCAGGGGTCATATTTTCCATCTCTTTCTCTACATCATCTCTCAAACTTTTCAAAAATTGGTCTTCATTTCCTGGTGTCACGTTGTCAACCAGTTCTCTTATTTCTTTATCTTTTTGCTTATATAGAAATGTTTTGAATCCTGAAGTTTTTATAAACTCATCATCTACTATAAAAGATTTATATTCTTCATGTCTTACATTTGTACCTACAATTTCCTCAATATTCATTTCTTTGGCAGAGTAGGTATAGCCCTGAGTTCTTGTCCTTGATACCTTACCGGATGGACCTTGGGATATGTCAGCCTTTGAAGCCTTTTCAATAGAGGATAAAATCTCCATATCCAGCAACTCTTGATAATGTTGCTCAATCACCATCTCTACCTCTTCTGCTTCCAAATTTATTATCATATCATCAAACTGCTAGGGCACATGATGATACCCTCCAAAGTTTATCTTTTTCTTGGCCAAGTGGATATACCCTTCTAGGTTGAAACTTTTCCTCAATGGCCCTCTCTTCATATTGTATTGTAATAACCTATCAAGAATCAGGTTATATCCTTCCTTTGCTAACATAGTAGAGTCACCAAAGCACAACGTACTGGGCATAAAAGCCTGTTTTCCAAAAGAACTTAAATTCATGACACTAGAAAAATCCATCTGTCTAACAATCTCCAAGTAGGCAATTATGCTTGGAACTATTCTAGGCAAGATAAATGGAGCATCTTCTAATCCATAGACCCTAATCATTGTCGCGTTCTCTAGACAATACCAATTTCCCCATTTATGGCTGATTGGTCCATTAAAATCTCTAGGTTTGAGGAACCTCTTTATCTCATCAGATAAGGAATAATCACATGGATGATTGTATAACTTATAGAAGGTTTTTACAGAGTATTCTTCAAAGTGTACAAAATTGGAATTAGCAAACCTGGTATCCCAAACAGCAATCCTTGACTGAATAGGCAATGGCCTGCCTCCTTTATCGCCTTGTGAAACTCTTAGCTCCTAGGGTCACAACCCTAATTCCTATCCAAAGTATAGTATGAAGTACATCAACAATGAATAATTCTTGAGGTGCAGGACAAAGGCTCCACTTTTTATTGCCATCAACCTTGCACCAAGTTCTTTAAATACATATGAAGCATAATCCCAAGGCCTGGAGTTATGATATTGAATATCTGCTGCTATCACAATAGGCACAGTTGCCATATACTCTGGAACCTCCATTCCCAATACTTTTCCCACCAAAAAATAGGTGTATTTCACATAAGGTTTGAAAAGATCCACATGAAATGGTGGTCCCTCATTGTCCTCCATTGGAATCAGTTTACCACCATGCCTAATTTTGTTCAGGGGTAATCTCCAACCTTTATAAATGGTGTCCATTCTTCTAAATGCACTCTCGAGCTCTTCACTTACAATTTTCTCATTGCACGTCACTTCTAATTTGAAAACCTTGCTTATTGCATTCTCAGACACATGTATTAACAAATCACCAGATAAATCACATATGGCCTTATGTTTTGGATTATAATGACTGGCCAACATTTTCACCAATTCGACATTAACAAAGACATTAGGGAAAACCATTTTACCTAAATTGAGCCTCCAAGGGTTACATACCTGCTCAGAACGATTCCTTCGGTAGTAATGGAAACTGACAAGTTCATAGCCTCTGATTGGGGTCCAAACATCTCCAATGAACTTACATTTGTCATCTAATTTATCCACTTCAGCCCTAATTTGTGCAAAGTGTCTGGCTATAGTTCTAGAACCAGGTAGCTGGTGTATGAGATCCTAGTTCAATTTTCGTTCGGTGCCCTCCAACTGAATTTCTATTTTTTCTTTTTTTCCTTTTGATTGACTACTCTCCCCAGTTTTCTACCTTTTGATTTCTCTAGACCAGTTCTTTCCATTCTATGAAATTTACAATATTCAAGGGATGAGAGACTTACTGTATTTCACTTTAAATTCCAATTTGAACGAACACCCAAATCCTCTGCTCTTTCTTCTCCTCTTCCTTGCTATCAATTCTATGAAAAAATGCCCTTAATTGAATTCACCTGGATTCACAAAATCTTTTATGTATTCATGGTGCCATTAATGTCTTGGCTATGAAACGAATAAATCAAGCTCTTCAAAATTCTTGTTGTCACATCACATAGCATATCGACAAGATATTTTAAATATTTGGCCGATCCTTTTGTTCAACGTTCACATATCCACTAAGACATCTTGTAGCTCCCTCGACATCACAAGTCTCCTCGATAGTTTCACCTTAATTTTTTGAATGTCACCATGACTCCCAGTGAAGAAAACCTATTGCCATTACTTAACAAATCAGGCCAACAGTCCTCTACCTTATTTTGAAGGTTCTTTGTCTCATCGAGATATTTCCTTTTTTCTACTCAGATCACTGAGATGAAGCAATTTTCTGGCTAGTGGAATAACACTCGCTGCGACCTTCCTTAGACCTCCCCATTGAGGTTTATCTTACTGATACATCCTTTTTTAGTGATACCATGCATATCATTCTCCTGCCATTTTTAGCTCTATGCATGTTGTCATGCACCACCCTATCGGCATAACATGGGAGGTCGGTAAGACTCCCCAAACTCTTCTTGACATTATTTGTCTCATCGAATAAATGCTCTTTTTCTTTATCGGCAAGACCAGTGAAGGTCTCAAGTTGTCTTTTGGAACCTCACTTTGATGAATCCAGTTTGGTTGATACTTATTCTTTCGCTTCAAGTGATGGGATAAATATATGCTCGATATGAGCTCACATCATCATGCCGATAGTCATTGTCCTACCGATAGAAACCGTGAACCTGTGTTCTCCTGACATATTCCCTCATCAATGTGACATAAATAGTTTCGTGCCGATAGACTGGAGGAAATGTGCATCAGTATCGGTGAGACCTGCATCATCTTATGCCGATATGTTCCATATATCAAAATTTTTAGGGTTAGACAAAATTTATGTTATTATATGATAAAATTTATCCAGATCTTGGTGAGTATGCCATATGAAGACAAATTTAGGACTCCTTGGGACACTAATGAGCATGAATGGCTAGTGATATTTTTTTCAAAATTTTATAGTTCCAACAGTGGCTCCATCTGGGGATGAATTATTGTGATATTATTGCAAGGATCAAGATCTCTGGGTGAGTAGACCAACCTTTATGGATGAAATCAAGTGGAGATGAACATGATCCTAAACTACTGTACATGGAGAAAAAATAAATAAAGGAATCCCAAGATTTTTCATGTACTAGCAATTCCTGTACCTTTTATTTCCTATACTGCAATGCATGGAAAATTTATGAAAGGTTTTGTTAAGAGTTTTCCATGCACTGGAAACCCTTGATCCTCTGTATTTTTCAAGAGAAAAATTTCTTGAGAAATTGCCCATGTATAGGCAAGTCCTATTCTTCACCACTCATATTTTGCAAATAATATGAATCCTCTCCTCATTTACCAACAACAAAAAAAGGTCCCAACCACAAAGCTTCAAATTTCCCATGTTTTCCTTTCTCTTAGCACCTAGCATTTCACATCAATACCAGGTCATCCTCTTCAAATTTTCTATTTTTTTCATTTTTATCAAACAAATACTTCATTTTTGTTTGTAACTTCATGTTTTGGTTTTGAGCTAGTCTTCTCATTTCAACAAGCTTTGCTAATTGTTCCATTCTATCTTATATCGGTTCAGGAACCTCTATGTCTTCTTGAAGGATAAATTTGTAAACTGGAAACAAATTTTGTAAAGGCATTCTAGCTTGTGTTCCATATACTAGTTCATATGGGGATTTTCCAATTGCCCTTTTGACAGTGATCTTATCAGCCCATATAGCCAATTTTAATTTTGAGTCCCATATATTTTTGTTTCCACCTAGCATCTCCTTATGATTTTTAGAAGACTTTTGTTACTGGACTCTACCTAGCCATTAGCTTGCGGATGGTAAGGGGTAGAATAAGAGATAGTAATACCATGCATACTGCAAAAGGTCTTAAACTCATCCATTCTGAAACACATCCCATTGTCTGTGATTAATCTCAATGGTGTACCAAACCTATTAATGATATTATCCATCAAAAAATTGATCACAACTTTACTTGTCGCCTGTTTGGTTGGGATTGCTTCTACCCATTTGGTGAAGTAATCAATGGCTACCAGTATCCATCTATTTCCTCCACTTGATCTCTCTTGTATCATCCCAATAAAATCAATCCCCCATTGATGAAAAGGGGCTTCAATCTGCATAGGCCTAAGTGGTAAAGCTCCCTGATATTTCATTTTTCCTGAAAACTTTTGACATGCTTCACATTTTCTTACATATGAAAAAGAATCATTAAATTTTTTTGGCCTATTTTAACCTGCCCTGAGAATTTTATGTGTAGTTGTCTTTATAGAATAATGGCCTCCACAGACCCCTTCATGCATTTCTTTCAAAACATGATTAGCTTGTGACTCATCTAGACATAACAACAACATTCCATCTCTATTCTTCCAAAATAAATCACCTTCTATGAATACATATTTAGATGCCTGTAGTTTCAAGGTTCTTTTCTAGTTATCATTAAATCCTTCAGGGAACTTCATGTTTTTGAGGTAATAAATGATGTCTATATACCAAGGTGTATGCTCAATACTTGCAATTGTGTTTCTTTCATCTTCCACATTACAAATTTGATTTGCCTCAATATTTTCTTTTGCCATTAACTTGGCCAATCCTTGGCCTCTTATCAATTTAGTAATTTGTATTTCCATATCAAACTCCTAGATTTTATTAATCAACTTGCATCTCTTCCCTGTTACTTTTGAGTGTATTAAAATGTCTTTGACAATTGTGTGAGGGACATAAGCAATCACTTTGGCTCCAACAACATACGGTCTAAAATATTTTATGGCTTTTACTAGTGCAAAGGCTTGTTTTTAGATTATGTCATATTTCAATTCTAATCCCTAGAATGATTTACTAAAAAAGGACACTGGTTGCTCATGACCATCCTCTTTCTTTTGTAACATAACATCAGTTATAGTGTGCAAGGAAGCGAATGAAATTATTTGAAAAGGTTTTGTGAAATCAGGAGATTTGAGGATAGGGGCTTCCTTGATGGCTCTTTTAATGGATACAAAGGCTTCTAATGCTTTTGGAGTCCATTCAAGTTTTTGTCCTTTCCTTAGAATTTTTGATATGGGCTTAATAATTTCAGCAAAGTTAGACACAAACCTCCTAAAAAAGTTAATTTGTCCAAAGAACGATTAGATGGCTTTGACAGTTTTAGGAATAGGAACCTTATCTATGTATTCAACTCTCTAAGGATCTATTCTAACTCCCTCCTTCGACACAATGTGTCCTAAGAGTTTTCCCTCTGTGACAGCAAAATGACATTTTTTAGGGTTCAAACTAATGCCATATTCCAAGGATTTTATGAATATTTTTTCCAAATGTTCTACATGATCTTCACCCCTTTTTGAGTAAGCAGTAAGTTCATCTTGATATACTACCATTATAGCATTAATCAAGTCTACAAATGCTAAGTCCATAGCTCTTTGAAAATTTTCTCCTGCATTTGTGAGACCAAAGGGAATTCTCACATAAATATATGTTCCCCATGGAGTTGTAAAAGTTGTCTTGTACTGCTCGGATTCCTTGACTTTAACCTGATTATAACCAGAGAAACCATCCATCATAGACAACATCTCACACTCTGTCACTTTGTGTAGTATAGCCTCCATATTAGGTAGAGGGTAATTATCTTTGAGGGATGCCACATTTAAAGTTCTGAAGTCCACGCACAGTCTAATATCTCCATTCTTCTTTCTCATAGGAACTAGGTTTGACACCCATGTTGAATGTCTAACCGGTTTAATGATACCCCCATCTCTAAGCTTTTCCAATTCCTCCTACATCTTTGGTTCTAATGTAGGGTTAATAGGTCTTTGTTTTTGCCTAAACGGCTTTTCATCTGGTTTCAACAGGATTTCATGTTGAAATAGGTCTTCCCTGTATGCCTTGAGATCTTCATAAGACAATACAAATACATGCTTATATTTCCTTAGTAATGAGATCAACATCCTTCGAACTGTCGGGCTTATTTTCTTTCCAATATATACTTTTCTTAGTGCCAATTCAGTCACTAAATTTATCTCTTCAATATCTTCCTTCTTAACTGGTGTTCGTTTCATAAGGGATCGATCATTTCCATCATATACTCTCTCCAATGCTACTAGTTCTTTGGGGAGTTTATTAGTTCTAAGTTGTAAGACCTTCTTCCCAAATACTATTTTCTCTCCATTTATATCTTCTACAAAGGCATTAAAGTCAATTTCTTGGGACTCATATTGGTTTATATAGTGAAGAAACTTCAGGAGGTCAGTTTCCTCATTAAAAACCTGCCAACTGTATATATTGTCAAGCATAGCGGGTCTTGTCTTGAACTCAATTTGAGACACTCCTACCAATGTGATGTCATCCTTTTTTAGTTCTACATTGGCTAGGAAGTTTGCCATTATATTTTTCCACCAATCCATCCAATCTATGGAGAAAGCATCAAATAGTTTGATTGTATCCCATGTAGCATTCCTGTATTGCTTCAGCCTCTTGTTCTTTGCAATATATTTAGATCTGACCTGTAACACAACTAGCTCTGAATCTCCAAAAATAGTTAACATTTTAATCTTGTGCTTGACTACCATGTTCAAACTAGTTCACAAGGCTTCATATTCCACCACATTGTTTGTACATTCAAATGCCAAAAAAATTGAATATTTAAATGTAGTACCTTCAAGAGATATGAAAACTACCTTGTCTCCATTACCTTCTTGGCTACATGCCCCATCAAAGTACATTTTCCATACCCGTTGCTGATTTTCAGAAGTATGCTTATCAATTGGGTCTTTGTTTACTAATTTAGGTTGTGATAACTCCACTCCAAAAATCCCCAAATCTACATAATAGAAGCAATTAAGTTTTTCCTGAGGAACACACTCAACAATTTTATTCATTCTTGGCTCCCTATATAACTTGACCTCTTCACCATTTACTGGTATAGTGGAATATAATAAATCAAACTACACATTACCCCGTACTACTACAATCCATTATCTTGACAAGAGCATTCCAAACTGAGGAGGTGTGTCAATCACTGTTATATCAATATTGTAGGCAACATGGGGATAAGTTGCTAATCTTACTTCCACATTTTTTATTATTCCTACAACCGGAACAGGCTTGTTATCCATGGCATAACATTTACCTCCCTCTACATCTACACACATACCAAGCTGTTTCATTACCCCTACTGGCATAATATTCATGGAAGAACCTGAATATATCATGCAATTTCTTACTAACTCTCCACTTATGAGCAGGGTGGTAAAAAATGGGTCAATCTGTGGCGTATTCATCAAGCAGGCTTCTGGGATTTTTATTTCCTTCTTCTTGTTGGTGGTTCCGGGGATCTCCTTATTTTCAAAGTTTATATTTTGATTCCCTATAGACATCAATTGAATGGCACCTTCCCTATATTCCTTAATTTTCATCATTTCAAGTAATGGGACAGATACTTTTAGTTGAGATAAGGTTTGTATGAAATCAAAAGATGTACCTTCAGTTCTGATCACCTTCTTTGATTCTATCAATTCTCCTTTTCTTTCTTCCTTTTCCTCTTTGCATGTTTGACTTGGCTTTTGCTTCTCGATAGGGATTTGTTTACTTTCCTCTTTAGGAGCCCCCTTCTGTTCCTTTTTGTCAAGTTGCTTATCATCTGTCTTTTTTGATGTCTCATTTGGTACCTTTTATTTTTTTACAAATATTCCTCTTGGGACACCCCCATCTCTATTCACTATTTTGTTCCTCAACTGATATTTGTTTCTAGCTTCTTCCACTGCTGCAATAGTCAACCTCTCAATCTCTTCTTCACTTGGTCTCCTTATACTGTACCTATTAGTTTAACATGATGCAATAGGGGTATTTCGCTCATTATCACTTTCTTCATGGTTAGAGAAAACCCATTGTTCTACCATATGAATATTGTATTTTTGATGGTCAACATCATACTCATATCCCTCCTCCTCTAAAGATGAATATTGCTGCTTCAAAGAAACAAGGGTGTGGGAAGTTAAATAGACATTATGGTCTTCACCACCATCATTTTCTAGTGTATCTTCTTTAGGTATTGACTGAGTTGTAACACAATGCTTTGGGGAATGTGGTGTATAACACACTGGGCACTAGGGACTCTTATCTACCATATATGCTCCTTTCCTTTTCAATGGATCTCGTGTTTCTTTATTTCTTGGTCTATTATTCACCGGCTTCCCATCCTTCTAGTTTGTATTATAAGGCATGTCATGTAACCTTGGTTTTTCATTCTTATATGTATTTTCTTGTCTATTTGGGGGAGCATATGGGGGAGCCCTAGGGCTCTCCCTTTTATAAATCATCCCTACAACTTTCCTATTATTCTCAATTGTGAGTGCTATCTTTTGGGGTTTAGCCAAATTCCTAGGATCTCTGTTCCTAAGCTCATATCCGGTCTTGGGATCAAAAGCTTTCAAGTAGGTGCTCAATGTAGCAGTGTCAGCCAACTTGGATCTAGGAGGTATCTTACTGTGTAGCTTGGAAAACCTCTGATTAAATTCATATGCTGACTCATTTTGATGCTTTTGGATAGTTACCAACTCATGCAAAGAAAACTCTAATGCACATTGATTCCCATATTGCTAGAGAAATTGCTCCTAAAATATATGAATAGAATCAATGAATGTTTTTGGTAAACTGTTAAACCAATCTCTGGCATCCTCAATCAGTGACATCATAAATAATATCATTTGTACATCCTCATATTGCATATCTAGATCTTGAATAACTACTTTAAAGTTTCTCAAATTCTCCTCTGTTGTGTCTGCACTACTTCCTATAAATTTAGGGACTAAGTTTCTCCAATTGTTATCTAGAGGGTAAGGGTATATCTGGAATCTGTTCAAATCAAACTACCTAATTATTGTTGTATATTTTGGAGGAGGGTTGTGGTAATGCTGATGCTGGTACAATGGATTGCTATTTTCCATATATTGCTGACCTTGTGGGGGTATGTACTGCTGATAAGGAGGTGGTTGAATGCCCTTATGTTGTGGTGGAGCATTTTGATGTCCATATTGGTTCCTTGGCTGATTTTGGTGGTCCTGTGGAGAATTTAATGGTCTCATATTGTTATTTTTATGAGGGGGAATATATTTAGGTGAGTTAGCCATTGGCATTTTAATTTGAGCCTTTTGCAACTTCAATTTCTCAAATTCTTTCATTGCTTGAAGCCTTTGCTCATATTCTATCCTTAATCTTTCTACTTCTTGCCTCATGCATTCTAACTGTGCATCTGCTTCATCTTGGGTCATGAGTTCATGATTTTCTTCAGACGCTTCTTCATATTCAAGTCCCTCCACAAAAAGTGCTGCTCTCTGCTCATATTCAAACCATCTTCTTTTTTTAGCCTCAAAATCAGCCATGAACTCATCATCCCTCTCATGATTCATTTTCCAGAGGGGGTTCCTCTTCTCTTCTAGAGTGTGGAGTTCTTTAGATCCCAGTTGTTTTTATTTGTTAATGCATGATATGAATTATGTGTTTCCACTGGTGGTTTTGATGTTTTGTTTCTTGTTGTTGGGCCCCAGTCATCAGACACTTTCTTGCCCTGATCATTTTTAGAGTTCCACTTAATTTTATCATTAAGACCATCATTATCTCTATATAAAGATATTCTTCCCTACATATTGTGAGTAATTGTGATGGTCTGAACTCTAGGTCGATTCCTTTCTGATTTGTATCTTATTGTATCAGTCTCAATGCTTTTGTTCATTCAGAGTCGCCACCCACCTTTTCTAAAAGTGAGAAAAATATTATTATTTCACCCAGCAGAGTCAATTTTCAAATTTCCTTAATTATGATTCTCTTTTAATGACTCTATATGGAAAGTCTGCCTACCACCAGATTTCTCTCAAGTTTCCCCAGTAGAGTCGCCAAATTGTTAGGTCTCAAAAAAGCAGGTTTGAACCATGAGAGATTTCCAAGCTCTCACAACATTATTGGCCAACTAACAAGGAAAACCAATGTAGTTGAACCTTCTACTCTTAAGGCTCTGCTAAACCAAGGCGGCTGAACCTACATGAATATTGCAGATTTTGAATTATGCTTCCTACTTGGCTAAACTATCCATAAATAACAATTTGATAGTGGAGTGGTATGATCTAAATTTCGTATAAATTGTATATGCAATATCATGGTAAAATTAATCTATTTTGTTAAGAGATGTAAATAGAATGGATGGAACCTAGAAGGCTAAATAAGACCAGTGCCTTGTTGGGTAAAACAGATTCAAGTGAAACCCTTAGATGAATGACTTCTATCTGGCACATATTTCTAATTATTTGGTATATGATATTAGTTCATAACTTGTATAAACATGCAAGAATGTAATTACCAATCTCTTCTTAGTGATCCAAATGATACTTCCATATTTATGTGAATGACTTGAAGGATTTAATCTTTACTTGAAAGAACCAACCAATCACATCACACAAATACAATAAAATGTGTATTGATAAACTGAGAATATATTTGATATGTCAATTTAAATAACAAAGAAATATCAACCTTGGAGACAACTTGATAATATTTTCAATTAATTTAAGAAATAATTGATACGAAAAGGGTTCCACAAAATCAGAGTTCTTTCATTGATCCTTCAAAACTTCATATGTGCATCATGATTCTTTAAAACATTCTGAAAATATTGTATTTCCTACTATCTAATTTCTATCTATCTTTGTCCTATCTCCCTTTTGGTTACAAAAATGGATATTTATATACATTAACCGCATGAAAAGATGCGTCCTTTCAAAAATGTCTTAAATATGAAATTCTAACAAAACTAATATTCACTAAGCTCTTTTAAGCCATAAATGGACCCTTGACATATGATCTATGTAGTCTCAATGCTCGTGTGTATCCACATCTCCTAGTGCATTACAGATCACGATCTCCATCACCACTGTCTATTCATTTTGCTCACATGCTCCATCCAATGTTGCATCTTTTGCAGTGGTTTTTTTAAAAATATACTAGAGTATTAATTCACTTTCGCTCTTCCATGTGGCCATTTCTTTCAACTTACCTCCACCATAAAAGAATGTAGTAAATCCATTCTCAGCGGTCTCCATCAATTCTTGTGCATCCTCTTGTAACTCCTCAAAGAAACCTCTATGCTTGTCCATAACACAATTAGCATCCTCAATCGCTACATTATCAAGAGTATCCCATTGTTTATTTCCTCAAGTTTCTCTTGGATTATACCATCCACTCTTTTATGTTCTTTTGTTGCATCAAAATACTCTGAGTGTTTTCCCCAAAGTTTATTTAACCAAGTGGTTAAAATGGCCCACCTCTTTTTGATTACTACTGTAACTGTGTCGATTTTCCCTTGAGCATATGCACTTGATCCCTCCCAATGGTCCTGAACCTGTGAACTTTCACCCTGAGTGAACATCTTTCTTGGCCCTATTGCAACATAAACTAAGTCTTTTAGATGCTCATTTTCCCTCTACATTATTTCATTGTTTGTTTTGTACATTTCTTTTTCTCTGATCAATGCCTGTATTAGGGCTTTATTCAATTTTGCCACATTATTCCCAATTTATGTTGTTGTCAGCGTCTCTAGCCTTCAAGGTCATGACATGTCCAAATGATTTCTTAGTGTCAATAACAACTGACCTTTTATGGGGTGGGTATAAATCCCAAATCATCAATGTCTCTTCATCAGGATTATATCTTGATCCTGTATATACTGTTGTTACCTTTTCTATGTTGAGCTTGTGTGTAGTATTGTTGTCTTTCAAGAAACTATCAAAAAATAATGCATAAATGAGGTCTAATCGTAGGAAAATCATGACACTAGCCTTTTCCAACATTTCTCTCCCTTTCTCAAGGGTCATATTTTCCATCTCTTTCTCTACATAATCTCTCAAACTTTTCAACAATTGCTCTTCATTTCCTAGTGTTACGTTGTCAACTAGCTCTTTTATTTCCTTACATTTTTTCTTGTACATAAATGTTTTGAATTTTTGAAGTTTTTATAAACTCATCATCTGCTATAAAAGATTTATATTCTTCATGTCTTACATCTGTACCTACATTTTCCTCAATATTCATTTCTTTGGTAGAGTAGGTATAGCCTTGAGTTCTTGTCCTTGATACCTTACCAAATGGAGCCTAGGACATGTCAGCCCTGGATGCCTTTTCCCTATAGGATAATGCCTCCATATCTAGCAACTCCTGATTGTGTTGCTCAATCACCATCTTTGCCTCTTCTGCTTCCAAATTTCTTATCATATCATCAAACTAGTAGAGCACATGATGATACCCTCCAAAGTTTATCTTCTACTTGGCCGAGTGGATATACCCTTCTGGGTCAAAATTTTTCTTGAATGGCCCTCTCTTCATATTGTATTGTAATAACCTATCAAGAATTAGGTTATATCCTTCCTTTTCTAACACGGTAAAGTCACAAAAGCACAACGTACTGGGCATAAAAGGTTGTTTTCCAAAAGAGCTTAAATTCATGACACTAAAAAAATCCATCTGTCTAACGATCTCTAAGTAGGCAATTATATGTGGAACTATTCTAGGCAAGATAAATGGAGCATCTTCAAATCCATAGACCCTAATCATGGTCACATTCTCTAGATAATACCAATCTCCCCAATTATGGCTGATTGGTCCATTAAAATCTCTAGTTCTGAGGAACCTCTTTATCTCATCAGATAAGGAATAATCACATGGATGATTGTATAACTTATACAAGGTTTTTACAAAGTATTCTTCAAAGTGTACAAAACTAGAATTAACAAACCTGCTATCCCAAATAACAGTCCATGACTAAATAGGCAATGGCCTGCCTTCCTTATCTGCTTGTGAAACTCTCAGCTCCTAGGTTCACAACCCTAATTCCTGTCCAAAGTATAGCACCAAGTGCATCAACAATGAATAATTCCTGAGGTGCAGGATAGAGGCTCCATTTTTTATTACCATCAACCCTACGTCAAGTTCTTTAAATACATATGAAGCATAATACCAAGGCCTGGAGTTATGATATTGAATATCTTCTGCTATGACCATAGGTACAATTGCCATATACTCTGGAACCTCCATTCCCAATACCTGTCCCACCGAAAAATAGGTGTACTTTACATAAGGCTCAAAAATATCCACATGAAATGGTGGTTCGTCATTGTCCTCCATTGGAAATGGTTTGCCACCATGCCTAATTATGTGTAGTGGTAATCTCCAGCCATTATAAATGGTGTCCATTCTTCTAAATTCACTCTTGAGCTCTTCACTTACAATTTTCTCATTGCACATCCCTTCTAATTTGAAATCATGGCTTATTGCTTTCTTAGACACATGTATTAACAGATCCACATATAGACCACATATGGCCCTATGTTTTGGATTATAATGACTAGCCAACAGTTTCACCAATTTGACATCAATAAAGAGATTAGGGCAAACGAGTTTACCTAAATTGAGCCTCCAAGGGTTACATACTGGCTCAAAACGATTCCTTCGGTAGTAATGGAAACTAAACAGTTCATAGCCTTTGATTGGGGTCCAAACATCTCCAATGAACTTACATTTGTCGTCTAATTTATCCACTTCAGCCCTACGTTGTGCAGAGCGTCTGGGTTTAGGTCCAGAACTAGGTTGTTGGTCTATGAGATCCTGGTTCAATTTTCACTGAGTGCCCTCCAACTGAATTTCTATTTTTTGATTTTTTGCTTTTGATTGACTACTCTCCCCATGTTTTCTACCTTTTGAATTCTCTAGACTAGTGCTTTCCATTCTATGAAATTTACAATATTCAAGGGATGAGAGACTTACTGTATTTCGCCTGAAATTCCAATTTGAAGGAATGCCCCAATCCTTTGATCATTCTTGTCCTCTTTCTTGCTGTCAATTCCGCGAAAAAATGGCCTTAATTGAATTCACCTGGATTCACAAAATATTTTATGTTTTCATGGCACCATTAATGTCTTGGTTGTGACACGAATGATGCAGGCTCTTCAAAATTCTCGCTGTCACATCATGTAGCATATCGGAAAGATATTTTAATTCTTTGGCTGATCCTTTCATTAAACGTTCACATATCTGCTAAGACATCTTGTAGCTTCCCCGACATCACAAGTCTTCCTCACAATTTCACTTTAATTTTTTGAATGTCGCCATGACTCCCACCGAAGAAAACCTATCGCCATGACTTAAGGAATTGGGACAACAGTTCTCTGCCTTATTCCAAAGGTTCTTTGTCTCACCAAGATATTCCCTTTTATCTACTCAGAGATGAAGCAATTGTCTAGCCTATGGAATAATAGTCACTGTGACCTCCCTTAGACCTCCCCACTAAGGTTTATCTTACCGATACATGCTTTTTCGGTGAGACCATGCACATCGTTCTCTCGACATTTTTAGCTCTATGCGTATTGTCACACACCACCCTGTCGGCATAACATGGGAGGTCGGTAAGACTCCTCAAACTCTTCTCAGCATTATTTTTCTCATCTAATAAATGCTCTTTTTATTTATTGGTGAGACTGGTGAAGGTCTCGAGTTGTCTTTTGGAACCTCACTCCGATGACTCCAGTCTGGCTAATACTTATTATTTTGCTTCGAGTGGTGGGATAAATATATGCTCGATATGACCTCACATCGTCATGCCGATAGTCATTGTCCTGCCGATAGAAACTATGAACCAGTGTTCTCCCAACATATGTCCTCATCGACATGACATAACTAGTTTCTTGCCAATATACTGGAGGAAATGCGCATCAATATTGGTGAAACCTGCATCATTTTATGCCAATATGTTCCATATATCAAAATTTTCAAGGTTAGACAAAATTTATGTGATTATATGATAAAATTTATCTAGATCTTTGTGAGTATGCTATATGAAGACAACTTTAGGACTCCTTGGGACACTAATGAGCATGAATGGCCAGTAAGATTTTTTTCAAAATTTTATAGTTCCAACAGGTCTAACACCAATCCTTGATAAATTAAATCAGGTGTTGCGAAGTAAATGCTCACGTGTACCAATTTATCCCATGTGTCCATTTCCATCACCAATGCTAGCTTGCTTACTTATGTAAAAAGATATTTCTTAAAGAACTAAACTCTTCCAAATTAAATATAAATGTCTTTTTGAAGTACATTTCATCACTCAAAGCACACTTTTCATTGCTAAAGGCATGCTTCCCACCACATAAGGCTTATATGTGAAAAGGGTGGTGAAGGGAATGTACTAATTACATTCTCACAACAGAATTGAAATTCTCAAGGGATATGAATCCTACTCTACATGTAACACCTCATTGGCAGCACTTAGCGAGCTAGTGGTAATGGTAACACCTTATTACATGTACATGCAAGAAAATTAAATGCACCCAAAAAGAAATGTTTTGCTAAGTAACCAAAATTGCAGGCAATTGTAGCTCTAGAAAAGATTTCTACAAATCCTTCAACGCAAAAATGGCAGATGAATCATGTTTTGGTTGAAAGGTTGGAGATTCATCTACTAGACCAGATTACATCAACATCTTTGGAAATTATTCATTTGCTATTGCCCCAACACCAAAAGACTAGATTTTTCTTGTACTAAAACCATACGAGAAGGTGAACCCATTAAGAAGGAGGTGGTTAAATATTTTGTAGACAATATTTTTGATCCAAAGTTGCACATAAACCCTTAAAACCTTAGGGAAGGATCAATATAGAGAATGGTTTCCCATGGGGAAATTGAAGGCTTTGTGACATGGCTCTGGTATTGTGGTTTTCCAAAATTCATGTTGCTCGCCATACACCCATGTTTAGAGCTCTAGTGGATGCATGCATGAAGAGGTTGGATAAAGAAACAAGGTTTATTAGAGGCAACAGGTTGAGGGTTACAATTAGTGCAACAACCATCCAAGATATGCTATGCATCTCTGTAAATTGGGATGCAGAAAGATTCGAACACAAAACAATGGAGGATTTCTGGAAGACTAGAGGCAAACAATTACTTTTTTATATGGATGAAACAAATGAGAAGCTAAAAGGAAAGAATCTCATCTTCCCTCCAATACATAAAAATTTGAAATCGGACATACAAGACATTTTTGCAAGGTTAGCTTATATTTAAGGCTTTGAGGATGATGAAAAGGTTTACACATTCTAGACGAGATTTGATTTCATGATTAGGAGGGAGAAGAGATAGAATTATTTTTATTTTACTGATGCAGTGGTCGAAAAGATGTTGGATCAATTAAGGAATTATGGCACTACTTTTTAGTTCAGATATTCTTCTTTTCTAGCACATCTAATTTTACATCAGAACCCTAAAATTTTTAGAGGGTATTTGTTGCTCTTTAAATTTTATGCAAAGGGGTTATACTAGCTAGTTTTGGTTTGGATCCATGTGCTTTCCAAGACATGGGACTATTATTCATTTGTTGAATATTTTCTACAACCAATACTCTAAAATTTGTATCCATGCCCTCTAGGTCAGTTTTTCCCTGAAGCCTTTGAATGGATGAAAAGTCACAAGACCCTGGTGGATTATTTTTTGGGAGCCAATTTTTCCTTCATCAAATTTCATGGTTTTATTGAGGATCCTTTTACACTCCCTAAATTTTTAATAGACAAGACCTTCAGTTTGGAGGCATGCTATTAGGAAAATATTGCTAACAAAGCCTATGATAGTTGGAGACACAAAAAGTCACTTTACCCAATTCCCCTCACCATTGCCAATATTTAGGTAATACTTATGAAAAGGGAAGAGTGAAAGGTATTGATGAGAAAATTGGCTTGCCTAGGCCTGGGCCTTATTTAAAATGAATGGGTTTACAATCCAATAAGGCATCTCCCAACTATAAAACATGAAAGGAAGGAGTACTTTGAGTCAAGAATGAACCTGGCCGAGGAGAAGGTGGAGGTTTACAGTGACCTAGCCTTCATACCATTCAATCAACCACCATGGCTTGACTTTTATGTTTGGGTGGCAGAGTTCCAATAGAGTATCCAGATGGGCCAATCTCTCAACACATAGTTAAAGAAGTTGGGATGGTCAGAAAGAAAGAGGGTGGATTTCTAGAGGTTTTGATAGGAAATAAAGAACCTCAACACCATGTATGGAGATGTTAAGCCTTGTGATTAGAAGTTTGACCAAATATATCACGTTGAGGCTTGAACTGATGATAGTAATCCTGAATTCAATCAAGAGATTGGCCTGAAGGAAGTGCCACTCTATAAATTCCAACTACAAGAGAAAAAGGGATGGGGTCAAAACAAAAGGGCTCATAGATCAAATCTTCCACCATCACCCTACTAAAGGGAAAAAGGACGTGATAGTTCTCAAAGAGATCTGCTACAACTGCAAGAGCTTAGCTTCAATGGGATCGACCACCAAGGAATCTGAATCAACCAGCTCCACCCCTACAAATAAGAGACAATTCCAAGGCTTAAGCAGAATAGGTGTATCAAGCAAAGGAGAAGAAGAGGTGGAGTCTACTCTACCAGGATATTTGGCTTTGGTAGCCCATGTAAATTTTTTACTTTCCCTTCTTTCTTCTACTATATCTTTAGTTGTTCCTCCACCCTCATCTGCTAAAAATAATTCTTCATCCATTTGTTCTGATGTCCTTATCATGAACACACCCCGGCCATATTTGACAATGAAAACTACAAAGAAACCTCGTGCACCAAGCAAGCATCATCTGTTTCAGTCACGATTGATTCTTTAATCACCCTATCAAGGTCACCCATTGAAAACAAAAATGCATTCATGTTGCCATTTTAACTACTCCCATCTGCTACTAGACAAATTCCTCTTTTTCCACCCACTTCCCCTTTCACTCCAATTGGGTATCCCTCCTTCTCAGTCCATCTATGGAATCCTACCTTTTTCCATGATAATTATTCCCTTCACCTCTTCATAACCTCTGACAACCAAAGCCTCTCCTTCCATCACCCTCTTTAGTCTCCCTCTAGGTGCTTCAATTACTACATAGAGTATTGACACCCCATAGATTCTTCAGAGCCATATGGAAACAACAAAGCAGGCCCAATAGGCAAGAAAGAAGAAAATGTGGATAAAAGCCATAACAAAACCGTCTACTTAGAAGATTGAAGCCTATTTTTATGAAGATTAGAATTCCTTGCTAATCACTACTATGAGGCCGCTAACATCCAAGCCAGAAAGAGAAATGCAATTTGAAGATTACGACAACAGGGTAGTAGGCCTCAATTTGGGTGAGACTCTCCCACGCGACAAAGTGATTCTAGCCAAAGCAACTTAGAAGGTGGTCTACACCGATTATGAGAAACTGGACAAAAAATTAAAGAAGCATGAGGTAGAGTTGGAAAATGTAAAAGCCATGGTGGATAGGCTACAAGTAGAAATCAAAGGCAAAGATTTAGAAATGGCCCTCTTGAGGCAATTACAAGGTCAAGAGGGTGAAGCAACTATGTTTCTTGAAGATGCCCATAGTGAGGAGGATCGACTTCATGCCGAGATATAGAAATTGAAATGTGAGATCATGGTTGAACGTAAAAAAAATGTAGAGCATCAACAAAGGCATAAGAGGTTAGATAGAGATATAGCCAGAAGGAACATTGTATCTGATGGGCTACAAAACAAGCTACAAAATATGGATAATCAAAAGGAGTACATGCAAAAGGAATTGGATAGCATCCAATCCCAAGCCTCCGACAATCTTCAAAAGTCCCTAGAAAAATAGAAAGTGGAAAACAAGAAAAGCAAGATATTAAGTCAATTTTGTAGACTCACAACAAAGATATTGGGAATCTATGTTCCAAGCTTGCAAATAATCTATAAGAGAAGATTCAATTGGAGGAAAAACTTAAAACAAGAGAGTCCCAATTTCAATAGGAACTGATCATGGTAGAAGGATCTAGAATCCTCCCAATACTAAAAAAAATAATATCCACTCATTGGGAGAGAATCATAGTTGCAGTTACAGCCCTGAAACTAGTCTAGCGATTTCTAAAGGATGCTCGAGAATTAGATATACAAAGGATGGCATAGCAGTTGACCAAATTATCCACATATTCACCCCCTATGCTAAAGAATTAGAGACCTTGGCCTCAAATTTATGGAAGGCAATTGAATAATTTTTAAGAGAGGCTACGATTCTCGACCGAAGGGTAGCCGCAAGTAAAATAAACGAATTCATCACCTACCAAAATGTTGCGTCAAAAAGTAAATCTTTCCAAGAAATGTTGAATAAGAAGGTCAATGAGATCAAGGAGGAGTTGAAAATTTTCTTCAAATCTGAATTACCCACCCTTTTCTCATCAGATGGAGGTGTGTTAGCAATTGAGCAGATCATGAATGCAATCAGGCTCAAAATCTAGGTCTCCATAAAAATCCAAGGTTTGAGCCCATCATAAATTGTTGAAGAGATTGAGAAGGAAATTCTTCCCCTTTCTTGATTGTAGTACCATATTGGAGTTGTTTCATCAAGGTGGGGAGCGGTTTATTTCAGGAAGGTCCTTGATCTTGATTAGGCCTATGAATATCTGCACACCCTCATCCTACCCACTGATGGAAATTGGGAGAAACAACACGCGACCTTCCTCAAACTCCAAAAATTACTAGAGATCTAGGTTCATGCCACCACAAGTGAAGGACTCCTATGAGTCACTAGAACTATGAAGCAATTTTTTCCTTTGAATATTTTTTGGCTTCTGGTCCTTGCTTCCTTTCCACTGCAAGATGGATCCACATGTGAAGGATGAAGACTTCTTTCACATAAAGGCATGCAATGCACCACATAGTGGTTGTGTGGCTTTATATATATATATATCATTTTCATTTTGGGCTTGAACTGAGACATGTGTCATCTTGTTGGGGATTTCCTTCAAAACTATTCCCACAAAATCTGAAATTGCCCACCTGCTTGACACATCTTCTATTTTGTTAGGTAGTCTATATCTTCCATGGAGAGATCTTTTGGGGTGGAATTTGTTCAGAGAGTGTAGTGGATGTTCTACTTTCAGGGTGGAAACTTTCAGTCAACATCCTCATTCTTCATAATTGATCGATCATATTTTTCTAGCTTGTGCTAAAATATGATTGTCTTCTGACAGTATATCTTCACAAAATATTTGTGAGCTATCAGATTTAGGCACCTAGCAATTTCTTCTTTTGGATTGTTTGTGGTAGTTTCCTCTTCTTCTGGCTATAAATAAGGGTTGGAGACAATAAAAAAAAATCAAGAGTTCCTTCAAAATCCTTCAAAGAATATATATATTGTTTTAGGGAGCTCTGTTTTTTAGAAATAGGAGGTTTTTATAGAATACAGTTTATTCTCTTTGGCATGTTGTATTTGTTCATACTATCATCGGATTGGCATCCGACCTCTATTTTCAGTTAATACATCCTAAGAAATTGATCTATTTGGGAAAAAATCTTTGGGATTATGCATTTCATGGCCTTTGTAAAGATTTTTTTTATATTTCAATTATGTTGAGAATATTGTGTTAAAGCCTTATGTTCATATTCTAGATAATTATTTTACATTTTGTTAGCTTCTATGTTTTATGCTATCTTCCAGAATTTGACCATGTCCATTATACTCTTTCATTTTCTGTAAAAATATTCCATTTTCCATATTATGTTGTAAGGAGGAAGGATTATGTAAATATCTGAATATTCCTATTAATCTTTAGGCTTTTCTTATCTCTGATTAGACCTTAATGGGTGCTTCCCATGAGAAGATTTGAAATACTACATTGTGCTTTCTCTAGCCTTTGTTTCTTGTTCTCTTCCCAACAATGAAAGGTCTGTGGCACTTTGTGTCTATCTTATCAGTTGTAAGAAATCATTAAGGTTTGAAATGTTGTAAAATCTTTACACATCACCATATTTATGTTTTATTTGAATTTATTTCTACCCCTTTTCCCCAAACACAAAGAAGAGTTGATTTTCTTTAAAAACCTTAGAGGTTATTCAGTGAGGTGCAAATTGATCCCCCACTCACTAAATTTACCATAAGGTTGTTTTCAGAGGTGCAAGCTTTAATGATCAACATCTACCTCACCACCTATTTTGATTTTAAGACCCATGATAAAATTCCTTATATGAAACCACTCATCCTTTTGGTACATAGGTATGCACCTCAGGAGTTGAGTGAACTTCTCCCAATATTCTTTCACTAAGGAGACACCTTACTCAGGTTCTAGAAGGAAGTGATATTTTCATCATCAAAGAGTTGAGGAAACTAATGCTTCTAGTAAATATCCTCAAATTCACTCCAAGTGAGCCTTAAGTAACTAATCCAAAGCTTCATCTTCTTATTCATCCACCTTTTGGATGCTTCACCAACCAACTTAAATTCTCCCCAAATGAATGTAGTGACCTTAGAGGAATTTATGATTTCAAAATAATTCTTCATCTCCATGAGCCATGCTTCCACCACATCCCCAATAGTACCAGCTTCACATTTTGGAGGTGTGATCTTTCTCATGTCACGATATAGCTCACTTTCCAACCACTTCCTTTTGGTTCCCTTAGACCTAGATTGTGAATCATCATCCTCAAGCTCACTAGATTGAGTATGATCATGGGAATTTTCCCTTTCTTCTTCATTGTTGGGAACTTCTTTATTATTTGGAACTTCTTGTTCCTCTCTTTCCTTTCCCCTTACTTCATTCTCGAGGTTTCTTGTTCTTTCTCTTATTTCATTCATTATAGCCAGAATATGATCCAACTTACCTTCAACATTCTCAGCACCTTGATCTACTTCTTGGCTTCCCCAAAATTTAGTTCAATTCTATCCATTTTTCCCAAGAATACTTATACCAAAAAGAGCTCATACAAAAGTTTTTCCAAAACATGTTTTTCATTATGATTATAAAGGATTTCAATTTCCTTGTGTTTTCATGGAATGGATATTTAAATAGACTAAGGAAGAGTATCCCTTAGATTCTCTAATGAAATAATTTGCACAAAAGAAGAATATGATATGAGATGTGTGGAAAATGCTTGATAATAACTGAGAATTACAAGCCACTTCAAGGGGGAAACCTCCAAGTATCTCGAATGAGAACACAATTCAAAATATGGTCATTAAATAAGACTCACTACCTCCTATATATACCTATTTATGCCTAGGATAACACTCAAGACAACTTAGATAGCCCTATACAATCCTTAGGCTGACCTAAATAACTAAATAACATTATAATAATGATAATATGACTTAATTAAAAGTTAAGATAGACACAATCCGACTATTCATAACTTGATGTACACCAATATCAAGGGTAGCATGCCCCCCTCTTCAAATAAGCATTGTCCTTAATGCTAATCAAGTGTGGATTCTTTTGAATGAACTCCTCATCCTCCCATGTGGCATCTTCAACTAGTAAATTCTTCCATTGGATGAGATACTCAATGAGAGTTTTATTCCTCATCTTCTTTGTGGATGTTTGATGAATTCACTCAGGTTCTAAAATGTTTCTTCCTTCTTCATCAAGCTTTGGTAGTACTTTTTGAGTTGGAATATTATGCCCAATTACCTTCATCAAACAAGAAACATGAAAAACTAGATGTATCTTTATTTTTGGTGGCAACTCTAACTTGTAGGAAACACTATTGATATTTTTCATGATTTGGTATGGGCCATAATACCCTGGAGATAGCTTATTATTATTTTTATGTTTCTTTAGTGAGATTTTCTCATAAGGTTGCAATCTCAAGAAGACCCATTCCCTAACTTTAAATCTTCTTTTGCTACAATGTTGGTCTTCCTATTGCTTCATTCAATTTTGTGTCATGGATAGATTCTCCATGATTCTTAAAAGTACCTATTATTGATGAAGCAAGTGGTCCTCTAATCCCTGATCTCTTAGTGACACCTTCAATGATGATGTGATGGAAGGAGGATGATATCCATATAGTGCAAAAAGTGGAGACATTTTTTATTATCTATGAAAAGAAGTGTTATACCACCATTTTGGTAGTGGTAGCCAATCTACCCATTGAGACTATTTCTCTGAAGTGAAACAATGCAAATATCCTTCCAAAAAATTATTAACAACCTCAATTTTCCCATCTCATTGAGGGTAGTATGAAGAGCTATGAGCCAATTGAGTACCCAAACATGAGAATAAATATTTCTAAAACTGAATCATAATGATATGATCATGATCACTAACAATAACCTTAGGTGTAGCATATAGCTTTTTTATATTCTCCAAAAAATCTTTTTCCACTGCACTTGTTGTAAAAGGATATGATAATGCAATGAAATGTGCAAATTTAGTGAGGCAATCAATTACTACAATGATGAAATTATGACCTTTACATTTGGGAAGCCTTGTGATGAATTCCATGGATCCCTCTTCACAATGTTGGCTAGGAATAGCTAAGAGCTGCAAGAGACCCGGTGTCGTAATTATCTCCCCTTTATTCTTTTGAAAAACCAAAAATTCACCCATAAATTTTTAAACGTCACCTTTTAGCCCTTCCCAAAAAAAATATTTTTTGACTCGATGATATATCTTCAAAAATCTTGAATGACCATAAACTAGAGACTCATATAGTTCTATAAGAATCTTGTGTTTAAGAGTGGAATTCCTACAAAGATACAAATTCTCTTTATACCAAAGAGTATCTACCTTCCAACAAAATTTATTTGAACTACTAGGATCACTCTTTAATTGTTGGATGATATTAATCATTGCAACATCATTCTACCACTCTTATTTGGCTTCTTCCACCCAATTTTCTTGTAATATTTAAATAGCACACAATAAGGCCTCATCATTCTCATCCTTCCTAGAAAGTGCATCTACTGCAATATTTTCCTTCCCTTTCTTATATAAAATATCAAAGTCATATTCCAACATCTTAGTGACCCATTTTTGTTTCTCTTTAGAAGATAATATTTGTTCCAAAAAATATTTTAGGCTATCATGATCTATCTTAACCTTGAAGTGTCTACCCATTAGATAAGGCCTCCATTGTTTAACTGCATGAAGAATCACTAGCATTTCCTTCTCATAAATAGGTTTGAGTTGATTCTTACCCTTTAATTGATGACTCCCAAAAGAAATTGGTCAACACTCCTACATGATTACTACTCCTATAACACTTCCTAAAGCATCACATTCCACAATAAAGTCCCTGGTGAAGTCTAGAGTGGAAAGCACAAGAGTTGTACACATAGCCTCCTTCAATCTCTCGAATGCTACATTAACGAATTCATTCCAATGAAAGAATACTTCTTTAATAATCTATGAGAGGTGTTTCTATACAACTATAATTGTTCAAAAATTTTAGAGGTAGATTTGGCAGTAGAGGAGGTTCAACTGGATTTACTAGAAATTTCTACAAGTGCAACAAGTTTTCTGGCCATCAAGCATGGAAATGTATAGAAGAGAAACCATCTACTTCAACTAGAACTAAGAGGAGAACTCAAATTTACCAAGGTGAAGAGGATGATAGGAGTGTAAACTCACAATCAAAGAATGAAAAATCAAAGATTGGTGAATCCTTGTTGATGAGGAGAACTTTGATCAAGGTACCTATGGAGAAGGAGCCACCATAAAGGAAGTCTCTCTTCAGAACCACTTGCAAAAGCCAAGGTAAATGTTCTAGATTAGTTATGGATTTTGGAAGCATAGATAATTTAGTTTTAGTTGAGATGGTTGAAAAGCTAAAATTGAAGAAGTTTCCCCATGTCACTCCTTACAAAGTTTCTTGGTTAAATAAGGGGCAACATGTCTTTGTAAATGAACAAGATTGCGTAGAGTTCAATATAGGGAGGTATAACAAAGGTTTTATGTGACATCATTCCTATGGATGTTTTCTATCTACTTCTTGGTAGACCATGGTAGTTTGATAGGAATTCTAAGCATGATGGTAGGAAGAACACTTATGTTATAGAAAAACATGGTGTTTAATTTACCTTGCAACCATTGAAAGATGAAGAAAAAATTCACCAAACTGAATCTAATATGATGTTCTTAGGATAAAAAGAGTTCATAAGGGTTGTAGAGGATATGGGTTTTTCTATCATAGTTAAGCCTAAGTCAGTTGGGGTAGCAGCTAAACAAGAAGAGTTGGCTTTAGAAGTTCATGGTTTGCTTAAGTAATATGTTGATATAATGGTAGATGATCTCCCAAATACCCTCCCACCCATGGAAAATATTAGTCATCATATTGACTTCATACCAGGGGCTAGTTTACCTAACAAAGAAAGTCATAAAATGACCCCACAAACATAATGAAGAGATCAAGAGGCAAGTCCAAGAGTTGTTAGATAAGGGGTTGATAAAAGAGAGATTAAGTCTTGTTTTAGTTCTTGTTGTTTTAGCACCAAAGAAGGGTAATGAGTGGAGAATGTAACTACAACAAATACCTATGATTAGCTCCCTGTTTTTCTCCATTTTTTGCTTCCACCCACTGTATTAATGTATTTTTCTCCATTTTTTTGAAAAAGTAGGCGATATTTATCAGGATGGCACTATTTTTGTCATTTTTTGGACCGATCAAAACAAGTAGGCATTAAATTAGGTGAAAATTAGCACCTAAATTAGCGCCTAAATTAGCACCCAAATTAGCACCCAAATTAGCACGTAAATTAGCACCTACATTAGCACCTAATTTAATGCCTAATTTAGTGCCTACTTTAGAGCATACCTTAGCACCTAATTTAGCACATAATAGAGTGCCTAATTGTTTTGATCTAGCAGGGATTAAGGATTAAGGGATAATAAGTGTTAGAACAAAAAATCCTTCCCCAATATTCATTGGCCTTCAATTGCTTCCCTATACATTTCACTTGCATCAAAAGATTTATTGCCTTTGATTTTTCATTATATTTAACATGAAATGAAACAATTTGTGTGACAAGATCCATATTGTCACCAACATTCCCTTTGTATATACCTATTTATTCCTCTAGATAATCATAAATAAAGCAAATTTTGCCTTTAACGTAGTACCACAACATCAAAATAAAGGCAGCTCGGGATGGTAGTTTCTAAGTTAAGAAATAAGCCTTTACCACCATATCACCAAGAGATTATATAGCTTGTGTGGTAAAGAGGTACTCACCGCTGCCCCATGAGGAGAATTATAAAGCAATGCAGTAATGTAGTACCTACCGCCATCTCGCATAAGGAAATCCAAAGGAGTGCAATAAGACAGTAAAAATCAAGAAGATAAAGCATACACTACTATACCGCTAGGAGAGTAAGAAACATATGTGGTAGAGTGGTATACACTACAATCCCACAACAAGAAGTCTTGAGTGAGGCAGTAGAGTGGTAGGCATTGGAAGAAAATTCTTGAGCAAGGTAGTAGAGCGGTAAGAATTGGAAGAAACATGAGGAACATTTTTGTTTGGCATAGCTAGGCACTAAATTAGGCATACTTTGTGCCACCTTTGGTGTCCCAAATAAATTACATTTAGGGTTGAAATTTGGTGCTAAATTTAGTGTTAACTATGACTATAGCGCTGACTAATGAATCAAAAATAAAAAATAAAAAATTCTCACCTGCGTTAAAACATACCACACAACAAAAAGAAAAGAAAACAAAACTTTCATACCACAAACTTGATGAAAGTAATTTTCCATAGGTCGCTCTCATTTTTTGTTTCATTTGTTAGGTTTGTCTTGTTGTTTATCTTTTAGTTTTCATTTTTCTTGTGTGTTTGCATTATTTGGTCACCCAATTTTATTTTGGTGCCAGATATAGAGCATAGGATAGATGATCTTTATAGTGTTTGGTCGCCCGGTTTAATTTTTTTGTGAGATATAGAGTAGAGGATAGATGGATAGAATTCAAATCCCTGATTTTTCTTTAAACATGAAAACCAAGTATGTTTTTCCTTTTGGTTCAATTTGAATCCATATAAAGATATTTAGATAGAATTTTTATTAATAAATTTGTAAATGTTTCCATTCTTTAGATAGATTTAGATAGAAAACCTCAAAATGTCAAGAAATAGAGGGAAGGGAGTAGACTCTGGCCACAATGAGGTAATTCACTTTCAATTTATAGATTTGTAAATGTTTCCATTATTTCTTTGATTTTTAGTTTTTAGTTTTTTATTTCTAAATTTAAAAGAAGAAATTTATTTTATATATATAGGGACAAGAGACTGGAAAATATAAAGAGGCATTGGCTTCCATATTGGGGGTAAAGGCAGTGAAAAAATTGGATGGTTTGGACTTGACAATGCTTGTCAAATACATAGAAAGTGATCTAGTAAAGCCCCTGAAACATTGCAACCAAATCAACTGTGTCAAAGGGAATCAATTGATTCCCCAACCAGTCCTAGATTGAGAAAAGATCCAGGAGGAAATCAATAAAAATAAACTCTAATAATGTAGAATAGCGAGTCAAGACTTCCAATGTCCTAGCCACTCCTAGGACACATACTTCTTCCACCATGCCATGTTTTAAATCTTTCATTGGTAGCTACGATACCAAGATAGAATACGATGTGGTTTCGAGGGAAGTCTGAATGATAGATGCTGAAAAAAAATTGTGAATAGGTTGAGGGAATTATGCCTTCAATGGTTCAAAGACAATCTACATTTTCTATTCTCAAAGATACCCATGACATGGATACTGAATTTGGCACAGGTTGGTCTATAAAGAAGATAAAGCTACGAGTGTCTCAAAACTATAAGAGATTTCAGTGCAACCAAAAAAAGAAGCTAAAAAAACTTCCTCCTGAGCTAAGGCTCAAGAAAAGACCAATTGATATAAGTGTGAAAGTATGGAAAGATCTTGTAAAATCATATGAGAATTTTGATGCATGGAGGAAGTCCGGTGAGGAGAGTACGTAGGTATTTGAATTTTCTCATAAGATTATATCACATTTATTAAATGATTTTGAAATTTTATTTGTGCATAGTTAAATTGAATTAGTATATGTTTCAAGACAAGGCCTCCAAGGCTAGGCTTGAAAAAATTCGTGTCACGCATCACAGTGGCTAAAATGGTTTATAGGCCGTGATTTGTACATTTGTAAGTATATTTAATATGTTAAATGATATTTTTTTATTTCCTAGGAAAAATTAAATGATTGCATATTAATTAGTTTAACTAGTCCATGTGCCATATTTTGACAGGAGGAGAAATATGACTAGCATCCAATGCAATTTGAAAAGGAAATGTTACAAATAAAAAAGTGGGCCAATTTTTGTATTTGGATGGAGAACGAGGTATCAATAGTTGACTTTCAATAATTTAGTTGGATATTGTTATGTCAATATGCCTATTTTCATTTCTTGTGTTGAGTTGTTTACTGATGTGTAGGATGAGTTCTAAAGTTCTTCTTTGTTTGCCCTAGATCCCACTCAATTTTCCCATTATTTCATGTTGAGGAAAAAAATATTGTTTTCCTTAAAGGGTAGTGGGTGACATTCATTCCTTATTTTAATCACATCTTTTAATTAATTAACATGGTCTTTTAATATCTCTTAAGTGTCCTCATTTAAGTTATGAGTTGTATCATTTGAGTAACTTAGTCCCATGTTGATTTTATTTATCTTATTTTCTCTCAAACGTGGTATCTCAAGGAGTGCTTCCTTGAATTCATGTTTCCAGAACTAAGTGATCCACATGCATATTTGCCATCCTTCCTCATGATGCTTCCATTATTTTAACATGTAAGAATTTTTTGATGCATCTTGGTAGGTATCCTATAGATCTAACACATCCTTGTATAACTCCTTTTGCACCAAGGTCAAGTCATAATGGATTTCTAATGCATATTCCATGAAATCACCTATGTCATACCTTGAAACCTTGTAGTATTCCACTTGATGTTTCAAGTGCTCAATTTCCTTCTTATGCCCTTCCATTTATCATGTCTTTTAAGGATGTTTTATTCATTTTCTTGTGTTGTGGTGACCCTAGTCATAGCTCTAGCCACTAGATCCATATCATCTACATCCATTACCATTGCTTCCATGGCTTCATTAAATCTCGAGAGTATAGTCTGACATGCAACTTCTTGATCAAGAACATGTGAGGTACATGCTTGGGAGAATTATGGGGTTCTTTTGTAGTGCCATAGATCTTCCTATATGTTAACAAAACATATAGGGAGTAATCTTTTAGGTTCTCCAAGATTCCGGTCATGTCCTCAGACAACCTAGGGAACCTTTTCTCAGACTGTATCTCATACAAGGGAGCAAAGAATCGATCACAAATGTGCTCATATTTGGATGAATATTTGTGCTCCCATCTATCCTAGCAATAAACATGGAAAAAATGATATGAGATGCTCCATATCCAATTCATCCCCAAATAATTTATTAGTTGCACAAATAATATAACACAAGTAAGAGGTTGTATAGAATTTTGGCTTTGTTCCCACTAGAGGAGACTCAACTCTCATTATTTCATTGCGCAAAGTGAGTGACAAAACAACTACTTAGTTTAAAATTGATCCTTCTTAAAGCAACATATGTAGCAATGAGACTTAGGATTCTTGAAAATGAGAAGCATCCTTCTCCCCATACAACCTGCTAACTAGGGCCACTATGTTTTTTACTGGACCCTTAAGGTTGATGGAAGGGTACCATTTAGTGTTCCTAGAAGTTAACTGTCTAACTCCTCCACTTGAGGTTTAGACTATGTTTCAATGTTGAAAACTAGGCACTTTTGTTATAACATCCACTTCTAGGACCCATGGGTGATGTGGCATAGGGCCTTGTACCACCACATAGGTATTATAGAGAGAGTGTTTGGTGTAAAAGCCAAACCTAAGTCCTATAGAGAGAGGGGGTGGCGCTAGACTCCAAGCACCAAAAACCCGTAAAATAGTCCTCACATGCATGAACATGTGTGACCAAATGCTAGATCAACCCCACACCTATGGAAGATGAAGAGCCACTCCATAGAAAAGTAATAAAGTATCTTGTGTGGGTCAAGTAGACCAAATAATCCATGCATGAACCAATAAACAACCTCCATGATGCATCAACATGTGCACAAGGGTGCTATGTCATATCTATCATGCCTCAACATATGTTCCAATGCCAAATCAAGTCCCATGTGTGGTGATGAGAAGGTTGATCTATATCAAAATGTGATGAATGAACATGTGTGAGCTAATGGAGACCAAGTGCTCCATGTAGTAATCTCATATAATTTACAGTAGAAACTTATAAATAATATGTCAATGTATTAAGAGAATAGGAATCACAATATATCACCATGGATCTTGTAATTATTTTATCATTCATAAAAATAGGAAATTGCATTAATTGTATACATCAACATTTAGAACAGAATATAGAAACTAGAAGCACAACACATCAGAGGGAATGAACTGATACTGAAAACTCTAGGAATTCATTGAGATAAAAACATAGGGCTTTCAATACTTTTGTATTAAATTATATATAGCTATCAAATACACCTTCTAAATAATAGAGTCTGAGTGTAAAAAAATAGTCTAGAACCCCTTGTCTTTGAATTTACATAGTTTATATAGATAATTACAAACTTTGAGCCATTATTAGCTCAACAAACTAACTTTATGCTCTAATTAAAATCAAATAGAAATATTTAAAAATAATGCAAATATTTTTATTTTTTTGTTGGAACTGCTACAAGATATTTGGACCATGGCTCAGAAATTAGTGAACAGTTGCATGGAATAAGGACTACTACTTATCTTCCAGAAGGTAGGCCAATCTTCATTCCATATTTAATAATTTTGGCCCATCGAGAAGCACTTGAAAACTCTAAGTCATTATATTGAGCATATGAAAATGGAGGAGAGTAGTGCACTAATAATTTGAACTCAATTAAGAGATCAAAGTCATATTTCAACTTATCTACTATAGACTTCCCCTTCAATGATTTGTTGAGATCTTCAAATTTGGAGTCTTCGCTTCTAAATTTAAGTTTTGAAGGAGAAGCTTAAGAGGATTCAAATGCTTGTTGGTGAAGATATTGCCTCTTACCTTACAAAGGTTAAATTTGGTCATTATGCTTCAGAGGATGTTTCCTAAGATGAGTGGTATATAGACAGTGGTGCCACATGCAATATGATAGGGGAGTGTGATCTATTTCAGCCACCTAGCTCAGTAGCTACTAGATGCTTGGTGAGGTGTGGGATCCACACAAAAGGAGTAGTAGGTAGAAGAGAGGGTTCAATTGTATTTGAGTTAGAGTCAAGATGGAATCTAGCCTTTCATCATGTTCAATATGTTCCTCATCTAAGAATAAATGTTCTCTTAGTTTCAGCCTTGAAGGATCAAGGCTATATAGTTGAGTTTATAGGACACTCAATACAGTTATGGCCAAAGGAAGTTGAGTATGCTAAGGACTCCATCATACTAGGGATCAGAGAGTGATTATTGTATCGAGTATGGGGTTGACCTCTTTGTTGAGAGGGACATAGAGCTAGTTATGAAGCATTTTTTAGGTGGTAAGAGGACTGCCTTAGCAGATACACTTGGTGGGAATGGACCTAGTTGGAAGAGATGGGATACTCAGATGAATTTAGCAGAGCTTTAATAGGTAGCAACAACACAAATGAGGTCAAGTTTCCAGATTCAAAGGAAGCAGGTTTCTCTAGTTCAAAGGGAGTGGTAGCAACTCCAGATATAGATCATGGAGGAGGTAGCTCCAACCAAAGTAACTCCTTGCTAAGAGGGATTGTTATTTTTCTATGTAGTGAGGTATGCAACGAGGTCATTAATTTCACATTGGGTGTGTCTAAAAATGTGAAAAGTACCTTTATGTATCTCATCCATGTCCAATGGGTTTCTTCATTCAATAGGTATGGAATCACTACAAATGCAATTTCAAGGCATATCATTGTACCTACCACTACACCTATTATTATATAACCAAGTGTCTAGTATGATTATCTGATTAATTTACTTATCTCATGCAAATAGAAACACTACTATTTGAGTATCATTGCACAAATTTGAGGATTTATATACATCCCTATATGTTCAACTAGAAAGAACATATCTTAAAAGCTCAATATCCTTGATCTAATCTCTAGTTAAAATCAAAATAAAATTTGACTTTCAATATTGACTCTAAAATATGGGGACATATAGACTAGTTAATTCTCAAGGAACCTTTGCAGCATATCACAGTGCGAAAATGTCATATAAAAATATCCATTTCTGAAATATAGGAGAAGAAGATATATAGACCAGTTAACTCTCAAAGGATCTTCAAGGAAAACATAATAATATATAGTAAAAAATGCAAAGGGTTGGCACTTAAGGTTATGTAATAGAATTTATAGTTGATAGTTAAATTGTATAACAAATTTTTTTATGATCTTTACTAATGTTTATTAGAATTGTTGCATGTTTTACATCATTGGAATGACATATTAGTTGTAACTTTTTTGAAATTTTATTATGGTATGTGCACTTTGATATGATGTAATATGATTATGGTTTCATTTCATATGTTGTAATATTAGATATATAGCAGAAAAATAGATTATTGCATGAAATAAATAATAACTTTTCATTTTAAATGTTTTTTTGTGTAGAACACGTGTCTTCTAGAAGATCAAGATGATCCTCATGATATAGATCTAGAATATGTTGGTTCTAGTATAGATCACATGGAAGAGGATGATGATGACATAGATATAGAAGACACCGAGGCCGATGACGATGATGGTGACAATGATGATGATGATGATGATGATGATGATGATCACGATGATGATGATGATGAGGAGGAAGTTGTTGGTAGTAGCTAGTGGCATTCATGATCATATAGACTGGATCATGGATCATTGCTAATATATCATTATGATGCCTCTTTTCACGGTTACTATCATATGTATCATTTTCATGGCCTACAATACCATATTATTGAGTTGTATCATTTTGACATGCATCATTTTGACTTATATCATTTAGACATGTATCATTTTGAGTTACATAGTTTATCATTTTTACTTATATCATTTATACATGTATCATTTTGACTTATGTCGATTGTTGGACATGCATCATTTTGACATGTTATTGATCTATTGGCATATTTGACTTTCACTTGTTTTAGTTATATATGATGACAATCTTATCGATATTGACTTGTCAATTTATATTTATTGAAAGTGGTTGATGATTTTTGGATGGATATTTATTACGTATGATGATTTTAATTTATTGATCAGGATGGATGTCAAATTCAATTAAATTATAGATATTTGACTCACTTGTTTTAAGTATAGATGATGATCATGTTATAATAATTATCTTGTTATTTTATATATATTGGATATTGTTGTAGATTTTATTTTGATGGAGATTTAATAAGTATAATGATAATTTTTATGGATGTCCATTTCCCTAATTTTGTTTTATAAATTTTATCCTATAAAATATTTCAAATGCTTCAAGGGTCTTCAGGTGGATGGAGCATAGATCAATGAGTTAGAGAGTATTCTGTAAAATAGGTCTGTGAGCTTGTCTCACAAAGAGGATATAATAAGATGGAGCTTCTCAAAAACTAGGGAGTGTCAAGTTAAGCTAGGCTATAAGGTGAAAGATTGGGCAGTTATAAAGAAAGATTGGATCACTCACCTTTTTTGGAACAAATCCTGCTTCCTTAAGGATGGAGTTTTCACATGGTTGGCTTTGCAAAGGAAGATCCTTATAGAGGATAGGCTGAAATTGGCAGGGGTTCAAGGTCTCAAGAGATGCCCTCTTTGTAAATATAGCAAAGAATCAACTCATCATCTCCTCCTTTCTTGATCCTATACACATTTTTGTTGGAAATTATTTATTCAAGTAAATTGAACTAGAACTCCCCTCTTCCAGCAGATTTAAGGAGTTATTTCAAATGCAATATGACTTAATCTATAATCATATGAGTTATTTAAGAGGCATTATATATTTAAAACTAATTAAATTGAAATAAAACATATTAAATTAATAAATGGAAGAAAAACAAGAAGCATTTTTAGAAGAAAAAAAGGAAGCAACAATATGAGCCAAACTAGAAGCAAATCAGAAGCAATCTTGGAAGAACAATTTGCCATTATCTAGGAAGAAAAAATAGAAGCAATTCAAGTAGCAAACAAAGAAGTAATAATGGAAGAAATTTTAGAAGCAACAAAAGATGCAATAATAGAAGTCATATTAGAAGAAACAAAAGATGCAAAAATGGAAGCAAAGCTAGATGCAACAAGTGACATTATATCTGAAAAAAAAATGGAAGAAAAACTGGAAGCAAAACGAGTAGCAAAATTGGAAGAAAAGATGGAAGCAAAATTGGAAACAAAACCAGAAGCAAACCTGGAAGAAACTCTAGAAGAAAACCTAGAAGCAACACAAGAAGAAAAAACCAGAAGCAAAATCAGAAGCCAAACTGGAAGCAACAAAGGATGTCATAATGGAAGAAAAATTGGAAGAAACAAAGGGCGTTATAATGGAAGCAAAACTTGGCATTAATTAGGAAGCCAAAATAAAAGCTATTTTTGACACCATATCAGAAGCAAAACATGAAGCATGATTGGGAGAAAAACTAGAAGAAAAATGGGAGCAAACATGGAAGCAAAACTAGAAGCCAAATTGGGCAATAATTTAGGTGTTATTTTTAACATTAAACTGGTCGTGCTTCCTAGCACTATTTTCGGTGCTATTATCGATGCTATTCTAGGCACTAAAGGAGGTGCTATTGCTTGTGCTACTTTTTCGGTGAAAAATTTGGCAAAAAAAATGGTGCCGAAGAGAACATGCAATTTGGCGCAAATTTTTGTGCTGGTAGAAGTGTCCAATTCATGAACTCAAATGCACTAAATTATAGCACTATTTTAGGCGCTAATTGCATGTTTTTTTGTAGTGTGCACTGATTCTAGAGCTATTAATAAGATTACAATCAAGTATAGGTTCCCTATACCACGCATGGAAGACTTAATGGACTATTTAGGGGGAGCATATTACTTTTCTAATTTAGATCTCAAGAGTGGTTATCACCAAATTAGGATGAGACCTGGGGATGAGTGGAAGACAACCTTTAAGACTAATGAAGGAATCTATGAATGGCTTGTAATGCCTTTTGGAATTTCAAATGCACCTAGAACTTTCATGAGGTTAATGAATGATATTATTAAACCTTTCATTGGTAAGTTTGCTCTGGTGTATTTAGATGATATTCTTGTTTTCATTAAGAATAAAGAGGAACACTTGCATCATTTAAATTTCATTTTGAGGAGATTACATGAAGAGAATCTCATGATTAACCTGAAAAAGTGTGATTTTATGAAAACAAAATTGGTTTATCTTGGTTTTGTGATCACAAAGGGCACCTTGAAGATGGATTCTAGCAAGGTTAAAGCTATCCTAAGTTGGCCTCCACCCAAATCATTGGCTGAGGTAAGAAGTTTCCATGGTTTGGCCACTTTTTATAGGAAAATTATCAAAAGTCTCAGTCATATTTGTGCTCCATTCTTTATCCCATAAAAGGGGAAAATAGGAAGAAATTTATTTGCACTAGTGAAGCCAATTAGAGTTTTGAGTACTTGAAAAAGAGGGTAGCAGAGTATCCAATACTAGCATTACTTGATTTTAGTAAGGTGTTTACAATAGAGTGTGATGCAAGTGGTTATGCAATAGGGGAAATCTTAAGTCAAGAGGGAAAACCCATAGCATTTTTCAGTGAGAAACTCAATGAAGCCAAGAAAAAGTACTCCTCATATGACCTTGAAATGTATGCCTTAGTGCAATCCTTGAAAAAGTGGAGACACTACCTACTTCCTCAAGAGTTTATATTATTTACTAATAATCATGCCCTCAAAATTTTGAACAGTCAAGATAAACTCAGCCATAGACATGTCAAATGGGTAGAGTACCTACAAGGTTACACCTTCACAATCAAGCATAAAAAAGGGGCAATCAAACAAGGTAGGTGATCCATTGAGTAGGACAATTATGGTACAAGAAATAAAGTTGCAAAGTGTAGGTGTTGAAGATTTGAAAAGTATGTATGAAAATGATGAGGATTTTAAGGAAATTTATGCTTCTTGCAGTCAATCTAATGTTGTTCCTTATGACTTCAATTCTGATTTTCTGGTTCAAGAGGGTTTATTTTTTCGAGGGGACCAACTTTGTGTGCCTAAATTCTCTATAAGAGATGATCTAATAAAGGAAAAGCATAGTGGCATCCTTGTAGGTCATTTTGGTCTTGATAAGACCTTGGAGAAGCTAAGGAGGCACTATTATTGGCCAAAGATGCAAAAATGGTGTGAGAAAGTTTATTGAAAGGTGTGTAATCTGTCAAAAATAAAAGGGAAACAGTACTAATGTAGGCTTATATCAGCCTCTTACAATTCCAAATAGGCCTTGGGAATCAATAAGCATTGATTTTTTATGGGATTACCTAGAACACCTAGAGGTTTTGACTCTATTCATGTTGTAGTGGATAGGTTTTCAAAGATAGCACACTTCATCCCATGCAAGAGAACAAATGATGCATCCTACATTGTTGGTCTATTCTTTAAAGAGGTGGAGAAAATTCATTGTTTACTTTTAAGCATTGTTTCAGATAGGCACAGTAAATTTGTAGGTAATTTTTGGAGAACCTTATGGAAGAAGCTAGGCACTAATCTTAATTTCAATTCTGTATACCATCCCCAAACTGATGGGAAAATAGAGGTAGTCAATAGGAGTCTTGGTAAGCTTCTAAGGTGTCTCAGAAAGAAGAATTCTACACAATGTGATCTGATTTTACCTCAGGTAGAGTTTACATGCAATGACTTAGTCAATATGAGTGAGGGTCAGAGTCCATTTGAGTTACTTTGTGGATTGAAGCCTAGGGGAGTTTTTGAACTTAGATATGTGAGTGGGATGGATAGAATAAGTGTTCAGGGAAATAAATTTGTTCTGTCTATGCAAGAAATTCACCAACAAGGTAAGCATAACCTTCAAAAGAGTGTGGATAAGTACAAGAAAAGAGTTGATGCACATAGAAGAGAACTTTAGTTTAAAGTTGGGGATTTAGTTTTAGCACACTTGAGGAAGAAGAGTTTTCCTAAAGGAAAGTATTCTAATATGCAAATGAAAAATATTGTTCCTTGTAGAATCATCCACAAGTTTGGCCAAAATGCTTATGAGATTGAACTACCTAGTGGCATTGGCATTTCACCCATTTTTAATGTTTTTGACCTCTATCATTTCAAAGGATCTATTGTCTTAGGTAATGGAGAATAACATCAAACACTTGAAGATGAATATTTGGTTCAAGACCTTCCTCCTAGTAATCCTTTAGAGCTAGAGTGCATATTGGATACAAAAGACCTAAAAAAGACAAGAAACAACACCTATTTGCAGTACCCAGACAAGTGGAAGGGTCTTCCCATGGAGGATGCAACTTGGATGACTGAAGCTGAAATAATCAAGTATGGTTACACTATTGAAGGTCTCCACTCAAGTGGAATTTGAGTTCTTTTCCTCTAGGGAGTATGGTGGAGGAGCACCTAATATGCAAATTTTGCTCAAATAATGAATTTTTGCAATTTTGGATTCCTTGTGGTCGAAGGGGGTTAATAAGGTCTTTAATTACCATGATTAAATTTTTAATTTCATTTTCAATCCATTTTTGGCATGGGTTTTTAGTTTGATGCAGTTTTCTAAAAAATTGTCAAAGTTGTTATTTTGGGTGTCATGCATTTTGGCAACTTGGCAAAAATGATGAAAAATAATTAATGGAAATGGGAAACATCTTGTAACTGAAAAATTGGATTGTAGAAGGGATGTTGGATCCTGGAATGGTCGAGTTTTTAACATGGGAAGTGATTTTTGGTGTTTATCCAAGAATTTGAGTAAGATTTTCCAATGTTTTCTATAGTTGCAACAAGTTTTTAGATTTGGTATGGCCTGTACGGCCTTGTTTGTGCAATGAATCATGTTAAATTATTTTTTTTCTAATTTATTTTGGCTGTGATTTGAGGAATTTTCATGGTGAAATGAGAGAGTTATAGTGATCTTGCTAAAAACTATCCAAACCCTAAGTAGGGCTGATAGCAAGCACTAAAAATGTAATAAATTTTTTATACTAGTGCAAAAACCTTGAAATATTGACCAATTTTTTTTTCTTGGCATATCCTTTTATTTGAATTTTGTTTCATAGCTTTGTGTGCTTAGGTTTAGGAGAAATCTTGGATAGTCTGTTGAGGGAAACTAGGGAAAAACAATCTTTTTCATCTTTTGTGGCCTTTTCCTCTCGAACCCACATTTGAAATCCTTAACCATGGATTGAAAAAAATTATTTGGATCCTTGGTGCATGTGTAGACTCAACACAAGGTCTATTTTTTATTTCTCAATATTTTTTTCAGCTCTTTATTGACTGTCCATTTAAAACAGTGCATACAAGTTTGTAAAAACAATGTTATTTGACATGTTGAGGATTGTTCTTTTGAGACCCATGTTTGATTCAAGGTTCATGGAATATGTTGTGGTTGATTTATGTCTTTGGAATATGTACAAGACCTGTTCATGGTATCTAAGATACTTACAAGCTTGGGGAGTTGCAAGTTTTGAACTTTCTCTATGAGTCAATGTAAGAAATTTGTGCAAAAATAGCCTAAGCCCATGTTGATTAATGTAGTTGGGAATTGCACGGTGTGAAGACACTTTAAATCCACCTTTTCTTTATTATTTAAAAGCTTAGTGTGTTGAAGATCAATATGCCCTACCACTTAAAGATGCATGTTAGGATTGTCATGGTTTGAATGAGCTCTTCCTTTGCATCACTTTACTCCTTCATCTGACACTATATGTCCCAAATACTCCACCTCATTAAGACCAAAATCATACTTGGATGGATTAGCATAGAGTTTATGATCTTAAATTATTTGTAATGGTTGATTTACATGTTGCAAGTGTTCTTCCAATGTCTTTCTATAAATCAATATATCATCAAAGAACATGAATATAAACTTTCGCAAGAATTTCTTAAAAAATAAAATTCATCAAACTTTGGAATGTAGATGGTGCATAAGTAAAGACTGAATGGCATCACCAAAAACTCATAATTATCCTCATGAGTCTCAAATGTTTCCTTACAAATATCTTCTTCCTTAATTCAAATTTGGCGATAAATGGATCTAAGATCTAACTTGGTAAATTACATAGCTCCATTCAATCGGTGTAAATATTGAGCACTCTATAGTCTAGACACATGCAAAAAGTTTAATCCTTATTACATACCATCACCATCGACAATGAGTAAGAACATTGGATATGCCTGATAATTTCTGCCTCTAGCATCTCCTCAACATTTTTTTCTATCTCAATTTCTTTTATATGTGGGCACCTATAAGGCCTGATGGTGGGTGGTTGGCTCTCTGGAACTAGTTTTATGGAATGATCATGATCCCTCTTAATAGTAATTCCTTTAGGATTATCTCCAAAAAACACAGAGTGATGATCAATTGTTTCTTGTAAATATAAATGAGTAGGAGAATTATATTGAGAGACTTTTAATGAACATAACTAGGCCACAAATCCATCAACTCCTTTCATAAGAAACTTTTGCATTTGATGAGATCTTATGATTTGTGGGGATTTTCCTTCAATCCCCTTAATTGTAGTACCTTTTATTATAATTGAAATCTCATGCATAGTTCTTGGAAGTTCATCTCAGTTGTTCTCAATGTAGTAAGCCATTGTACTCCCAAAACAATATCTATTCACCCATGGAGATAACATACATTGGGATATCAAGGTGATAATATCCCATTGATAACTTAATGCTATGAAATTTTCTAAAAAAACTAACAATACCACCATCTACAATCAAGATCTGAAACTTTGGAGTGGGATATGAAAAATAACTTAAACGAGTAGCAAACTTTTTGTTGATGAAATTATGAGTACTATCTAAATCAATCAACACTGTTACTTTCTTTTTCCTTAAGTAACCAACTACCTTGAGAGTTTGAGGAGTACTAAAATATAAAAGTGTATGACAATAAATGATTGGTTGGGAATCATGTGATTCCTCATCTATCTTCCTTTCACCTTCTAATATTCATTCCTCCTCATCTTCCTCACTCGAACCTTCAATATAGAACAATTTATTTTCACTGCATTTATGTCCCTGACTATATTTCCATCACATTTGAAACATAACCCTATTTATTTTTTCTCCATGGATTCAACCTAGTAGGTTGTGGTAGTGAATGTTTAGGACATCTCCTTTCGATGAAATTTATATTCCATTGTCTCTTATTAGCTATAAAATGCTCCTCCACTTGTCTTGTCATTACTATTACTTATGATAAGGATTGGGTTGGAACAATCATACTTCATATTTTATATGATCATTTAAACCACCTAGAAATAGTTCCTTCACATTTTCCTCTACCACATTCTCTACTCTTAGAGAAAGGGTTTGAAATTGTTGAATATAATCCTTAACCATGCCCATTTGCTTTAATTTGGTGAGTTGGAAGAAGTATCTATACATAAAGTTATCTCCATAATGGGTAGCAAGCTCCTCTTGAAAAATTGACCATGTGACCTCAAAACCCTTTTTTATGTTCTCATCACATAACCAATGATAACAAATTAATTTATCTAGTTCTAGGAATAATGATGCCACAACCACCTTTTATTGACTAGGAACATGATGAATATCAAAGAATTGCTCCATTTGGTATAACCAATTGGTTGGATCCTTCTCTTGAAAAAACTTCGTATCCATCTTAGGTATGAATTTCCTTGGCATATGATTATTAATTGAAGGATCCTTCTTGAAACCCAAATCAAGTCCAAGAAATTCATGTCCAAAAAAGGCATTATATTCCACTGTATGAGGTGAATCTTCACCCTTACACAACATACCTTGAATAAATGATTTCAATTCACCCATTTCTTCCATAAACTTCTTCTCTAATGGTGAAATATCAGAATTGACCTTTTTTATTTCATCCTTAGGGTTAGAATACTCATTTTCTACTTCCTCATTCTATGAATATTTCTACAGTGTAAAAAAATTCTTTTTGCCTCTTGTTGCAGGCCACCTTAAGATGATAAAAAATAATTTCTAAATAAATCACAAAAATGAAAAATTAAATTCTCTAAAAAATTTAATGTAACTTTCTAGGGTCAAGATGCCACTTACACTAAAAAACTCCAAGAAATTAGTATATTTGCAGCCTTGAGAGAGAATTTTTTGGAAACACTAATTTTTCAATAACTAGCTTGTTTCCACTTTAATTTCTCCAAATTTTGGACTGTAGTATGTGAGAGATATGTAGAATCCAACTAACTTGTGTAGAAACCTTATTTTTTCAATAATTCACTCAATTCTACTTTAATTCCTCTGACATAAAGACTGTATCTTCTTCAATATTGTCTTCAATATAGACAGTGTTGGCTGCTTTCTGTGGCATCCAAAGGCAAGTATCGTTGTTAACCTTTCCGCCTAGTGGAATCACCTGTGCACATGACGCGTGGCGGCTTCTCAATCAGAGTGAGAGTAGAGAAGTGTTGGTGCACCCCGAGTTGCATTATCTAAAGGCTTTATCCAGATGTGGACACTTGTTTGCACCTCGGAAGTTCCCTGGGGAATCTAGCAGATGCCGCTAGAGATTCCCCGAAGGAGTTCTAGTGGCTTCCATGTAAGCCAAGAGGAGTGCACAAGCGGTGGTCACATGGCAGCTTCGGAAGCTCATTCCAAGCGAGCTCATGGGAATCTTGGTGATTCCCTCTTGGATGCCCTAAAACCTCCTGAGTGGTGGACACGTGGCTTTTGGGACCCGATAGAGCTAGCGGTCGGTGTTTTGGCAATAGCGGATTATTACCGACATAGAATGTAATGCATCTATTAGTGATAGCGAAGGGTTCTCGAAGCCCAATGATTGTTGACCATTCACTGCTTGGTCAAGTGGTGGAATGAATGGCAGTGTGATACATAGCATTTTATCATCGGTTGATTCTGCATCATTCTTGCAAAAAAACATTTATTTTTGGAAGCTAGATTGGTGAAAAATGAATTATTATGCAGTCTCTTGTAATCAGATTTTGGCAATTGGCAGTGCACGAATTGTATTTTCTCTGCAACAAATTTATTGTGGGGGTGGCTCGAAGCAGTTTTGCAGGTGGATCTGATCCGAGATCGATTTGGCTTGTCGGTGAAGAACTATTTTAAATGCATCCTAATAGGTGGTTGGATAGAGACTTGATTTTGTTGGTCTTGACAAGAAGTCGATTAATCTAAGAGAGAGATTAGAATAAGTAGATTGGTGTGAAAGAGTTTGGTATTCATTATATGCTGAAATAGCATTGTAACAGTGAGTGCATAAAAACTCAAGTGTTGCTATGAGCTAACTATCAGAGAGTGAGGGTTGTAACTTTGTATGTAATCTTTTACTTGCTGTAATACAAAGTGTCTTTCTCTCGCTGTGGTGGGTTTTTTCCTGAAAGGGTTTTCCCATGTAATTCTGGTGTTATCTCTGAGATCATTTTATTTTTGTTACTCTTGTTACCCTGCATGTGCTCATCTTAAAAGTTCTAATGTTTTAAAACTGGTCTTTGCACTCCTCTGTGGTTTTAGCATCAAGAAAGTGTTCCACACCTCTTCTTTTCCTTACAAGTGGTATCAGAGCCAGGCCAGTTATGTTATCCTTGTTAGTAGGGCTGGTTTGTTGTACTAATACTATTCCAGTGGGATTTTTGTAAAGTTAGAACTTAGTTCTGTCTAAGATGTCGAGTACATCGGGAAGAGTTGATATTGAGAAATTCAATGGCAACAACTTTGAGTTGTGGAAACTCAAAGTGGAAGACCTGTTAGTGGATAGCGACCTCTGTGTAGCAATAAATGTAACTATGACACAAGGTATGAAGCAAGAAGAATGGGACCTCATAGATAAAAAGGCGAGAGATCTAATAAGACTTTTTCTAGCTGATTCTGTACTCCTGAATGTCCATGAGGAGAAGTCTGTAGCTTCGTTATGGAAGAAGCTTGGTGATATTTATTAGGGAAAGTCTCTGGTGAATAAGTTATTCTTGAGGAAGAAGTTGTACTCCTTGAAGATGGAAGAAGGTGCATATGTTGCAGACCATCTGAACTCATTTAATATGGGTGTTGCTCAGTTGGCATCTGTGGGTGTAAATATTGAGGAGGAGGATCGTTGCATGATCCTATTATGTTCATTACCTAACACTTGGGATCATCTGGTGATGGCTATTGGAAGTACAACTGCTACTTTCAAGATGGAAGATGTGGTTGCTTCACTGTTGTCTGAAGAGATGTAAAGGAAGTCTTCCGAGATGGACAAAGAGGCCCTTGCTTTCTGAGGTAGATCGAAGGAGAAAGGAAAAAACAAGGACAATAAATCCAAATCTAAATCTATAGGGAGATCGAAGTCTCCTGGTAAAAAGTCTGAGGTGAAATGTTGGAATTGTGGGTAGCTTGGTCATATCCAAAAGGATTGTAAGGAGGAGAAGGAGAAGAGTAACTCTTCATATTATGACTCTTCTCAGAGTGATTTAGATGCCTTCATTATAGCCTTAGAAACTTAGGTATCAGAATATGTCTGGTTGGTTGAATTGGGTGCATCCATTCACATGACGTCTCATAGAGAATGGTTCACTAAGTACAAGAAGTATGATGGTGGAAAGGTGTACCTTGTGAGTGATTCAACGCTGGAGATTAGTTGTCGTGGAAGAGTTAGAATTCAATTTCCTAATGGGAGAGTCAAAGGCATTGGTGGCGTAATGCACATACCAGGTCTGGCTTGTAACTTACTTTCTGTCAGTAAGTTGAATGATGCTGGTGTAGAAGTTTCTTTTTCGAAAGGATGTAAGATGGCTAGAGTTGCAATGGTGCTAGCTAAGGGTGTACGTACTGACACCCTGTACAAGCTAGATGCAAATCCTGTACAATGCAACAACACCTCTATAAAGTCAAGCAAAGTTGTTCCTATAGAGGAAGATGAAGATGCCTCTCTGGCTGCAAATGCGATGGAGGTAAAACTCCAAGCAAAGAAGACCATGCTATGGCATCACAAACTTGGTCACATAGGTTAGAAAGGTTTAAAAACATTGAAAAATAAAAATCTTGTAGATTGTAATCTTGAGTTCGATTTTTGTGAACACTACATTTATGGAAAGAAACATGTTTCCTTTTCCACGAGTTCTCATAAATCTTCTAGTGTACTGGACTATGTTCATTCTGATGTGTTTGGTCCACTAAATGTTCCTTCATTATCAAAGTCTAGATATTATGTTTCTTTTATTGATGACTATTCAAGAAGGGCATTTATATACTTTCTTAAAGGTAAATCAAAAGTGTTTAGTCATTTTAAAGAGTTTAAAAACTTGGTAGAGAATCAAATTGGAAGGAAAATAAAATGTTTGAGAATGGATAATGGTGGTGAGTTTTTTTCTACAGATTTCGATAGATACTATAAAGACCATTGGATTAAAAGGCACAAAACTACAACTTATACTCCATAGAAAAATGGAGTTACTGAAAGGTTGACCAGGACGCTGATGGAAAAGGCAAGGAGTATGTTGAGCAGTGCTGGTCTAGAGCAGATGTTCTGGGCTGAGGCTGTGGCTACAACATGTTACTTGGTAAATCATTCTCCTTGCTCTGCTCTTGTTGATAAGACACCTTTGGAAGCATGGTTTGGTAGTGAGGCATATGTATATGTGCCAAATGAGAAAAGATCTAAGCTGGAGAACAAGGCTATTAATTGTATCTTCATTGACTATGACATTGGTGTGATGGGATACAAGCTTTGGAATCCTGATACTAAGAAGGTTTTGTATAGAAGAAGTGTAATATTTACTGAGCTAAAACCATCTACAGCTGATCCACAACTAGAGACAGATCAAAGAGAAAAGAAGAATGATGTAGTCGAGATTCCCTAAACCCCAGAAAAGGGAGAACTGCATGTGTACACATCTAAAAATGGTCACAGTTAACCAAACCTGTTAATTAATTAAATATGAATTATTTAATTAATATTCTTAAGTCATCTACATATAAATAAATTTAATTATTTATTTATATTGTTCATTTTTCTAATTCTTCTAGTTTAATTAAATAAATAAGTTTATTTAATTAATGTTATTTTCCTCTTAAATTACTTAAATAGATTTCACAATTTATTTAAATTAATTATCACAAGTTTAAATTCTAAATTTAAATGATATTCTTCATTTCACATTTAATTAAATATTTTCAATATTTAATTAAAAAGTTTTTCATTTCTCTCACATAATTAAATATTTCAATATTTAATTAAAAAGGCCTTTTCATATTTCTCTCACACATATTTAAATATTTATTTATTTAAATTATGGAGACACCTTCCATTTGTCTCTTAATCTTCCATCCATCTCTTAAAATTCCATCTTTTTTTCAAATTCTCGATCTCTCACCGTTCATCTTAACAGGTTTGAACTCAACCATTGATCCTGGCCAATTGGATTCTTGCCTTCAAAAATCTATAAATACAACCCTCTTATGAGTTGAAAAGGACCTCGAATTCTAGATTTTCATACATAGTTATTATAGTCGCAATTCAGTTTTATCAAGAATTTTTAGCATCATAGCATTTTAATTCCATAGCTTAAATCATATAGTCATAAATATGCATTTTCAATCAATCTCGTTCTCCTAAGTTGTCATTTCAACAAGCTACTACTTACACAACTGAGAGCCAACATCTTTTATCAAATCCTTGGAGATAGAGGACGATGGGATGAATTTGAAGAAGCTGCTACCATGAGAGTTTTCATTTATACTTTTAAATTAGCTTTCTTTCAATCTAATGTCTCCTCGGTGTGTTATTTTATTGTTTATTTAATCTACGCATTTTCTAACCACACATTTTTGGCGCCCAATGTGGGGCATCCCCTCATTTTTAATCTTTTTATTACAGAAAATATTCTGACAGGTGATAGATGATGGACTGGAGTTGTGCTTCAGCGCATCCGAGCTTTATTTAAGCGCATCCCATTCCTGTTTTAGTGCATCCCCGACCTGTTTCGGCGCATCCAAAAGCTGTTTCAACGCATTCAGAGACTGTTTCGGTGCATCCCGTAGTGATCTTTTAGCGCATTCAGTAACTATTTTGGTACATCAGGGGGTCTATCCCAACACACACAGGGAATTTTTAAAACAAAATTTTTGATTCTGATGCCATCCGCGGACAAAATTCTTATTTTCAGTTTTTAAGGAAATGAACCAATCCTATGATAGAAATTTAAAAATTTGGAATATATCAATCCTAGGATAGTCACCACATACTATTTTTTTGCAATTAAAATGAAATTCATGCCTATTGTGAAGCAACATCTTCACTTAGTTTAAATCATTGTCATTTGGTGCTATAAAAAGAACATTGTTTGCTTTGTGTGTGGAAATAGGTCTATGCTCTCCCCTTAACTAGGTGACCAAAATACTAGACTGCCTTTTTATTTTCATGCAATTTTTACAATTTATTACATCCCTTAGAGGGCCTACCATAGTGGGAAAAAGTACTCACCCTACGGGAATGACCTAAGTGGGAACAACCAAAGCCAGGTTTTCCAACCCACTATAATCAAAAGCAAATTCAGGGAAAGTCCACAATTCGACAGTAGTGTGCAAAGATAACCATCCCCAAAACCTTTGTTCTAAGGGTTGGGAGGTCTCCTGAGGGAGTTTATCTGTTGCCGCGCCGAACAGAAACCTTGACTATGAACCATAGTGTAGAAATCCAGTTGAGTCAGTAACCAAACATCATTTTAATCACAGTGCAAGGGGAGGGAAGAATCTACCCCCAAGACACTCACCATATAGTCACCATAGATTGTTTACTCAGGGGATTCGGTATCCACTTCCGTCACTTTAAGTACGCACATGGAAAAGACAAAAACACAGGTGCCCTCTAGGGGGTGACATGGCTATGTGAGTCAACACGATTTTAAGCTGTGGGCTATGATTAATATGATGACCTATTTTGACAATTAAGAGTGAGTCTGCTTGGAATGTTTATTTTGTTCAAAACCTGTGAAAATCTCAAGAACACACACTCTTTGTTTAGATTTTAGGGTTAATAAAACAACTGTCTACTTCTTTATGTTGTTTTTTTCACATTTAAATCAGATTAAGATCATCCAAAAATATCAAAACTGCCCAAACATGTCTGTCTCAGAAGTCTAGTGAAATTTTAGCGCATCCTAGGTCTGTTTCAGCGCATTGCTGCTCTATTTCAGTGCATCTGTGCTTTGTTTTGGCGCATTGCTGCTCTATTTCGATGCATCTGTGCTATGTTCTGGCGCATCTATGCTCTGTTTCGATGCATTACTGCTCTATTTTGGCACATTGGTGTTCTATTTCAGCGCATCTATGCTCTATTTTAGCACATTTGTGGTCTGTTTTGACGCATTCGTGCTCTGTTTCGGTGCATTCATACTTTATTTCGGTGCATCCATGCTCTGTTTCGGCACATCCATGCTTTGTTTCGGTGCATAGGAGGTGTGTTTTAGTGCATTCAGTCTCTGGTTTGGCGCATTTGTTTTCCGAGCCTAGGTAATTTTTTGACATTCAGAAATCAAGTCTTATCAGTCTAGTCTTTCCCATGCTCAGAGTTTGGAAGTCTACAACCTTTGCTAAGAAGTCTCTAGAAAGAAAAATTAGAAAGCCAAAGAAATCCCTTGGTTATAAGAAGTTATTTAAAAAAAGGAAATTTCTATACCAAAGTCGAGAGATCTTGCTTGAATACAAGACCTTTATTCATCGATATTACGACTATATTAGAGATTTCACTGATGATTATGTTGTAGAACCTTTGTACTCACGAGCCTTTTTTCAAAGAAGAGCCCTTTCTCAAAGGCACAACCATAGTCAGCGTATTCATTCTTCTTATATTACCTAGCCTACAATTGATTATGCTACTCATCCCAGTCAAATTCTACAATAAAGAGCTCAAGCACATTAGGCATCCATCAAATCTTTTTTTTTACGAAGCTTCGATCAAACCTCGTAAAGTGCAAAATCATCTTTATTTTTGATCTTTAATTTAATTCCCACAAATAAGATTTTCATCCTCTCAAATTAGGGAATCATGAGCTAAAGATTAAAAATATTTCAAGTCATAGAATTTTCATTCTATCCTGACTTTCATAGCCATCAAACATTTGCACTATTTCATCCATTTGATCAAGGTTAGTAGAATTTGAGTAACGTTTATGCCTATTGTCACAAGATCTCAAAAGCAAATAAAGAAAGATGAAAGCATAGTAAGTGGAATGGATGATAATACTAAGCGGGAAGAGATCCCTTGGCGTAGTTCAAATACTAAAGAGATAACAGAAGAAAAGCTTCAAGAAGCAGAACAGGATCCCTAATTCCATACTCTTATGGAAAGGATTTTAGAATGAAACAAGGAAAGATATTTCCTTTCATTAGCTAATCAAGGAGCTAAGTTACCTATTGATTTTGACATAGAAGGGATTAAAGAGGATCTTGAAATTCCTCTCAATGATTTTGGTGCCCTTACTCAACAAATAAAGGAATTACAAGGGCAAATAAAAGAAATGCAAGGGGGTACAATGAAGAAGTATGTTTTGGATGACATATGTCCTTATCCATTTGATAGGAGTCTTCGAATGATTCCTTTTCCAAAACATTGTGAAATCCCTAAATTTGATAGGTATAATGGGAAAACTGACCCCATTGAGCATGTGAGGGATTTATGAAATATGAGCTTAGAATTTGCTCATGAAGATACCTACTTAATGCTATTATTTCCATGAAGTCTAGGTGGATAATCCATGGAATGGATTTCAAAGATCACTTCCCCCATCAAAAGATTTGAGGAGTTAATAAACAAGTTTATATCACAGTACTCCTACAACATCCAACACCAGATAACCATGCTTGATCTTTGTAAAGTAAAACAAAAAGTAGGGGAATCTTTCACCACATTTTTAAAAAGGTGGAGAAGGGTGTCCGCTAGATACTCCTACCCTATTCCTGAAAAAGAAAATATGGAGATCTTTATTGATAGTTTGAATCAAGAAATGAGTTACAAACTGAACCTTCATTGTCCTCAATCATTTGAAAAATTGATTGAAAACGTGATTATTATCGAAGGTGCTCTGATCAAGTGTGGAGTTCTGAAAATTGATAAAGAGGGTTCAAATTCATACAACAACAACAACAACCATAGTAAGAACACTGACAAGTCACAATTTTGGACCCGATAAAAATGTTGTGAATCATGGGGTCGTAGGTGCTAATAATGTAAATACAAAGCCTCCCATCTTTAATGTGTCAAGTGTTCAACATAGCAATAATGCTGGAAATTCTAGCACCCAAGGAAATGTTTCCAATCAAGGGAACACAACTAACAATTGTGGAAGTAATTTTGGGAATAATCAAAATTCAAATACACCCAGATCTTCATATTATTCAAATCGACGGAGTTTTACTCCCTTGGGCCAATCTTTGGAATCCATTCTCAAAGAGTTATTAAATAAAAATGCTATTACATTGCCACCACAAAGAGACTATGAGCCTCGAGTTAAACCACCATCATGGAATGACTCACACTTTTGTGATTATCATAGGTGCAAAGGTCATAAGACAAACAATTGCCAAGGGTTGAAGAATATTGTTCAAGATTTGATTGATAACCATACCATCACGATTGAGGAACATAATGTCAATAATGACCATCACGCATTCAAGAATCCACTCCCTAATTATCAAAAAGGGGAATCTTCGGGTGATAAAGGCAAGAAGTTTAATTATATCCATGACATCATTATCAATCATATTTATATTGATGATCCTCAAATCAACGTTATCCGAATCAAAGGTAAGAAAGAATATCAAGAGGTCAATGCTACAACAAGGGGAAAAGATAAAATAATTATCAAAGGAAGTTCATCTAAAGCAGAAATTCCCCCTCCAAACCAATACAATTTGGTTGATCAACTACAAAAAACAATCAGCCCAAATTTCTATCTTGGAACTTTTAAAGTTGTCACCTGCCCATAAGGACATTCTAGAAAAAGCACTTGTTGATACAACTGTATCCCCTGAACTGGATATCAATCAATTTCAAGCTATGGTGGGACACTTGTCCTCCTACACATGTTTATCTTTTTTCTAAAAAAGATGATTCATCCTTAACCCATCCACATAATTCATCACTCTACTTAGAGGTCATGGTTCACAAAGCCCGCATTAGATGTGTCCTAATAGATGGGGGAGCCAGATTAAACATTTGTACTTTAAAATTGGTCCTTGCTTTGGGATATTTTGAAGAATCCATAGATCCACGAAGAAAGATTACAATCAAGGCATATGATGATGAAGAAAGGACTTCCAAAGGCCTCATCATGCCACCAATCAGAGTGGGACCTGTTGTGAAGAATACCCTTTTCAAGGTTCTAGATCGGGATCTAACCTATAATATACTCTTGTGTCGTCCATGGATCCATGACATGCAAGTTGTTCCATCTACTTATCATCAATGCTTAAAGTTTCCATATGATGGAAAAGAAGTGACAATACCTGCTGATCACATTAGCAGTCAAACTTGCTCTAACCTTAGAGCAACTCAAGACACACTCATCCCACACAATAGAGAGCCTTTGGCCATCTCTACCTCCAAGTACCATGAAAAAGCAAGTGAAATGATAAGTAATTTTGGCACCAAGATAAAATTGAAAGATAATGGAGTGGGAGAATATTCTTTATCTCTCTCTAATTTACCTATATCTCCAAGATCCCATGGTCAACTCTCAACTTCCATACAACAGGCGACGGCAGCTTTAGCCTCAACTTCAGCTCCCGTCACCAAGTTTAATGGGACATTTATCAAATAAAATGAAATGGAAGATAGAGCTATCCTTGATTGGCTCTATAAAGATGAGAAAGAATCAGTACTACATGTCAAGTTACCCATCGAATAATATGGAAAAGGTTATGCTATGATGCAACAAATGGGTTATGAAGGAAATGGCCCTATAGGTAAAAGGAAAGAGGGTATTATTGAACCTGTCCAACTAAAAACAATGCACCCAAAAGATAAGACTGGGTTAGGATATGGTGAAGATACTAAGGAAGAAGTAGCACAAATGCCATCAAATGAGGAGTTAGCTGAAACAATTCTGAGAATTCAAGCAAACAATTTTGACACTGTCTCCAATGAATATGAATGGGATGACTTCTCTGATGATACTTTCACCTCAGAGAAAAGGATGGAAGTCATACACAAATTCTCGCCCGCATTCTTACAAGGGGAGAGCTCAAGGCCTCCACTTGATTATGTTCTACAAAGCGATCATCACTCAAGTGAGACGGATTCGATTCAAAGCGAAATAGATTATCCATAGGAGGATACCATCTTAGCTCCCCTATAATGACGTTAACGATCACATCTTGACCCTTATAGCCAGTGAATTTACTCATCCTAGTGATCCATTTCCTTTGATACATCCTGAACTCATTGATTGGGAATAAATCGCACCCATTGATGTTCCAACTTTTCCAAATGACGAAACCATAATAAACTTTCTTTGTTCATCCCATCCCGAAACAAGTTCCACCAAGGAATCACAAGATCAAAGTTTTCGACAAGCAAGTGCCAAGTTTCTCAGCTATGAAATAAATAATATAAGAGAAAGATCTAATGGTGAAAACCTAAAAAAGGCAATATTAGATCAAGAAAAAAGAAAAATAAAAGAAAGATCTAATGGTGAAAACCTAACAAAGGCAGTATTAGATCAAGAAAAGAGAAAAATAAAAAGTGTATCCAATGGTGAAAACCTTTCAAAGGTGCCAGAGGATGGGAAACTTGACACTCTTCCGGAGCATTATCAGGAAAGGTCTTCCATTCTAATCGAACCAATAGAGGCACTCAATATAGGTACTACAAAAAAACCGAAGTTTTGCAATTGGCTGCATCTCTAACAGATGAAGAAGTACCTAGATTCACATAATTTCTCAAAGATAATCAAATCAATTTTGTATGGTCCTATGCAGATATTCCTGGATTGGATCTAGATCTCATCATGCATCATCTATCTATTACACCAGGGGCAAAGCTTGTAAAATAGAATCTCAGAAAAATGCATCCACATGTTGCATTATTGGTTAAAGAGGAATTAAAAAAGAATTTAGATGTTGGATTCACCCGGTCCATGGACTATGCAGAATGGATCTCCAATATTGTGCCTATTTCAAAGCTAGATGGAAGGATTAGAATTTGTACAAATTTTAGGGATTTGAATAAAGCATGTCCTAAAGATGACTTTCCCTTGCCAAACATAGATATGATTATTGATTTAACTACTAGACATGAGATGTACTCATTAATGGATGGATTTTCAGGATACAAGTAGATAAAGATTGCACCAAAAGATTAGGATAAAACAACATTCACATGTCCTTGGGGTACCTATTGCTGGAACGTAATGCCTTTTGGGCTAAAAAACATAGCAGCTACATACCAACATGCAATGACCATGATTTTTCATGATATGATGCATACATTCATGGAATATTATGTTGATGACCTCCTCGCCAAATCTAACACCAAAGAAGGACACAAAGATATCTTATCAAAAATCTTCAAAAGAATGGAAAAATTCAAAGTGAGACTTAACACTAAGAAATGTGTTTTTGGAGTAAAATCTGGAAAGCTATTAGGTTGCATTGTATCAGAAAAGGGAATTGAAGTGGATCCAGCTAAGGTACAATAAATTCTTGATATGCCACCACCAAGGAACATTAGTCAACTATGCTCTTTACAGGGACAGGTACAATCCATTCGAAGATTCATTTCTCAACTGGTGGATAAAAGTTTACCATTTACACATCTCTTACACAAGAACATTCCATTTAAATGGGAGGAAAAATGTGAAACAACATTTGATCAGATAAAGTAGTATCTCATGAATCCACCAGTATTGATTCCGCCAGTACAAGGAGCACCTCTCATATTATATATTACCACCACAAAAGTATCTTTAGGAGCATTATTGGCACAGGAAGACAACTCAGCAAAAGAGCGAGAAATTTATTACATCAGTCGAACATTGACGAGTCATGAGTTGAATTATACCTTCATTGAAAAATATTGCTTAGCAGTAGTATTCACTTCTCAAAAGTTACCACACTACATGTTAGCACATACAATAAAGCTAGTGGCTAAGATTGACCCACTCAAATATCTTCTAAGTAAGGCAACCTTAACTGGAAGGTTGGCTAAATGGGTCATGATCCTAAGTGAATTTGACATTCATTATGTGGAACACAAAGCTATAAAGGGACAGGAAATTGCAGATCAATTAGTAGAAGCACCAATACCAGTAGAACACCTAATACACGTTGATTTTTCTGATGCCGATGTCTTCACAGCAGTTATCCAGTAGTCATGGGCACTCTACTTTGATGGTTCTTACACTCAACATGGTTCAGGAGTAGGGATTCTTTTTATTACACCTCAAGGACATAGAATTCCAAAATCTTATCAGCTAGTGTTTCCATGCACCAAAAACATAGTTGAATATGAGGCATTGGTAATTGGCATGAAGATTGTAGTAGACTGGAAAATCACCGAACTTTAGGTTTTTGGTGATTCACAACTTGTTATAAATCAAATCAATGACGAATATCACACTAAAGATGAAAATTTGATACCTTACAAAAGAATGGTGGATGACTTAAAGAAATACTTTATTAATATCAAGTTCATATAGATTCCATGTATTGATAATAAAGCAGCAGATGTTATGGCTACAATCGACTCTCTACTCCAGTTGACAAAAAATCAAACACGATACAATTTCCTGGTGGAACAAATGTTTTCTCCTGCCCATGACAATCCTGAAACTCAAGTCATTTGCCACTTAATCAATTCTGATTCTTCCTTATATAGCCAAATTTACACTTACCTAAAGGAGACTATTTTACCCTTAAACTTGTCTAGGAATCAGAAAAGAAATTTCATTCGTCAATCATCTGGTTACACCTTCATTGCTGACATCTTATATCAGCATGGTCTGGATGGTACCCTCCTTAGATGTCTCGAACGAGATGAATCTGAAAAGGCCTTACAAGAAGTACATGGTGAAATTTGTGGGACACACTCAAGTGGACTAACCTTAGCAAAGAAACTTGTTCAATTGGGTTATTCCTGGCCGACCATGGAGAAGGAATCATTCATCTTTGTAAAAAAATGTGCAAAATTTCAGATTCATGGGAATCTCATTCACGCTCCTGCTTAGGAATTACAACCCTTCACCACAACATGGCCTTTCACTCAGTGGGCATTGGACTTGGTTGGAAAGATACACCCATCATCTTCAAATGGACATAAATTTATCATCACAGCCACTGAGTATTTTACTAAGTGGATTCATGTTGTTCCCCTGACAACTGTTACTGACAAACAAATTTTTTCATTCATTTTTAACTATATCATCTATCGATACGGTATTCCTAGCTCCATTATCACAGACAATGTAAGACCCTTTAAAAATCAGGATGTAGATGAACTATGTGAAAGATTTCGCATCCAACACAGATTCTCTACACCTTACTATCCACAATGGAATGGTCAAGCCGAAGCTTCAAATAAAACAATTCTCAAGATTTTGAAGAAAACAATGAATGAAGCTGGTCGAGATTGACATGTCCAATTGAATCCAGCATTATGGGCATACAAAACAAGTATTCACACATCAATAGGAGCTACTCCTTATGCTTTGGTCTATGGAGCAGAAGCTATTCTACCATTGGAAGTTGATATTCCTTCACTTCGAGTATCACTCGGTTAATCAATGATGAAGATTGTCGAGTATCAAGATTGCAAGAGCTAGAACTGCTTGATGAACGACGTCAAACTGCAGTTAATCATTTGAAGGGATATCAACAAGTTATGGCCTGCAGCTACAATCATAGAGTCAAACCATAAACTTTTCAAGTGGGTGACTTGGTTCTCAAAGAAAACCCTCATAATCAACAAGATCGGGAGAAGAAAAGCAAGTTCGAACCTAATTGGTTGGGCCTGTTCGTTATCATTGTTGCATATGGATCGGGGGCATATCAGTTGTCAACTGTAGAAGGGGACTTGTTTGAAGATCCAACCAACAGCATTCATCTGAAGAAGTTCTACGCCTAAGAAAAAATCAAAAACAACATAAAAAGTCCTAAAAAAGGAAAAAAAAAGAGAGTCAAAATACAAAAAAATCAAATAAAGAAAAAAATCGTTGCCTTGATGAAAACCTGGTAAACAAGCATCTTGGTAAATAGCAAAAAAATCATAAAATCAGGAAAAAGTGCAATAAAAACAAACGGTGAAAACTCGGCAAACAGACATTGTTTGTGATTTTATTTGGCTCTCTCATCTATTAGGATTCATTTTGCATATCCATCTTTTCATCAGCATCACACACACACCTCGCCATCACATTCACATTGCATCATCTTCTTGGAACAAACAAGGGTCTCATCGTGGCTTGATGATTTGAGGGTTATCCTTAGCAGTAGTTGTGTCTAGCAAGAGTCAGAGTACGAGGTCACTAGGGGGCAGTTCGCTTCTTGGAGCTTTTCTAGTAGGTAGTCAGCAACATGTGTCTAAAATTAGAATGTTGGAGCAGCAAGCCCTGTCCAAACAAACTGAGTCTATACAACTATTTGACATAAACAAAGTGGATGATCTTAATCTAAATAAAATGAATGGCAAACTTAAAAGCATAAGTTGCAAATTGTTGTTTTGATATTTGATGACATCATATCTTTGGAGTGGTTCAATGATGTATTGAACTAGAATCACAAGGAAGAAGTATGATTTTTCTTTGCCTGTTGTTTGTAAGCTAATCATTAGTATTGTGCAAATTTTTCATGGGACATGCTCTACAACGTATCATTGATGACAATTCAAAATTTGCATAGGAAAATGGTTAACTTTTATCTATTTATGCAAACAATACTCAGGTCATATTGGTTCAATTATACCTCGATGCTTGCATTAACTTGCTATATTAAACACCATGAAAGCGGTCCTCGGGTCATCATTAAAACACATCACTTCAAAGAGGGGAAAAATGTACACATCTAAAAATGGTCATGGTTAACCAAACCTGTTAATTAATTAAATATCAATTATTTAATTAATATTCTTAAGTCATCTACATATAAATAAATTTAATTATTTATTTATATTGTTCATTTTTCTAATTCTTCTAGTTTAATTAAATAAATAAGTTTATTTAATTAATGTTATTTTCCTCTTAAATTAATTAAATAGATTTCACAATTTATTTTTATTAATTATCACAAGTTTAAGTTCTAAATTTAAATGATATTCTTCATTTCACATTTAATTAAATATTTTCAATATTTAATTAAAACACTTTCTGAAATTCTTCACTCTTCTCAATAATTAAATATTTTCAATATTTAATTAAAAAGCTTTTCATTTCTCTCACATAATTAAATATTTCAATATTTAATTAAAAGGGCCTTTTCATATTTCTCTCACACATATTTAAATATTTATTTATTTAAATTATGGAGACACCTTCCATTTGTCTCTTAATCTTCCATCCATCCCTTAAAATTCCATCTTCTTTTCAAATTCTCGATCTCTCACTGTTCATCTTAACAGGTTTGAACTCAACCGTTGATCCTGGCCAATTGGATTCTTGCCTTCAAAAATCTATAAATACATCCCTCTTATGAGTTGAAAAGGACCTCAAATTCTAGATTTTCATACGTAGTTATTATAGTCGCATTTCAATTTTATCAAGCATTTTAATTCCATAGCTTAAATCTTATAGTCATAAATATGCATTTTTAATCAATCTCGTTCTCCTAAGTTGTCATTTCAACAAGTTACTGCTTACACAACTGAGAGCCAACATCTTTTATCAAATCCTTGGAGATAGAGGACGATGAGATGAATTTCAAGAAGATGCTACCATGAGAGTTTGCATTTATGCTTTTTAAATTATTTTTCTTTCAATCTAATGTCTCCTCGGTGTGTTAGTTTATTGTTTATTTAATCTACGCATTTTCTAACCACACAACATGGTGTACCTAAAACTGAGGAGAGCTCTAGCAGCTCTGAGAGTTCCAAAGATTAAGAACCTCAAACTCAGCTAGTGAGAAGGTCTACACGTCAAAAATAACAACCTGATAGGTATGGTTTCTCCATTTTGGATTCAAATTGTGCCTATGCTTTAATTATTAGCACTGAGGAGCCTAGGACTATTAAAGAGGCAATTTATATGCCTAATGCAAATTCCTGGTTGGAAGCCATGAATGAAGAAATGGAATCATTGGAAAGGAATGAAACTTGGGATTTGGTACCTTTGTCTAAAGGAAGAATGTCCATTGGTTGTAAATGGGTATTTAAGAAGAAGATCGGTCTTGAGGGCAGTGTTGAGAAGTATAAAGCAAGGTTGGTTGCAAAGGGGTATTCCCAAGTAAAGGGAATTGATTATGGAGAAATATTTCCCCTGTAGCTAAGTTGACATCTATAAGATTTTTCCTCTCACTTGCAGCCACATATGACTTAGAGATCAAGCACATGGATGTGAAAATAACATTTCTCCATGGTGAGCTGGAAGAAGAAATTTACATGTCACAGCCTGAGCACTTTGCTAAAAAAGATAAAGAAAGCCTGGTCTACAAATTAAAGAAATCTTTGTGTGGTTTGAAGTAGTCTCCTAGAATGTCATACCAAAATTTTGACACATTTGTGTCATTTATGAGATTTGTGAGATCAAAATCTGATCATTGTGTGTATTATTAAATTGAAAATGATCGTGTGCTTATTATTACCCTGTATGTGGATGATATGTTGTTCATAAGAAATAGTAAGTCTATGATTTATGATCTTAAATCTCAGCTGTCTGCAAAGTTCGAAATGAAAGATTTGGGTGCAGCAAGGTATATTTTGGGGATGGAGATAACTAGGGACAAAGATGGTAGAAATCTTTGGATTAGCCAAAGTAAGTACATCAACACTATTCTAGAGAGATTTTAGATGAGTGATTGCAAGCAGCTAGTTGTTCCAGATACCCAGGGAATGAAACTATCTATTGAAGATTGTCCAAAATTATCTACTGACATAGAGGACATGACCAAAGTGCCTTATGCAAGTGCTTTTGGTAGTTTAATGTATGCGATGGTCTGTACAAGGCCAGACATTGCCCAAGTAGTGGGAGTACTCAGCCGATTTATGGAAAATCTAGGAAGGATGCATTACGATGTTGTAAAGAGAGTGTTTAGATATCTGAGAGGTACCTTAGAATGTGCTCTATGTTACCATGGAAATTTGGTTGCATCACATAGAACTCTCAACATTCGTGGGTATGTGGACTCTGATTAGGTAGGGGACATTAATAGTAGAAGATCCACTAGTGGATACACTTTCATGTTAAATGGTGGTGCAATTAGTTGGATGAGCAAGCGATAGGTTGTAGTTTATTTGTCCATGATGAAGGAAAAATACATGGCAGAGACTCACGCCTACAAAGAATTTGTTTGTCTCAGCCGCTTATGTTCTGATATTGGTTTTAATGAAGGGAAGATCACTATTTTCTATGATAGTCAGAGTGCCATTTGTTTGGTGGAGAATCAAACTTTTCATTCCAGGATGAAGCATATCGATGTGCAGTATCACTTTGTTGGATATATGGTGGAGGATGGAAAGGTTTCTTTAGAAAAGGTGGATACTTTGAAAAATGTTGCTGATGCATTAACAAAGCCTGTAAGCACATACAAGTTTAGATGTTGTGCAAGTTCGATGGGACTTGAGGCATATGATTGCAAATGAATTGAAAGTCTGGATGAAGCCACTAAGTCTTCATCAAGTAGGAGCTTGTTGGAAAATGTGCCTTAATTTATTGGAGTGGACCTCTATTAAAGGCTTGATGAATTTATGCCCTTATCTCTTTACCGCAGTGTTCTCATTTGGTCAGCTTGACCCTTTGGTTGTTGAGACTCTATCTGATTGGCGAGGCTCTGAGGGTTGTCATAGCGATGGGCCGACGGGCGTGGAGTTGGTAGTTTATTTGAAGGCTTCGACTTAATCGGCTGATCTGTCGCCTATCAGCTAAAGGAAATTCTCTGTCACGCTGATGTGCTGATGCCTTGCATCAATAGCTGCTATGAGCTTTATCTGATTGTGCTTGCTGCTTTCCGCAACATCTGAAGGAAAGTACCGCTATTAACCTTTTCACCTAGCAGAATTTATTGTGTGCATGACGCATGGTGGCTTGTCAATCAGAGTGAGTGCAATGAAGTGTGGGTGGGCCCTGATTTATGTGAAGGCTTTATCCGGCCATGGACACTTGTCTGCACCTCAGGAGTTCCCTGGGGAATCTAGCAGATGCCGCTAGAGATTCCACAAAGGAGCTCCAATAACTTCCACATAAGCCAAGCAGAGTGCATGAGTGGTGGACACGTGGCAGCTTCATAAGCTTGTTCTGGGCGGGCTCATAGGAATCTTGGCAATTCCCTCCTGGATGCCTCGAAACCTCTTGAGTGGCGGACATGTGGCTTGTCGGATCCGATAGAGCTAGCGATCAGTGTTTTGGCAATAGCGGATTATTGTCGGCCCATAATGTGATTCATCTATTAGCGATGGCGAAGGATTCTTAGAGCCCGATGACTGTTGACCGTTCACTGCTTGGTCAAGTGACAGAATGAATGGCAATATGATACGTGGTGTTTTCTTATCGGTTGTTTCTGCATCATTGTTGCAAAACAACATTTATTGCCAGAAGCTAGATTGGTGAAAAGTGAATTATTATGCAGTCTCTTGTGATCGGATTTTGGCGATTGGCAGAGCTCGAATTGTATTTTTTGTACAACAAATTTATTGCAGGGGTGGCTCAATGTAGTTTTACAGGTGGATCCAATCCGAGATCAATTTGGTGTGTTAGTGAAGAACTTTTTTTTAATGCATCCTAATTGGTGGTTGGATAGAGACTTGATTTTGTTGGTCTTGATAAGAAGTCGATTAATTTGAGAGAGATATTAGAACAAGTAGATTGGCGTGAAAGAGTTTGGTATTCACTGTATGCCGAAATAGCATTGTAACAGTGAGTGCATAAAATTTCAAGTGTTGTTGTGAGCTAACTATTAGAGAGTGAGGGTTGTAATTTTGTATGTAATCTTTTGCTTGTTGTACTACAAAGTGTCTTTCTCTCGGTGTGGTGAGTTTTTTCCCGAAAGGGTTTTCCCAGGTAATTCTGGTGTTATCTCCGAGATCATTTTATTTTTGTTACCCTGCATGTGCTCAACTTAAGATTTTTAATGTTTTAAAACTTGTCTTTGCACTCCTCTATGGTTTTAGCGTTAGGAAAGTGTTTCCCTACCTCTTCTTTTCCTTACATTATGCATATCCAATGTTTTAAAAGACTTCATATTTGTTTCCACATGCTACAGGTTTAGTGCCATATTTTCATGTTTTAGCACCCCAAAAGATAGCACAACCAATACTTATTCTTATCATTTAAAATTTCCATTCATATTCTTTCCAACATATAAGTTATATACTTACTTCCATGTGTGGGTCTCTAACTTAGTCCAAGTTGTTTTCATGCATAGATTATAATATTATCAATGCATTTACATATGAGGCAACTCTATAATGGATGTAAGAATTATTTAGAATGCTTTATACATATCAATTTCAGTGTTATTATAATGTTATTTAAATATGTTTCAAACACTTTACAATATATATAATAGATATATATATCTAATATATATATATATTAATATATTTATTTCCTCAAGATTATCAAATGCATTAATTTCCAATTAATAAATATATAAACATATATCAAAATAAAATCATATATATATACATAACATTAATTATATAAACACATATACTCTCATTTCCATCAATCGACATATATATATATATATGTGTGTGTGTGTGTGTGTGTGTGTGTGTGTGACCTCCATGCAATCGATATTCCCATGTATATGGGTAATTCATCCATGAGCTCATGCATAGATATGTATACCTACATATTTACTCATATGTATTAGTTTATCATAGACACATACATATATATATACACTTTTTTTATATATATGTCATTGATATAAATAAAACACACGAGGAAGGAATTTCATTTGACATCAAGACTCAATCACATTCTTCAATCACAACACTCATAAAACAAGATTTTTAACCAATATAAACATTCACAACCAAAATTGAAGATCACTTACCATTTACGCAAACTAACTTGACTCAACTTAGACCAACTAGGATGCGAGTGTGTGTATGCTAAATTAGGCTCACTAAGAGTTACCAAACCAAGTTATTCTCTTGAGTGATGTTTCCCCTCTTGTGGAAGTTTGAACCTATTAATGAATTCATCTTATTACATCATAACAATAGTTAGATGATAAAAAAACATATTCATATATATTAAAGCATTTTAACCAAACAAGGTAATAGTAAATAGGTAATAACACATAGGGTGAAAAACATATGAGTCTAGTACAGTTGATAACACCAACACATCGACAAAATTGCACCATCCATCTACTAAGTTTAACCCACAATGGAGCACACATCAAGAAATAACAAAATATTAATGGTTCAACATAGAATATCACCTTACATTTTACATATTATGCAAGATATACATTGGGAAAACCCTTTTAAACACTTTAAAAATATCTCTTAAAAAAATATCTAGATGTGGGGATGAGTTGAGGAGCTATTATGATTCTATCTTAGAGTCAAAATTTTATATGTTTGGAAAAGAAACTATATTTTAATTATATGCTAAAGCATACTGATGTTTATAACTATTTTATCATGATATGATAGAGGATGGGAGGGTGATATTAGAGAATGTTGAAACTTTGATGAATAGTATAGATTATTTGGAAATGCCTGTGATCGCATAGAAGTTTGAATTTGGGGTAAGGATTATATGGGTCTCTTAGGTAATAGTAACTAGAATTTAGTTTTAGTGAGTTTCCCTTTTTCTCTTGCAAGGAATCTAACAAGTGAGAGAATATTAGGAAAAATGTGTCTCAATTGTGTGTTACTATTATTTAATTTTAATATTTTTATGCATTCTCTATTTTATCTTTTTTATATTTTTTCTTAATGTGGTAGATTTGAAATATCACTTGGAGATGGCATATAACTCATATTTATTATTTTTTTCCTCTTATGATGAGGTAGGCATCCCATTCTGGGGTGGTATATTTATTCCATGTGTCATCATCTTGTGGTGTGCATAAGGTCATCATAGTGGTAGTTACATATGATATATTATTATGACATATAAAAGCATGAAAGAGGGAGGTTATATTAGTATCTAGACTAGAATTATGAGAAGCACAAACACTTATCATGGAGAATTTTTGAATGTTTGAATGAGGAAAATTTGGGGAATCCATCTTTGGGTGGTAACATATGATAGATTATGATAATAGAAGAAGAGTAAGGAATATTTTGTTTCCCTTTCATGCCACCCATTGATGACCCATCACTAATAACCTATCTAAGAGATCCTACATGAGCCATCTTGCATGAATTCTCCTTGAAGGGTTCTAAAAGTGGTTAAGTGTTGTGTTTTCGAACCTTTAGGTGGTCGCTTCCTTGCATCCTTCTTCTATATCCCTTGATCTCTTCCTTCTTCTTCTCCCTTTCTTTCCATTTCTCTCATATTTTCTTGTTTTTCCCATCGAGCTTAACCCTTTCCCTCTACCCCCAATGCTTCCTTCTAAAAATAAACCAAGTGTTGATCTTTCAGGGGTTGGACTTCAACCTTTCCCTTTACTTCTTACCTTTGTTAAGGTAAGAGGTAATCCTATCCTTTGACCCCTGATTCCCAACATTCTTTTGGAGAATCAACCAAGTTTTTTTTAGGCATTGAGGATAGGGCATCCCCTTTACCCCTTCTTCCTTTATTTGCAAGTAGAATTCATTCTTCCTATCGCCCCATCACCGATCTCTCATTCATTAAAAAGCACCAAGTGGATTTTTTCAGACTCTGTAGGTCAGGATTACCTTTTACATCTTACCATTGTTATGATAAGAGGTAAGGAATCCTCCCAATGCTCGACCCCTAAAAATATTCTTCCTTTCTACCACCTTCTTAATAACTTATTTCCTTATTAAGAACTTGGGATTCCCTCCCAAGGTCCCATTTCTTCAAAAACTTGATGAAGTCCTTATTGTTTTCAAACTTTTGGGTTTCGCTCTTTAGTATTAGCTCTTACCACTTTATGGTTAAAGGTAAGCTAACCCCCCAATCCTTAATATCTAATGTCTCCTTCAAAGGTTTCAAATGAGGCTAAACCTTTTAGGAATTATACATTGGTATTTTCCTTTACTCTTTTTGAATCTACGAAATGGTGTAAGCCTTCTTGATCTATGTCACTTCATAGGGATGACCTTTTCGGACTTAATGGTTCTCCCTTTTTACTTTCTCCCTTCTTCTTCCTCATCTATCATGTGGTAAGTGGTATCCTGGAAGCCCAATCTCCGATGGTCTAATGCCAATGATGTGTAAGTTGTATCAGGAAATCATGATGCCTGATCCTCGATAAGGTTCTCCTTTTCACGACTCCATACCATGATGCTTATAAAAGGTATTCTTTCGGGCCCGACACACTGACCTTTCAGTGTATTTGATGTATTTTTTGGGCGATGATTCTAATGCTCGAATCACTTTTTGTGCTACCCGTTCTGACTTCTGGGCTTTAAGGACAACATTCAATACATTATCTAACTTCTGTAAGTGTATTGTATGGGCAACCATTCTCATTTATTACCATTGTGTTGACTTTCCTAACAGATCCATACGCTAATCATGATTTTCACAGGATGGATCCATTCTTTCATGCACAATTTTTTTGCTAACCTTAGTTAGGGTTGGGATTTGATTTGTGGTTAGAAGTTATGTGTGATCTATAAAGGTTAGAAACATATTCATTTCAAAGGTTTTTCCTCTAGCTCCTCTAGGCTTTTTTTTGGCAGACTTATGCATTTTGGCATCTCTACAATTGTAAAGATTCACTTTTTCCTCTACATTAATAAAATCAAGAAAAATTTCCTCTTCTAAACATTTTTTATGTTTGTGTAAGTTCATTTCCTTGATATCTAAGTGTTTTTTTTTTCATTCATGCATATTGGAGTTAAATTGTTTATAAGTATTTTTTTGAGAAACCTTCCTTTCCTTCTAGAAACTTGTGAAACCCTAACCTTCTTGTATGCCTCTAGGAATTGACCAAATCGAGAGTTGTGTGAGTCTCCTGGTCTATCTTCATTGATGTTGTTGAAAAATTTAAGTCAAGAAGAAAAAAATTCCCCATCTTGGTACATCACCTCAATTTCCCCTTCACATATTCCTTCTACCCCTTTTTCCTTCTCAGCTATTAGAGTAGGATAGTGGTAGGTTTTCATGTGTCGGGTTGGACCAACATATTGCACTTGGATCAAAAGAGGAATTTGGTCTTCTCTAGAGATTCAACCTCATACATGCACAAAGGTCTCACACCTTGAGGTTATTTCCATTATGTCATTGGAATGTTGAACTTCATGTTCAGTAGGGCACATTTTCATGTGACAATAGTTTTTGGCATGCTCGATGGGATTACTCTGTCTTCGTTGAAGAATTTGGTGTTTTCTTTAACACATCTTTCCCTTTGAGGCATATCTTCAAACACCATGGTGACTCGTTTAAAAATATGATAGTTCAAGTAACCTAGTTTTACTTCATTCTATTGATGATTTGGTGTTATTCAACATTTTAGCCTTTGGAGGAAATCCTACAAGCACCTGGTGACTCTACAACATCATTTGGGTGACTCTATTAATATGTACCCAAAATCTATGGTTGGCCAGTCCTCTTCTCTCCTTTTAAATTTTTGAAGTGATTCCTATTATTTCCATGCTTAGAAATGTAAAATTTTAATGGAAACCACATGTATACTCCCCTATTTCATGAAAATACCAACTTTGCACCTCTCAATCAACAATATCAAGCTAGTTATGCCTCCCCTTCCATTCCGCAAAACCTTTTTGTTATAGGTTCTCAATCTTATAAAAATGCTTACCACCCAACCCCCTACTCAGTATTCTTGGACATCCACATATTCCTATCAACCACCCCAAGAGACTCATCATTTTGCAAATCAACCTTATTTCTCTCAACGTAACCCCGAAAGTTCTGATAATTTGAGTGCAAGTGAAATTACAAGAATATTTCTTGATTTGAATAGGAGGTTGGATGATATTCAAAGACAAAAACGGTTTGACCTACAATAGGAGGAGTGGACTGATCAAGCCTATCAAGGGAAACAAGGTTATTTCCCATAGTAAGATGAGTTTTCCCATCAAGCTGACTATCCTTAGTAGTAAAATATAGAAGCACAGTGGAGGTATGAGTAGTAGTTGGAGGAAAAAAGAAGGAAATAAGAGGAGTATACAACAAAGGATGTTGTTTCTAGGAAAGAGCAACTTAGACTTTCCCTTGATCTAGCATAAATTCCTAAGACTCATGCAACCCCTCATTCGACTAGTTTCAAACAAACACCTCCACTAATTCTAGAACATCCTATTAAGGAGGATGTAAGAAAGCATAGATTTATAAGTTTCAAGAACCCTAAAAAACCTCTTGAAATTTATATTAGCCCTCCTTTTTTTCCAAAACAACCTATTGTGTAGGAGGTATGCAAGCGCAAAAATTTTAGTTTCAAGAATCCTAATCAGCCTGTTGAAACTCCTATTGAACTTCCTATTCCATCAAGTAGACCTCCTATGTTGGACATCCCAAGCTTTGAGAGCCTCCATTCCTCACAAGAACCCATCCTTGAGGAGGCTCATCTTTTTATTCCTATCGAGTAGCCCCTTCTAGAATCCCAACAAGAGCTTCAATGCCCCTTTGACTGTTTTGCTACCCCTTTTGCTATTTAAGTTTTTAGAGGTGGACTAGTTGTATTCGATCCAAGTTGGTCGGATGAACAAAGGAAGGAGAAGTTTTCAGGCTAGGAGTGAAGAGGCTATTCTTGATGATCCTTCATATGCTCTTAACTTTGAGTTTCTTGATCTAATGCAAGAAACAATTGAAGGTAATTAGTTGCAACAATAAGCCCTTAGAAAGATAAAAAGAGTTGATGTAATAGAGGAATCGGTCCTCTCTTTTAATGTCCTCCCTTTTTTGTTGGAGATGAGGATGATACATCACACATACCTATTTTTGTAGAATCCTTTGAGTAGCTTGGTCCTAGTTTTTTGGATGAAGATAACTCCATGGTTTTGGAGCAACAACAATAAACATTCTTATTCCCTATTATAGTGGAGGAAACTCCCCTATCTATTGAGGTTTGTAGTTATTTTAGGTTTGTTGAAGTTTTACCCACATGAATCCATGTCCAATGGACTAATAAGGCCTTTAGATCCCATGATTAGTAGGAAATAATTCCAAAAAAATCCTCGTAAATGTTGTCATTTCATACCACCTTTTGATGACCCATCTCTAATAACTAATCTAGGAGATCCTACATGAGACATCTTGCATGAATTCTCCTTGAAGGGTCCTAAAAGTGGCTAAATATTGTGTTTTCAGAAATTCAGGTTGTTGCTTTCTTGATTCCTTGCATCCCTCTTCTATCACCCCCAATCTCCTCCTTCTCCCTTTCTTTCTATTACTCTCCTTAAATTTTTGGGTTTCGCCCATCAGGATTAACCCTTTCCCTCTACCCCTATCCTTCCTTCTAGAAATCAGCTAATTTTTGATCTTTCAAGGGTTGGACTTTGGCCTTTCCCTTTACCTCTTACCTTTGTTAAGGTAAGAGATAAGCCTACCCTCCAACCCCCAATTCCCATTATGCTTTTGGTAAACCAACCAAGTGTTTGTTTTCAAGCATCGAGAATAGGGCATCCTCTTTACCCCTTCTTCTTTTCTTCACAAGTAGAAGTCATTCTTCTTGTGACCTAATCACTGAAGTATCGTTCATGAAAAAGCACTAAGTGTCGATGTTTTTAGACTTCAGAGGTCGGGGTTACCCTTTACATCTTATCATTGTTATGGTAAGAGGTAAGACATCCTCTTGATGCCTAACCTCCAAAAATCTTCTTCCTTTTTGTTGCCTTCTTAATAATTTTTTTCCTTCTTAAAACCTTGGGAATCCCCCTCAAGGTCTAATTTCTTCAAAAAGTTGACTAAGTCCTTTTTTTTTTGGACTTTCGAGTTTCACTCTTCAATTTTACCTCTTACCACTTTGCAGTAAGAGTTAAGCTAGCCCCTCGATCTTCGATCTTTGATGTATTCTTCAAAGGTTTCAGTTAAAGATAAACCTTTCGAGCATCACATACAGATCTTCTCCTTTACTCTTTTTGAATATACGAGAAGGTGTAAGCCCTCTCCTTGATCTTTGACACTCGATATGGGCAACCTTTTCAAACTTTGTAGTTCTCCCTTTCTACTTTCTCCCTTCTTCTTTTTGTTCTATCATGCGATAAGTGATACCCCTGAAGCCTGATCTTTGATGGTCTCACACCAATGATGTGCATGCGGTATGAAGTAGACTCAACACCTGATCACCATCAAGGTGGTACCTTTCAAGGCTCAAGCCCATTTAATGCTTAGAAAAGGTTTTCTTTTGGGCTTGACGCCCTGACCTTTCAATAGATTTGATGTGTTTTCTAGGTGATGACATTAATTCTTGAATCAATTTATGAGCTACCTTTTTTGACTTTTGTGCTTCATGGACAACATTCGATACACTCTAGGACTTCTGGAAGTGGATTTTATGGGTCGAGATGCTCATTTATTGTCATTTTGTTGACTTTTCTAGTAGATCCATGCCCTAATCACGATTTTCATAGGATAACTCCATTCTTTCATGCACAAACTTCTTTGCTAACCCTAGTTGGGCTTATGGTTCATTTTTTGGTTTCAAGTTATGCCTAATCTATAAAGGAAAGAAATATATTCATTTAAAGGGTTCTTCCTCTAGCTCCTCTAGGCTTTTTGTTTGGAAAACTTATGCATTTTTGTATCTTTGTAATTGTAAAGATTTGATTTTTCCTCTACATTAGTGAAATTGAGAAAAATTGCCTCTTCTCAACTTTTTTTTATGTTTGTGTAAGTTAATTTCCTTCATATCTAAGTGTTTGTTATCTTTTCATGAATGCATGTTTGAGTTGAATTGTTTACAACTGTTATTTTGAGAAACCTTCCTTTCCTTCCAACAACTTGCCAAACCCTAACATTCTTGTATGCATATGTGAATCGACCAAAGAGAGAGTTGTGTGAGTTCCCTAGTCCCTCTTCATCAATGTTGTTGAGCAGTCTATGCCAAGAAGAATAAAACTTTTCATCTTGATGTTTCACATTCATTTCCACTTCACACATTCCTTCTACTCCTTTCCCTTTGTTACCTATTAGACCATGATAGTGGTACGTTTTCATGTGTCAAGTTGGACCAACACATTACAATTAAATAAAAATAGGAAGCCAACCTTCTTCAGAGATTCAACCTCATATGCACAAAGGTCCCACACCTTGAGGTTGTTTCCATTGTGTCATTGGAATGTTGAACGGTGCATTTTCATGTGAAAACATAATCCAAAAATACTTGGCAAAACCAAGACTAGGGAGAGACATTAGAATTTAAATCCATGTGTTTGGTTGCCATACATCTCAAGGTTTTGCAAATAGTTTTCTAAAAAAATTATAGTCTCTAATTTGTACTTCATCTATTTATTGATTCTTGGATTTGTAGTTTGTATGGTCAATTTTGTAGGTACTGATATGCTCTCAAAATCACTCAATAATTATATGTTTTTTTAACACAATTGAAGGATTACTCTACTAGTGTATTGTACTAGATGCTTATTTTATTGAATAATACATTTGGTTGTTTTGGAATGTGGTATTTATCTCCCAAAATAGCTTTTTTCGATGTACACTAGGGTTATGGTTTATTATTTATTCTATTTCGTTATGTGTATAATTTTTTAGTTGTAAATGATTAAAATTTGTAGAATACTCTCCTTAGTAGATTAGTGTAGGAAGTGTATCTACATACCTTGCTTCCTTTTAAACAATACCATAGATCATATTTCAAATGTCTAGATACACCTTTATAGTTTACTTTTATGCATTGACCATTTTATTATTGTTATTACATTCATTTGGATACTTATAAATTCAACCAACTGGGCAACCTTTATTATAATAATATACACATATTTTTACATACATTTGATAAACACTACTCTAATACTAAATGATTAATATCCTAAGAGGTTTAAGGAAAAAACCAATCTTAATGAAATATTGTCTTATATATTATACATAGGAAAACAATAATTAAAGTAATATTATAAAAGTGTGATTTGGTGAGAGAAGAGAGAGAAAGAGAATGTTTTCAAGTAATTATGTGCTACTTGTGTTCAAATAGAAATGAATAGGGTAGAACTATATTGTAAAAATTGGAAGGCTAGGAATGATAATCCCCATGAGTATAAAAGGTTTGAAGATTTCAAATTGGTTTTCATAGACTATGTAGTTATACAACCTACAACATGAAGGATTGAATGTTGATTTATGCAATATAGTTATAAAACAACTTGCTAAGAAGATCAAATAGTCCATCTCCCAAACTACTCGTCTTTCAAATTACTTGGCAACTGTGTTCCTTGATGTTGTATCAACACTACACTTTGAATAATAATACTTACATAGATGCCACCCATGTTGGACCAATACCTATGAAACCATAGTTAGGGGGTATGTGGGGGTGTGATGAGCCTTTTGTGATGACACATGATGATTTAATGACTTGCACACAAAGGTACTTGTGAATCTTTTGAAGATTTTATGCTAGTGTCAAGTGCTATTAAGTAGTGTGTGTTATCATAGAATGCTACTAAGATATGTGCTTGAGGTTGTTTGGTTCTATTTACATTTATTCTAAAGATCAGTTTTACTATCTTAATTATTCAGTACCCATCTAAATTCAAACATATAATTACAAAAATAAATTAATTTAATTTTACAATTTACATGAATGACCCTAAATATTTCAAAATATAAATATAAAAATAAACTAAAGATGCTTCACATACTTAAAGAACAAATATCTAAAAATATTTTATTCCATTATAATTATTAATATCATAATTAATAAGGATGGCATGTAGTTTTCGAAAAGTACTAATATACTTTGCATTATCAAAACAGAAAGATGCCTTTCTCTAACACCATCATAGTATAGAATGTTCATTTCGTAAAAGAGTGGCAAATGCATATATAGATGAAGTAAAGAAAGAGTGGCGAACGAATATATGGCTGAAGTAATGATATGAATTTATATATTATTCTAGTCTTGTCTTAATGAAAGTGGGAGAATATAATCTCCTTCAATATCCACATAAGTATAAAGCTTAAATGTGTGACGTATTCGTGAAGTAAATATTAAGCCAAGCATGCTTTCAAATTCCTATCATGACTATCGAATCCAATATTATAAAAGAATTGAAAAAACATTAAAAAATACTTTTTTATATTTGTTGACACGTGTGATTTTCAACGACCTTGGAGCGAATTAGTTCTATGGAAGCCAACATAAAGCGCGAAGTTATGACCCTCTCTCCTCGTGGAAAGGGTTGATCTGAATTTGATATTCCTTTGGTTTCACTAAGTTAAATGGAAATGGATTTATAAAGTTTAAATTTATAAATTAATTGTAATAAATAGTATTATTCAATTTTAGAGTAATACATTTGTTTTTAAATTTAGAAGGAGAAATAAATTGGATAGAAGTTATGGTTCGTCTAGTCTTATTAAAGGTATCAAATTGAATTTTTAGGGTGCATTTAGAGGAAATCCCCATGGAATAGGACCTAGTAATTTTTAAGTAGAATGTGGAAATATTTATTGCTAGTTTAATTTTAGTATAGAAAGGATTTAACGAGTTTGAAATCCAAGGTGACTCTCAAGTTGTAATTTGAGGGTTGAAGAAAGGTGGTAATTCAAATTGGACAATGAGAGTATATGTTGAGGAAGCCATGAAATGGATAAAAAGTTTACTTCAGTCAAGCTTTTACATTGCTTTGAAGAACAAATAATGTACTTGACATGTTGGCCAATAAGGGTATTGATTGTTTAGCAATATCTACTATTGAAAGTAAAGATACGAAGGTGTGATAATGATAGAATGGGGTCTCAACATAAAATGCACCTTATCTATGCTTATTTACTTAAAAAAAATTGTAGCAATAAGTATCTTTCTCATGATTTATGAGGATGTTAGTTGTTCTTGTTTTTGTTATGAGGATGTATATTTGTGTGAGTTTTCTCTCTTATTATGTTCTAATGAGTATATTAACTATCATGATTTACTGCATAAAGTTAATTCGGGGGATATTTATTTTTACATGTTGAATATGGTTTTAGTAATTGGTTGTTGTGAACTTTTTTTTTTCTTATGGTCTAGTCTTGGAATTTGTTCATGGAAATTATGGTTTTCCTCCCATAGAGACTCACTCAAACAAGAGACTCATTCAAAATCTACGCTAAATAAAGTATTCCATTGTCCTTCAATTTGAGTCCTAAATCTAGTTAAGGCTATATTGGGGCCTAATATGGTGGAAGATATGAGTTTACCTAGGTTAAGGACCACCATCTTGGCTAATTTTTCAGAAAAATATTAAGAAAGATGCTTTTATCACAATATTAATGATGGGCCTGATATGGTGGAAGATATGAGTTTACCTAGGTCAAGGATGACCATCTTGGCTAATTTTCAGAAAAAGATAATGATGTTGGGGATGATGGTATCAAGGAGCTAGTGTTAGACATGCCTCCTACTCTCTTCTATCCAATGGTGGTGAATAATAATATTTTGGTTGAAAATTTTAACAATATCTACAATGATGTAGGCATTCTAATGGATTTACTTCAATTCCTTCATCATATAATGAAATATTTAGAAGTCACTCATCACACTGGAGTGTTGGAATCCATAAGTGGGTCCTCTCATTTATCCTTTGATAATAATGCTCCACCTTATTATATTTAGGTGTACAAAGTTAATTGATTTTGTACTCATTTAATGCTTATTGTCTACTTCTTCATCATTCACTTTGGAAAATCTAGTCCCAATTTGAGAGGAAGCCACTACTAATCAAGTACATGAATATTGGCATTCTATTATGGGTAGCACAATTGTTCCTTAATTGCAATTTTTATACCCTTAGGGTACTACTTGTTTCCTCTATTGTGAATGTTTTGTTGGTTACTCTTTATTATGTGTTCTTGTAAGTTTATGTTTCTGACATCTCTATACAGTAAGAGGTTATACTTGAAGCTATTTTCTATATAGTTGTATATTTTTATATCTTTCATAATGGATGAAGCAACTTAATATATCATTATTTGAACAATAAAAAAATTATAGGAGCAATAGAGAAGGAATAAATTTGACTCCAAATCAAAGACCACCTATCTTAGGAATAAAAGTATTCACTTATTCGTATGTTTTCTCGAGTTGCAACAAAATGTCAAATTTGTATTGTGTTGAATTCATAGGTCTACATTTATTTCTATTGGAATGCATATGATTTCTATGCCACATATTTGATCTAATTTATGTTGCATGTTTTCCTTCTAATTCACTTGATTTGTTAATCTTATCTTATTATCAATGACTAATAATTTGTTTAGAAACACCTTGGGAAGATTATCATATGACAAGGGTTTTGTTCTCATACATTGATGTCCTGGATAGTAGTAGCTTTACATTTGTGGAGATGATAAAGGATACCAATATTTTGGCATGTGATATCTCTATAATGATTATGCAAACCTAAGTTCATTTTAGTTCTCCAATGTAAGTGTTCCTAGTATTTATTTTCCTTCAAGGAAAAATTTACTCAATAATGATTGATTCTCCCTCGATGTTAAATGGGTATAAGTGGAATAATTTTAAATATAATTATATGGAATTAAGTCACAATTTTTCTTTTCCAAGTTGAATCAAGGTGATAAATAAATAGGTAAGAGTCAAATAAATATTAAATTTGAATTTTAAAAATTTTGTCACTAAATCTAGGAGTGTTGTATCAATTTTAAAATCATTGGATTGACCTAAGATAAGTGATGCGAGTGTTCCAAGGCTTTCTTGCACTACAACTAAGAGACCCAACTTGTCTCTTCAAGGAACCTAGTCTCCTCTAGGTCCTGATTGGCTTAGATGATTAACTAAGTCCAATTATAACTCTTCTCTAAGAGTTCTATCCTTTGTGCTTCACCTTGGAGGACTAACACCATTTGACAAGTTCAATTCCTCTTCCTCACTTAGAAAACTCTAAGTGCTATCTTCTCACAAATATCATTCTTCATTACAAGGGTGTCCATCCTTATGAAATCATTCATAAGCTTGCATATTTGAACCATTCTAGAAGGTTCTTCAATTCTATCCTTATCAGGTTCAAGGATTCACCACTTGAGACCTTAAATAGGCCTATTTCTTATATTCTTTACCAGTCATGTTTTGTCAATTTTTGCAAAACTTTCCCAAAGACCCTACAAATCTAAACACAGATTCGAATACCCATTTGGAAGTTTTAAAAGTTTTAGTGGGGCTTTGGGTCTGACAACCTCTGTACATTGGTTTCCTACAACTTAGGACAGTAGGGCAAATAGGCCTAATTTCTAGGACTGATTGTATTCTTGTTTGTAGCTTGCTCAAATCATAAACCAAATGATTGACATGACTTCAATCCACCTAGAATGTTGAGTTAAGGTGAAACCCTACTTGAACCTGTACCTATTCCGTACAATACCTCCTTACCCTACAAGAAATCTTCAATGACATTCCTAGACGTCTAACCGGGCTCTGTCTGCTCGCCTAGAGACTAGTGATTAAAAGAGATATCCACTCTTTCATGCTTCCTAAACCTAAAAATACGTACACTAATGACTCCCCTAACATTCCCACCTATCCTTGGGTGTTTCCCAAGGCTAGACTTCATGGGGGAGCCATGAAAGCACTGACTGGTCAAGACTGAACTAGTAAGAACTTAAAACCCAAACAATTTAACTAACACAAAATATCTACTCTAAACAACTTGCCTATCAAATGAGAAAGTCTAAGATAATACTAAAGAACACTAAAAAAACACTAAACTCAGTCTATCAATCCATTAAGCATCTTTGTCATCACAAAACTTGAGTTCTTCTTATAAAAAAACTGTTGCAAAGCTCTCTATTCTACTTCAAAAACTAATTAAAAATTACATAACTCCATCCCATCATGAGATTCGAGTCTTGGGTCATAATAGATGCCATCCCCATGATTCTAGGGCCTGTTGGCTAATCTCCCACTTCCTATTCTCAAGGGAATCCAAAGGTAACCGAGTTGCATGCCCATGCTAACTTCTTTACAACATTTGGCATCTTTCTCTATGCCTTGATCCTATTTCTAAGGACCACCATTCCCTCTAGATTTTGAGGAACCAACTCATTTAATGGCCTTAAGGAATCTTTACAACAACCACTAAGTTTTTAGAACATCTTTAAGACTCTAATCTCCCATAGACAACTAACATTAAGAAAACTAAATTACTAACACTGGCTATTTGTGTGACCTTAGTCGTAATGACTAACTCACCTAGCCCACAAAAGCAATGACCTTCTAAGGTCTGAAAGCAAACAAACTTCCTGACTTGGCTAGAGTCAAGTACAAGCCAAAATAGCAAAAATGGAGGTTAGCCAAGGTGTGCTCCTGCACCAATAAGCGAATAATAGCATCAAGGTGGGTAATGAATGTCGAAACACAAAAGATAAAATATATTCATAGAACATGGGAGGATGTTTAGAAATAAATAAGGTATGATATATATGCTTGAATGCATGTAAATCATAATAGTTGGAGGATTATAGGATGTGCCGAACTTAAAACTAAGTGCATTTTCTTTGTTAATTTATATATAATTTTATTAAGTCATTCTTTCAAAATGTGAGCCAGACTAAAATAGAATTTATATAGGTTTGTACATTTCACCATTCTATTATTATCATGTATAAATTTGATCTTCTTTGGCCCCTTTAAGTTGCAATAAATTTGGTTCATATCATTGGGCTATATGTACATAGTAACCTATGAAACTTATAGTAAAATATTTACCTTTTATGTATAATGCATTGTAATATTGAGATTGGGGCCTATTTTTTAAGGCTAAAATGATATTTATAAACTTTAAATACTTACTAGGTATAACCAAAGTGTTAAATACTAGTAGAAATCTATTGTATCTTTTATCATTTATAGTCCATTTTGAAAGGGCCACCAAGTTATATTTTGAAATCTATATGTAAAAATGAAAAAAATCATCAAAATATGTACCTGCATCTTTTATAATATAGTTTTCTATGCCAGAAGCCTCTTGTTCATATTCTTTACTTGGTGATCTTTTCTCAAAAATCTCTCTATTTTCTTCATTTTCTAGTAAGTCTTGAACAATTAATTTTATTTTTTACTATTATTAAAAGTGTTATTTGAAATTAGAAACTATATCCAAAATATTCTCATTTTAATAAGAGAATCACATGTATTAAAATTGATAAATATTTGGTGATAAAAAAAAAAGAATTTACAATTGAGGCGATAAAAAGGATCAATGAATTACAATGATATAAAAAAAGTTACATTGTGATGTGGGAAAAGGGGAGCTAGGGTCTAAATAACACTTATTCTGAAATCATAAGGGAATGGACTAAAATTAATATCAAACAACCACTTGACTACTAACCTCAATGGTAGATCAAGGTTTTAGTCTTTTTGGAATGTGTGTGATGATAGTGATTAATTAGTTGTTAATTGATCCAATTTGATAACGCAAAGATGCACATAGGTTTGTTGAAATGAACAAGACAACTGAGAGTAGGGGTGAATCAACTATAGAAAATTAAACCTTCAAAACACTCAATAATAATTAGATCCACAAGAATTCGTTAAACCCCTATTTTGTTAGTGTGATTAAACATGAAATACAAATAACAAAAATTAAAATCACAACACCATACACAAGAGAATACCAGATTTACATGGAAAACCAAATGAGGGAAAAACCACGATGAGGATTAGCTCACAATATAAGTAATAAAAAAATCGATACAATAGGGGCTCACTACAAATATAGGACATACTGTCCAAAAAGGCTCATAGCTAGGGCTCACTACCACAAAAATAATACAAGAAGATAGAAGAATAATGTTACATAGAGAAAACTTATCAATGCAAGAAGGAGTCCACCACAATTGCTCGCACACTTTCGTAGTCTCTCATGAAATATTTGGGATGCCTTCATCTCACTACCTTCCGGAATCCTAACATGAAATTTCCACTGCTCTACTCAAATTTGCATCACATATATCACATATATCTTGGTTCTTACTCTTTTCATCTCTCACTTTTGCATCAATACCATACATATTTATATCAAGCTCTACCTCAAAAAAATTCTTTAATGTCAACCACTAGCCATTATACATACAAATTAAAAATAGGTCAGCACCTAAACATTCTCATGGTGGATAGGAATGGAAAGTGACCTACATAAATCTTTAATTAAGACCCAAATAGATCCCAACACACTTCAACATGCTTCTACAAGTCTTGCATGTAGTGTTAAATACAAGGTTGACCAACACCTATGCAAAACACCATAATCATTAAATATGTATGCTTCCTTAAATCAATCTAAAACTTTAGGACAACATTATTCACTTGAACATAATCCATAATAATCCACAAACTACTTAAGATTCATCAAACACTTCATTGAAGCTTGCATCATACAAACACTTCAACTCAAAACAACTGGTAACCCTTATTTACATACTAATAAATGAAACTCACTCTATAATACACCAAATCAAGTAAAAATTTGAATACATAAAGATAAATGCATTATAAGCAACTTCCAAAATCTACACAGCCTAAAGCCAGATGGTGGAGAAACGAAAAGAAAATATATTTCTTCGAGGCCATAAAAAACATCACTGAACAATTGGTTCACACACTGGTGAAAATATCTTGCACTATACAATGCCCAAAAACCCAAATTTTGACTATAAAAACCTCTAACAACCTTGAATAACCTATAATATTTGCACAGGAATAGCATGAATACAAAAATAACATGGAGCTTAATACCAGAGCATGTTATGAACACTTGCACAACATAGTTTACACTATTTATCAAAAAATTCTTAAAGGCACTTGGAAACCAAGTAGCAAAGACATCATCTCATCTCATTACTTAATTCCAACTTACCTTCAAACTCTACAATAAAAGGATAGCTCCATGTACTCTCAACACTTCCTCAAAGCCTCACCTACACATGCACAACCTGTTTCCCTCATTTTCAAAAATTTCTCAATATCCTCAACATCTTCATCCTATAGTTGACATCAATGACAACACCACCATACTTGCAACAACCTCCCCCTTTATCATTGATGAAAAAATAAGATGTGATAAGCCACCAAACCACAATAGCTCTCAACACTCTCTCCTAATACCTTACATGATTATCTCTCTCCCTTAGTAGATAAGCTCTTTTTCACATGATTCTCTTTCTCTCCCTTATAGGATTCTCTCTCTCTCTGACAACAACTTTCTCTAATTTTTTCACATGATTCTCTCTCCCCTTTGACATAAATGATAAACAATTTTTTTTTTTGCATTGTTCTCCCTCTTTGACACTAAACCAAAAATACCTGCTCTGAATACTCCCTCTTAGGATTACACCCAACTAAATCAGCAATTCAATGAAAACACATGACACTACCTACCCCCCTAAGAGGTCACTACGAAAATCAGTCCAAAAAAGAGAGATCCATATATCTACTAGATTAATGCATCTCCATACACATCTAGTTCAAGAAAGGAGGGGCAATGACCCCCAAATTCTCTCAAAGATACTCAAAAGTACCCTTACAAAGAGCGTTAGTAAATATATTATCAATCTGGTCCTTTGTAGGAACATACTCAAGCTTTGCTTCATTCTCCATAACCTTCTCTCTCAAATATTGATACTTGATAGATATATGCTTTGTCCTTGAATGAATCATTAGATTCTTTGAAATGTTAATTGCACTTGTATTATCACAAAAGGTATATGTTCGTCATATATAACTCTGATATCCTTCAATGCCTATCTCATCCATAATACCTATGTACAACATGATGTTTCTACAATATACCCAACCTCTATAGTGGATAAAGAAATTGAATCTTGTTTCTTACTCAACCATGAAACCAATCTACATCTAAGAAAGAATGCACTATCACTTGTACTTTTCCTATCATCAACAAAACCAACCCAATCTACATCTGTATAAGCACTTATTATGAAATAAATATCCTTAGGATATCACAAGCCATAATTCGATGTGCCTCTTAAATATTTGAATATCCTCTTCACTGCTATAACATGTGTTTCTTTAGGATCTTCTTGAAATCTAGCCACAAGAAAAACTTCATGCATAATATCTAGTCTAGTAACAGTCAAATACAATAGTCCACCAATCATAGATTTGTAATTTCTCTAATCAACCTTAGGTCAATCATCATCTTTGCTCAATTTTAAGTCAGTCACCATAGGAGTACATATCAGTTTGGAGTCATCCATTCCAAACTTCTTCAACATCTCTTTGACATACTTAAACCATGAAATAAAAATCCCTTTATCTATTTGATTGATTTGCAGCCCAAGAAAGAAATTCATCTCCCCAAACATTGACATCTCAAACTCTTTTCACATTTCTTCTACAAACTTTTTACACATAGCCTCATTTCCACCAAAGATAATATCATCCACATGCACAAATGCTATCGAGATTTTTTCTTCCTCGATTTTAATGTAAAGATTATTATTTATGGATCCCTTCTTAAATATTTTATGTGTCAAGAACCTATCCAATCTTGCATACCAAGCTCTAGGAGCTTGCTTCAATCTGTATAGTTCCTTTTTTGACTTACATACCATATATAGTTTATTTGATAACTAGAATCCTTCTGGTTGTTCCATATAAACCTCTTCTTCCAATTTTCCATTTAGGAAAGAAAACTTCACATCCATCTGATAAACCTTAAAGTCTTTATGTGTTGCAAATGCCAAAACCATTATGATAGCTTCCATCCTAGCCACATGATAAAAAGACTCCTCAAAATATGTACCTATTACTTGTGAGTAACCCTTACACACAAGTCTTGCCTTGTTTCTTACAATTTCTCCATTCTCATTCAACTTGTTCCTAAATACACATTTAGTTCCAATTATGTTTTTGTTTGCTGGTCGAGGGACCGATTCCCGATTCTAATTTTTCTTTATCTACATAAGTTCTTCCTCCATTTCCTTCATCCAATTCTCATCCTTACATGCTTCAGTCACTGATTTCGGTTCAACTTTAGAAAGTAAACATAAGTTTACATCAACTTCAACAACTTTGCTTCTTGTCAATTCACCTTTCCTCTTATCTCCAATGATCTGATCTTCAGAATGATTCTTTTGCAAATACTTAGGGGTTTTAGGGGTCTTCTTTAAAGATTCTTCATCTTCATTCTGCACTTCTTGTTCATTAGTTTCTTCTTCTACTTCTCTACAATTAGGTTTTTCTAACACATATCCATCTACTTCACTATAATTCTGAAATTTTTCATCAACTTTAGCATTTGCACTTTCAACCATCTTTGTCAACCTTTTATTGTAACATCTGTAAGCTTTGTTTCTAATAGAATATACAAGGAAGATACCTTTATAATACCTTGCATCAAACTTTCCTATGTTTTCTTCTTCTCTTTGATGTAACTTACATACAAGTGGACCCCACCAATACTTATTTCCAAAATACATTACCACATGTCAACATGGTGCCCATTATAGAGGGTTTAATGCTTGATTTCTTCCCAATTGAGCACCCATGTGAAATGTGTCACAATCTTGCACTTCATACCTTGCATGTAAGATGTGAACTCCTTGTTGGTCCCACAAAGCAACTTAGCAATTTCGAAACAAATATTATTGCATTTAATAAATAAATTTAGAAACCTAGGTAAAAATAAATAATTAAATAATCATGGGACTCACTAATCTTGAGACACCTTAATCCCATTATTTCATAGTATCATCTTCTTTTTTTCATCACATGGTTCTCAACATTGTGCTCTTCCATTTTTAGAGGATAATATTACAATTTTAACCTCTTTTGAATTATTTTTATCACATTCATGTAAAACATATATAAACCATGTATTATATCCTACCTCTCATAAGGTACCTCTTCTAATGTCTTGATAAATATGCCTAGTGTAAAGTGACAACCATCAGTTACTAGCTTATAGAAATCCCTTTCAATTTTAAACAATTTTCTATAATAAACAAACTTAAAACATTGATGTAGAATGAAAGGTACTACTTTAAAATATTCAAGCTAAGGTTACCCAAGTATGACACATCTATTGGATGATGGTACAAAAGGATATAATATTGATATCTTTTTCCACTCAATTCTTTATTATAAAATGGTGCATTCAAATTTTTAACTTTATTAAAATAATAGAATGTACATTACCATGATGCCTAATAAGAAAATTGAATAGTTCATAATAATTGAATTTACATTATCTTCTGTCTAATAAGGAAATTGAATAGTTCATTTTTTGTATATTTATTAAATTTTCATGTAGGGTTAGTGATAAATTGAGTTAGTACCATGTGCATTTTAAACAACTTTTTTTTATATAGTGGATTGTACTAGTTATTTTGTGGGATCTCCTCCTCAAAAAATGTAATTAGCAGCCAAGTAGGATGAGGGGTGGAATATTTATAATTTTATTTAATAGTGCCCACAAAAGAATGATTATATGATATATCCTCAAGTAATCATTTGTGCTATCATATATACCTTGTACCTCAATATTATTTAAATAAAATGGAAAGGGACTCATAGTTTACAAATTCCTATTCTACTATTGACAAGTGTAACTAATAGATTTTTAGTATCATTCATTCTTTAAACTTTCATCATGTTGATATCTATAAAATATTTTTCATTTTGTTGAATTCCTATTCAATATTACATATGATGACCTTGACTCAATAAAGAATATAAAATTCTTCGTCATTGTATATTCTACGAAATGGGTTATTGGGGTCTAATTGATGAATTGAAGGGAGAGTGATTAGGTTAAAAATCTAAAGGATTTGAAGAACATAATCCATTGATTCATAAATATTATGAAAATTCCTTAAATAATTTCATTTGAATAAAAGAAAGGAGGATGTGGTAACTGCTTAATACACATTTCCTTCATGTTAGTAACCTTTGAAAACTATTTGGCTTTAGAAAATTTGAAGAATAGGAGGTTTGAGATGATGAGCCATATTTCAATGTATCAGATGCTAAGACCTTAACTTTGTATTTATCAAATGTGTATACATGTTTCTAAAACATAGCTAGCTAATTGGGTGCAAATTATTCTTTATCACTTGAATTATACCCTTCAAAACATTATTTATAATTCAACATCATCAAAGTAGTGTTTTATTTTTCTACATAAATAATATAATAAAATTGCATAGATTTTATATGTTCATTTTTTATTTGTATGCATGTTGTAAGCTCATTTATAACAATTAGAATCACATTCTTATATGAAAGTGGTGTTAGAATATTGTGGCAAGACAATCAAATTAATATATTGAACTTGATGATAAAAAATAAAAATAGTGAATAACATAGTCCTTTAGGGTTAATGGGAATAATTCATCTAATAGCTTATCGTCATAAGAAAATATGATGCATGTACCTCTAGAATAGTGGATATGAATAATCGGTTCTCCTTTCCCACTAGATAATTCAAAATAAGGAGCAATTAGTCATATAGGTAGTGGATATATAACAATATAAAAAGAAAGAGGCATACAATATAGAGTATTGTATGTAATAATACACTTTTTATCCTTGATTTTCTTCTTTAGATTCACCAATTCTTGTACAACTATAACCAATGTGGTGGCGGAGATAATACTGGTATTATGAGTATGGAAAATAGTGAAGGATAACTATATTAAAGTATATAGTAATAAATTATAAAATAATATATAATTTAGAATATGATAGTCAAAGGAATCATCCATGACCTTGTAAAATTAATGTGCCATGAAGATATCCCACTAATTTCTTATAACAAAAATTCACTAGTTGATTAGGAATTCAACTTATATAAGTGCACCAACCAAAACTTATTTAGTAAGTTCAATGTCTTATTTAGCCACATATCCATCATGACCATAGTCTTCTTAATCACCCATGTTGGTCTCAAAATGACCACCATTAAAGATGTCATTATTGTTAGAATTAGCAACCATATTAGTATTGAAGTTAGCATTCCTTCTCAATGGAAGATTAAAACTATGACTAGCTCATGGTATAAATAATAATATGGTGATGGTTAATCAATTCAAAATTAAAATAAAATAAAATATAGAAGCATAGCATATATGATAAAAAGTTTAAAATATAATGAAATCTGAAGAAATAGTGTGTTGAAAGGCTTAAAGATAGGAAATATAAATAAAAATTCTAAACCTTAAAATAAGAATGCATCAATAACTCACATAGATGAAATGATGATTAAATATAAGATGTAAAAATTAGCAAAGGGTAGATTTGAAAACCCTACTAGTGATAAGAGGCCCTAGGGAAAAAATTAGATCATGGAAGACTGAGTGTGCTCACCAAAATGTAAAGGAATATAAACATTCCCTAAGCTTAATCTAGGTTAATCGAAAAGAATACAAATATATATGCATATAAATTTAACCAGGATTGATGATTGATAAATTTTTGGGCATATATAATTTGAGATTAAGTACTTAATTTATGAATTCAAATGTGAATAAGGTTAATGATACTTGTCTCTTTTCTCAAAATTGAACAACTGTATTATAGTTTGAGTAAAGTATACACCTCTCAACCACTTCCATGTTTGGTTATCTATCCTATGATGCTTAGCCTAAATCATGCAACTTGTACACTCCTACTCTCCAATTCCTAAATTGTTTGACATCCACTCTACTTTGTAAATTAGTGACATTTAAAAGACTCTTTAGAGGGCTACCAAATCTCTAAGGGACAAGTTCTCCTAGGTCAACCTCTAAACCACATTTGTTTAATGGTTATTCCAATGATTGAAGATAAGAAGCTTCAATCTAACAAATGAGCAATCTAGGATGATTATGCAATTTTTTAGTGCACAAAATTGAAATGTTCTTTGAATAATTACTCCTTGAAAGCTCTAGGATGATAAGATATTCAGATATGAGAAGACATGAAATAAATAAAATTGAATACTTCAAAAAATAAGGACACAACAACAATTCACACAAACATGTGTTTGGTCAACTCACAACAACTAGTGAAATATAAAAAGTCAAGCTAGATTAAATTTAAATTTTTAAAAATTCAAGTATAAGACCTAGAACAAGTAAACAATAATGTGTATCAAAAATTGATATTTTGAATATGTGATGTAAAAAATAGAAAATGTATATAAAGATGTACATAAATAGATAAACCAAACTCAAAATTTAATATTGTAATTACATTAAACCATTCTCTCAATATACACTGAAAAATAAACATAATACACAAATTCTACCATTACAATATTCAAAAACATTGCAAAAAATAAATAAATTCTTTTTTAACTTTTCATATTAACTTGAATTACAAGACTGCTTAAATATCATTTATTATGTATGTAATCAGATATTTCCAAATCAATTTTTACCCATTATAAATGTTGATTATAATGTAGTTGACAAGAAATCCTTGTATTTCATTTTACATAATATATACATGTGATAGAGATTGAGGGGATACAAAGCACTTGAACTATTGCATTAGGTGGTCCGGCAGACAAATGGTCGGTCCATGCTCCCTTCGTGTCAGAGAAGGAGCATGATAAGCTCTCAACTTGGGACACCCTCTTAAATCTATCTTTGTCAGAGATGGAATTTCGCCAATGTTGGAGGGTACTTCTTCTAATTTCTTACAAGCGAATAAACTCAACAGATTGAGTGAGTGGAGTTGTCCTATAGTGGAGGGCAAGCTTTTCAATTTCATGCAATAACTTAAATCTAAATGTTTTAAAGAAGTAAGATTCCCAATGGTAGGAGGCAATTCTTTCAGTTCCAGAGAACTGCACCTCAATTCTGTTAAAGAGCTGAGTTCCCAAAAGCTGGGAGGAAACGCTTCCAACTTGCAGCAGCCATCTAAATTCAAAACCTCCAAAGACCTTAATTTGCCGAAGCTCAAAGGCAGTTCTTTTAAGTTAATACACTCTGTTAGATTCAAATGCTTTAGGGAACTCAGGTCTCCAAAAGTTGTGGGCAATTCTTCCAGTTCCTTACAGCTTGTTAATATCAACTCCTGTAAAGAACTTAATTGCCCAAACGATTTTGGCAGATTTCTCAAGGAATTACCGCTACAAATGCTCAATCTACATAATGAACGCAGCCCACATACCTGCTCAGGCAGCTCCTGTATTTTATCCCATTCATCTAATATTAAAACCTTGAGACCAGTTAAGTGATCCAGCTTTTCAGGTAATTTCTGTAGACTTTTCAATTCTTTTAAATCCAATTCTTCTAAGGAAGCGTTTGGGAATATTTTGGTGGGCTTGGCTTCCTCGCAGTGAGATTGTGCAGTGGCTCTCATTACCCGTAGCTTCTTGGGCAGCTGCATCCACGTTGTCATTATATTGTAAGGAACTTTTTCCATATATAAATAATCAATGAAAGAAAAACTAGCGGGGACATAGTGAGAACTTGCCTGATACAAAGTCACACCATCTTTAAAGACAGGGCCATGGAACACAGTCAATCGCTCAAGCGACTCTAAATTCGGTGGCCATAAAGCAGAAATGTCGCCGCCCAGTCGGAGAAATCTGAGTTCCTTAAATTTAGATGGTTTTTGGCTTGACCCTGAAACTTTTATCTGGCTTTCCAAACCCAGAACTCTCAACGAATTTTTCAATGAATGTAACTGCTTCTCATCAACTTCATTCCCAGATTCGGATTCCTCCTTTCCGAGCCACAGTCCTTTAATTTTCTTGAGCTTCTGGAAAGGAAGAATATATTTCAATAAGGCTACTAAAGAGAGATGCATCAATTTATTTAATCCTGTAGCTTTATAGAAAATCGAACACATACCTGATCGTCATGTGCGGCTTCCAGCCATGACTGCACATCCATAATTCTGTTGCCTTGAGACATGCTTCGCCCTTTTGCTCGAATAATGTCATGGACAATCAACTCGTCTGCGTCCGACGTCTTCATCAATGCCGCCTCGTGAAGAAGCGTGATGTCCTCAGCTCCGACAATATACTCCACATCTCGACGCCTCCAGTTAACAAAGAAGCAGCAAATATCCAAAAACGCTTCTCGCGTAGATGCTTCCAGCTCATCATACACAGAATTCACAAGACGTTCGCTCAGATTTTCTCCCTTGATATCGTCTCCTGTCTCTAAAGCTTCAAATATTTGGGTACATCTCTCTATTTTGTAGTTCTGCTTACGCAAACGAGCACCAACTATTTGTAACACTAATGGAATCCCATCACAAATCTGCAGGGCTTTTTTGAAGCTGTCTGTGTCTTTGTTGATTGTATTATGAAGATCACCTCTTAGCAAAATTTTGACTGCCTCTTCTTCGGGGAGAGTACCCACACAATGCTCACGACGTTCGAGGCCGGCGTCTATGAGCATATCCGTCACACCCAGATTTCTAGTTGTGACCACTATTCTGCTCCTCTTCGGAAGGCCTGTAAAGCATTTTGGGAGAAGCTCGTGCAAGTCTTCTGCGCGAAGAGCATTGTCGATAAAAAGAAATACCGGCTTGTTTCTTTCGACTTGGAAAGCGCTGGTGAGATGATCCCGACCCTCTGCCCTATTTCTCAATGTTACATTCCTGTCATAAGTATATGCTGGGAAGGCGTCTTTCAATATTTGCTGCTGCATACATTTTATGTCATTCCTGGAGCGGTCTTCTTTGATTTCGACTCCTGAATAGTTGTGATCTCTTAGATCTAAGTCCGCAATAACAGCAGTAGCGAGCGTGGTCTTTCCTATCCCCCCAAATCCATAAATAACTACAGCCAATGGGGATTCTTTTTCAGTTTTCATGTCTAACAACTTTATTACTTGTTTCTTCTGCCCTTCGATGCCAACTGCCCATGAGACCACACAAGAATATTACACTAATAACAAAATATTTAAACGGTGATGCAAACATGATTTGTAAATATAGTTGAAAAGTTTGGAAATAGAGAGCTTCTATATATTTACCTGCATAATTTGGATAAATGGGTTGCCATGGAGGGAAGGCAACAGGCTGCTGATGATGTATTTTTATTGTTACTCTCAATGTAAGATCTTGATATACTTGATTTATTTTCGATTGTAGAGTAGCCAAGCTTCCGGAGTCCACAGAAGCCTTCAAAAACCTGCAATACGGATAATTTATATCACAATAACCATGCATACATGACGATAACACTAATAGAACTCAGATTAAATTCCAATATTTAACCATTGTGGACATTTTACCCGAAAAGTGATCTGGTCTTTAATTGAGAAGCGCACATCATGGATCCTTCAACAATCAATGTAATCGCCTCACTCAAAATCTTGTCTTCTTGTGGAATATCATATTTCAACTTTCTTATATGCCCAGCAAGCTCAACCATTCGTCTTAAGAGCTCTATGCATTCAATCCGGTTTTCATAGATTTGACCAATCTGGTCTAGCAAGAAAGCTACAACCGCTAACCCTCCTACCACCCAATGCACCTTCCCCACACTTTGCAATATTTGTGCTATAACTTGTCTGTTTGCTTCGTCTCCCTGTAAATAGAACCACCGTTAATTCCTAATCTTTTCAAATAGTTTCAGTACACTGTTAAGTAATCTTAAATTCATAATGAAATTAAATAACAATTACCTTCACCAGCTGAGTATGCGTATTCACAAATTCAAGGAATAGAGACCCACTTAGGAGAAAGGAAGTCCATAATGAATTTGTTCTACCATTCTGTGTATCAGAAAGAATTTCTGAACTAGTGCTTCTCTTTAACGTCTTTTCTTCTTTTGCCTGCATTTACAAACAGGACAATGAATAAAACGCAAAAAGAAATGAACATTTCTTATGATTACGGTTGAAGCTGAATCACAGACTAACCCTGTCTGTGAGAGACTCCAAGAGCTTGTTGATGAGATCGATCAAATAATCAACGTCGCCCGCATTTTTGACGGTTTGGAAAAGGCTGATACAGTTTTCAGCCGTGGGTAGCGGCAGCTGAGGCGACGGCGGCTCCATAGGTGGCGGCTGAGCAGGTGAGGGTGTTTGTGCAGGAGGCGGCGTTTGAGTTGATGGCAATGGCTGAACAGGTGGCGGTTGAAATGGCGGCTGCGAAAGCTTAACGGGCGGCGGCGGCTCAGCAGGCGGTTGAGGCTGAACAGGTAGCAGTTGAAAAGGTGTTTCCGAAGGGTTAACGGGGGGTGGGGACGGCGGTGCCGACTGAGCAAGCGGGTACGGGTCAACAGGCGTCGGCGGCTGAACATGTTGAGGCTGAAAAGGTGGCTGCGAAGGATTAACGGGCGCTGGAGGCGGAGGCGAGGGCGGGGCCTGGATTTGGGGCGCGGGCGCGGGCTGCTCAGTTTCGTTGGACGCTTTCTTTTCGAAACAGTTGCCCATGGTAAATGCAAGCGAGATGAGCTGATGTTGCTCAAGTTCGCACGCAAGCATTGAGTGCTTTATAGGTCATAATTGATGTTTGGATTTGGGATGAAGTTATTCGTTTTTACATTCTATTTATTTTACTTCGTTTAAGAGATGTTTGGATTTGGGATGAAGTTATTCGTTTTTTGGTTCATAATTGAGGTTGCTTTGACAGCTGTCGAAAGAATATTGAGGAGCATATCGAGGTCGCTTTTCACAGCTTTAATAAGCATAGCAGAAGCCTTACATAACAGTATATGCCCGAAAAAACATTATGTTTTTGTACTCTTGCATCGTTCGGATGTTTAAATTATTGGAATTAAATATTAAAAAGTTATTAAAGTAGTGTAGTTTAATCAATTGAATATAATTAATGAGAATAAGAGATTGTTTATTGATCACGCTAGTCACTAAAGTGGACAAAATTATGGGATGTGAGATCTGAGCAATTATAAAACACTCTCGTGGAAAGGAAAGCATCTAAGGGAAATTATTTATTTACTACCACTTGCATTCAAACGAGGTGGAAGGAATACGACTATAGAATTATATAGTTACCTAGAAATTATGGCTTGCTTTTTCCATGAGGCAAAGCAATGCTAGTATGCAGATGTCGTTGGAGGGTCTTAGTGATGCAAAAATGGTATGTTCTAAGCTATTACAAGAAGATGTGCTCTAATTAATGGTTGTCTATTCAACGAATGATGTTGAGTGTTCAAATATGTTTGAAGGGATTATTGACCCTTTCTCTCTAGAAGATTTTCTCTTGAATACAAGGGTATAGAATAAGGAGGAGGTGGATCTAGAATTGGTTACTCCAAAGAAAGAAGGATGGACCATAGTAACCAACAAAAACGTAAATCTAAGGAAAAATGCCTCTACCAAAATGACATTCAAATTGCATATTAATAAGCAATATGATTAAATTTATTGTTGTTTTCTTTTCAAGTGGTGGGGCCAATAGAAACCAAAATTACATTATCTTAAAAATACATGTATAGATGTGAAGTGATTTTGTTTAAAGAAATAGTACAAGTAATGAAATATGTTTTCCAACTCACTCTTTGAACTAAATAATTGCAATCTTTCATCAATTCTTCATGGACCATCCAATTATCATGTATAGAGTAAGAATGATACAAGCATAGAAAAATGCAAAAAACTAAGTCAGGTAACTATCTATAACCATCTTTCAATAAGAAATGCTAATTTCCATCAAATGTTACTGCTTATCAACTTGACAGAATACCATAAGAAACTTCTCAAGTCAAAAGACCCTAATGTTGAAGATCTAAATCGATGGAGGTATTGTATTTCTTTGGAAGACTAGCCTTTTGCTTATGAACTCCATCAGATAGATCTATTTTGTATCGGGTTGTTGATTCAGGACCATGGCCAAAAGTAGTTATATCTATTAATTACAAGTGTGGTTGTAATTTAAGGTTTTCATCGTTGATCATTGTAATTGCATTGGCAGACAGTTCAAAATTTTGAATTTCCCTTTAAACATATTCAGTTGGAACATTTGTAGGGGTGGGGCTTGCCATCTGGAAAGTAAAATATTAGGTCTTACTATTGATGCAAGAAATAACGAGAATGTATACAAGTAGAGAAGATTAATTAGAACAAATATTAGAAACATGTGTAATCATGATTATTTAGTAGTATAAACTATAAAGAAAGAACTCAATGAAAGATAGGAGAGACATCATTTCCATAAGTACATTATCTAAATTTTTGGTTACATGAACTTCATAATTATCTTTAGCTACCAAGGCATATGATTTTGAGGTGGTAGGCTCAGAGATCGATTGCTAGCCCACACATATTGAGATGGAAATGTCTGAGTTCGGTTGTGAATAAATTCTCTAGTAATGGATACACACTGGTTGCTTGAGGCATAGGTGATTCCTATGACCTGGGGACTATACCTGATCACAGGAGGAGTCACTCCAGCTCTGTCTATGGTAACTAATATTCTAACTTCAAATTCTTAGCAAGAGTGTCCCTACCCAATGAGGCATTAGTTTGAAGGGAAGATGTTAGTTTTTGAGGAAATACAACCATTTCAAGGAGCCTATGCATTACAACTATTTGGCCCTAGAGTTCTCATAGAACTAATACCTCTGTTGATGCCCACTTTGTGAAATCCATCGATCAACCAAAAGAGTGTTTGAGACATAGAAAATTGGGCTTCATCATGTTTGGGCATCACAACTCACAACATATGAAGCTACCTTTCTATGTATACAAAAATCTGTTTTGAAATATTGTCCACTAATCGAAAGAACACAATGCCAATACTCTTGATATATGTCATTTTTTTTCTATTTTATTGAATGGAAAATACCACTCAGTAGTTATCTTTAGTTCTGAGTTTCTTTAACTAAAGCCCTATGTTTTCGAGGAATTACAACTATTTCAAGGAGACTATGCATTACAACTATTTGGCCTTGGATTTCTCATAGAACTAATACCTTTGTTGATGACCACTTTGTGAAATCCATCAGTCAACCAAAAGAGTGTTTGAGACATATAAAATTGGGCTTCCTCATGTGTGGGAATTACAATTCATAACATTTGAAGCTACCTTTCTATGTGTACAAAAATCTATTTTGAAATATTGTCTAGTGATTGAAAGAACACAATGCCAATACTCTTGATATATGTCATTTTTTTTCTGTTTTATCGATATGCTTAGGATAAAGTATCGTGAACATGAACCAAATGATGGAAACAAAAGTTGTACACAAAGAAGACATTTCTATTTTCATGTATATTAACATCATTGAACATAAGAAAAGTAGTTGCAACATGAGGCTCATAGACAAGTGAAAAAGGTATATGTAACAAAACCTCCACAAAAAAGACATACTTGCATCCCCAATCTATAAGAAAAAAAACATGAAAGCATCAAGGATGAAAAGATGAAAGGATCAAAATGCTACGAAGCCTATGTAGTTTAGACATTTGTAGAGACTAAAGACAATAGTTTATCATATTCTATGATGTAGATAAGTTATGATTTCAATAAAAATAAATAAATTAAGTTTAATAGTTGTGTAAATAAATAGTTTGTAATGTTTAATGGAAGCTCTAAGTCCTTATTTTCTTATTCTTCCAGTTTCTTACATCTACCAACCCAACATTTAATGTTGTTAATAACTGATACAATATTGTAGAAGACCATATAATAAGAACACATTGTTTGTTAATTATATTCTTTTGTTCAATGATCTTTTGTAGGATCACTTTTCAACATCATGGGTTGTTAGAAATAGTTCTTGATTATCTCAATGAAGTTCTTGAAGCCAAATATTATGAAATTGAGGTTGTAATTTGGTTCTTCAATCCATTTTCAAAAGATTTTTCAGCTAATACATGTTTTTTTTAATGAGAAATTTAAAATCTTATTTTCTTTATGTTGGTGCACATATATCTAAGTCTTCATCAGAGTTGAATTTCTTTGTAGGAAATATATGATTCTCTTCTCATGCAAGATAAACAAAAAGACAATATTAATTTCCCTCAAGGCAATAGAGGCTATTTTGACAAGGTGGCCATTAGATTATTCCATTTCTTTATATCTAGTTCTCAGCATTATATTGAAATTCTATAATCTTCCTAATTGTTAATATTTCATCTTTGTGCAGGTCTTTGATTGTCAGTGACATGATAATTCTCAAGAAATTATTTTTCCTGTAAGATAAATTTATGCTTTGCTTACCTGTGTTCTCTTGATTTTATTACCTTTCATTCATTGTTGCTATTTGTTTTGGTATGTTTCCCTAGAGTAAAAAACAACCACCAATGATGCCATCTAAAAAAGATAGTAACATTCCATGTGGTATTCACTACCATTGACTGGTGAAATCTTTTGTCCCAAATCTATTTTCTTGTTTTGGTGAATTTTTCTTTATCACTGATTCCATCTCTGCTTTCAAAACACATATAATTACATTCCAATAAGTATTGAAGCAATGTGGAGATCTAGACTCTACTATATATTTTAAATAACATTCCTATAATTATGTTCATTGTTAGAAAGCAGCAATAGTAGATGACTTAAGCACCCCAAATTTGTGTTTTGATACGTTTGAAATAGCCTATAATATTTCTAAAATCATGGAATGGAATGACTCATACTCTAGGACTGAATTAAGTCCTTCATGTGACAAGCCATGGGTTGCTAATGGCTTCTCTAAGTTTTGGCATTGTAAATCTGCAAGTGGAAACTTGATAGAAAGAATTTCAATAGGCTACATTGTTGGTGAAGGTGTGAATCTAGTGGATCATAATTTGAGGTCAAGATCAAGAAATGATGACCCTAAAACATTAAGTAATTCAAGCATCAAAATTGAAATCAACAAAGAAGGCATGGAACCAAAAAATCATAGCCAATCTAACTTCCTATGTGGCTTAGATGATGGTGGCTGGAGCAAGCTTGAGAAGGATTTATATGTGAAAGGTGTGCAAATATTTGGTCGTAATAGGTAATAACCTTATTTTAATACTTAGATACTACACTAAATAAATATGAAATTGTTTAAAATTAGTATTATTTTATTTAATTTTCAATATAATCTTATAATGAGTAGTTCATTTATTAAATTTGTTGAAGCTTTTGGGAATGAGGTAGCTTAATTGAGTTTGATCTTTGGAAAAATTAAAGAAAATCCATAAAATAACTTGATAAATCCATTTAAAAACCACTTCCTAGTTCATCTAAACAATGGTTGGATAGACAATATTTTAAAATTTTAATCATTTTAGCGATACCAATCCCTTTAAACTACAAGGTCCGATATAATGACCCATAAGACTCTAAAGAAATATGCTATACAATGTAGAAGGTTTGTGAAGAAAGAATGTATTAAAATATGAAGATGGTCTGATAGATCTACTATTCAGTTTGTGAAAATAGCTTTGACAACCATTGCATTTATAGCATCAGTAGTAGTTGATATCCATCCAATACTAACATAAGAATTTTGCAAGGAAAATAGTCAAAAAATAACCTCAAGAACAAGGAAAACAAAAAAAAAATCAAAAATAAAAACCCTCAAATAAACATAAAATTTATCTCATCATTCAAAAAAAATATACATGAAGAATCAAAATGGGATCTAACACTAGGTATTACACTAATGATATATGTGAAAATAGCCATAGATAAAACCACAAAACCAATTAATTCAATTAACAAATAACAAAAAAATTGTTTTAGAACAAAATTAAAAAAAAACAAAAAAATGATTCAACGAGCTAATAGATTCCCAAAACCTTACCTCGAGATTTTGCACAAATTGTGTCATGCTGTCAACAATGGCGGTGAGGCAAAAACATAATATTTTGTAGAAAAATTATTATGAAACCCTACCAAAGCAAATAAATAAATAAATGAGATGAACAAAAACCAATCTCCATATGACTACTACTTCGATATATTCACAGTAAATGAAAAGCATATATAAAAATATCAAGGTTTTAGGGCTACTAGAATCTTGACCTCGAGATAGGATATTTCCACCCTTTTAAATGAAAATATTGGTTGGAGGTAAAATTTATTTTCAATCATGAGGTGAGTAATATTTCAACTGCTTGAAAGTAAAAAACAAACAAATTTGCATAACTAAATACCAAACAACAAAACAACAATTAAAAAAATTCATCGTAAAACAGTGGATAAGCATCGAAACAACAAATATACCAATATGTATTTTCCAGGTATATTTGTATTCTTGTTTGTGTTGTCCAGTACAAGCGGTTTGGAGGTGGCTTAACAAAAGCATATTTATAAGAAATATTGGTGGTGATGAAGGAGCTTTGTAGTAGGTTCACAATAGATATTAGTGGTGATCATGCAACTCTATAGAAGATTAAATGACAATGAGGTGGGTTTACAGATAGCTTCGAGCAAGGGTAAAAATGATCCACCTTACCTCGTGCATTCAATGCTTGCAGAGAGATAAACAATACTTTTACCCGTGTTTGGCAATTTTTTTCAGTGTGAGACAATTTGTGCAGCGTGAGACAACTCCCGAGTGGAAGCTCACACAAAATATAGCCTATTGACTAAAAAATAAAATCTTCATTTTATATTTGAAATAAATAATTTTAATATTAAATTATTTATTTTACATTTTAAATAAATAATTAAATTAATATTCTTAAAAGAAATTATGAAACAATTAAATTTTATTTTTTAAAATATATAAATTTTCAATTATTTTATTTCTATTGATTTTTAAAAATTAAATGAAAATAAAACAAATTATTGTATTAATTTATTGAATATAACAAAACTAAATAGATTGGTGATAAGAGGTTCTAGAAAATAAAACTATTTCATACAATAGTAGGTGTTGTAACCAAAATGTAAAGGAAATTTAATTTTTATTAAACTTAATCTAGGTAAATACAATAGAATTTAAACATGTAAGTATACAAATTAACTTAAATTAATGGTTAAAAAATTCCTAGGAACTTAGCTCTTGGCTCAAAATTGAATAACTCTATTATAGTTTTTCAATCTAGATTTCTTTGAGATTAGAAATACATTGGTAACTGTGTACGTTAGAATGTGCAAATCAAATTGAATCTAAACTAATACACCAATGAAACATTAGATTAAAGAAACTAATTAAGGAAAGCAAAATGCAAACTCTAAACCACAACTTCTTCAAATTCGTCCCATTGTCCTCTATCTCCAAGGATTCGTTTCAAGATGCTTGCTCTCAGTTGTTTTAAAACAACAGCTTGTAGAATGGCAGCTTGAGAGAATGAGATTAATAAAAATGCATATGCATTGCTACAAGATTAAGCTTATGAAAATTGAAATGCTATGAATGCGACTATAGTAACTACGCATCAAAATCTGAGATTCGAGGTCCTTTTCAACTCATAAGAGGGTTGTATTTATAGATTTTTGAAGGTAGGAATTCAATTGGCCAAGATCGACGGTTGAGTTCAAACCTGTTAAAATGAACGGTGAGAGATCGAGAATTCGAAAAGAAGATCGAAGTTTAAGAGACAGATGGAGAAATGAAGAGACAAATGAAAGGTGTTTCTCATAATTAAATAAATAAATATTCAATTATGTGTGAGAAATGAAAAGGTTTTAATTAAATATTGAAAATATTTAATTATGTGAGAAGAGGGAAAAGCCCTTTTAATTAAATATTGAAAATATTTAATTATGTGAGAAGAGTGGGAAATTTAGAAAATGTTTTAATTAAATATTGAAAATATTTAATTAAATGTGAAATGAAGAATATCATTAAAATCTAGAATTTAAATTTGTGATAATTAATGTAAATAAATTGTAAAATCTATTTAATTAATTAAGAGGAAGGTAGCATTAATTAAGTAAATTTTATTTATTTAATTAAATTAGAAGAATTGGAAAATGAACAATATAAATAAATAATTAAATTAATTTATATGTAGATGACTTAAGAACATTAATTAAATAATTCATATTTAATTAATTAACAGGTTTAATTAACCATGACCATTTTTAGATGTGTACATTTTGCCCCTCTTTGAAGTGATGTGTTTTACACATTACTTCAAAGAATTTGCCTCTGACTTTGAAAAATTTACTGATGATGCTATATGCCCCCTCGAGAGATAAATCGCATGATGAGAATGATTATGAGACTGATTTGAAAGATTTTCAGATGATTTCAGAGAAAATTCGACGATTTAACTCTCGAAAGAACACTTTGCATAGTAAAAAATGTCATTTTTACCCCTTTAAAAGGTGAAAAAGGTGAGAAGTCACTTTCATTTGAACAGTAACCTTGGAGAAATTTTGGAGCTCTGAGAGAGATATTAGCGATGTTGATCCCTTATGAGCACCACAGATTCGAGCGAGGTCACCGTCATCAGAGACCACCTGTGTATGGACCTCTGGTAAGTCAATCCAAACCTCTGTGAAATTTTTAATGATTTTTGGATGTTTTTTCGAATTTTTTGGATTTTTAAAATTTTGTTTGAGCGCATATGAGCCATAGTTTAGCGCATATAGTAGATAAATCAGTGCATCCAAAGTGGCGCATAGGTGCAAAACAGTCGCGCATAGATGCAAAATAGTCGTGCATAGGTGATTCAATGCATATAATAGATCAAATGGAGCATCCATGAAATTCTCCTGTGGAGGATGATAGATTAGTGCATAGGCTAGATTAGCACATAGATGAACTATTTTAGCGTATTTGTTTGATAAAATAGCGCATTCATGAAATCACGCATCCATAGTCTGTTTTAGCGCATCCATGAAGTAAAGTTGTGCATCCATGGTTTTAGCGCATTGATTGACTATTTTGGTGCATCCATGGATTTTTGCTGAATTTCAATTTTTGAAGAAAAATTGATGCATGCTTGATGATTGTTGCTAGATTAGACAACAAATTTTATGCTTTTGAATATCATCAATGATTAGATTTGATAAATTTGTCTTCGTACTTGAAGAACAAATAGGTCTGATAAATTTTCTTCCATGCGATATGAAAACAAATAGAAATGATAAATTTGCTTTTCTGATTGAATGTCAAATAGATAGATATTGAGTTATGATGACTATTAAATTTGTTTCCATGCGATATGGAAAATAAATAGTATTGATAGATTTGCTTTCTTGTTTGAAAGTCAAATTGAGTCATGATGACTGTTAAATTTGTTTCCATGCGATATGAAAATAAATCGTAATTGATTTGAATTTGCTTGATATACTGATTGATTGATGATATTCATTGTTGATTGATTTGCATGCTTGCTTGATGATATTGTAAAGGAGGAATTTAACCTCCTCTAGATCAGAGAGAGATTTCCATAGACATGGGAGATGATTCCCCGACTATCCCATGAGGATTTGGGAGTGATAGACCAGTGTGGATTGAGAGCTTTGTTGAGTATCCCGCAATATCGGATCAACAAGACACTGTTGACTACCTTAGCGGAGCGGTGGCGCAGCGAGCATAACACCTTCCACTTGCCAACAAGAGAGATCACGGTTACCCCAGAGGATGTTTACAGGATTCTGGGTATTCTTGTGGTTGGAGAGCTTGTGATTTATGATCACAAGGAGATTGGGGGAACAGATGCTTTGAGACGGGTCTTTTAGGATCCTCATGTCTCCAGATATGAGCTTCCCTAGAAAGAGATGATAGAGAAATATGCCCCACTGCCTTCGGTTTTAGCAGGGATGATCAGTGGTTTCCTTTGTCTTTATCGTAGGTCAAAGGGACTATCACTTGGGTGGGGTAGGATCTTGGAGGACATGCTTCTTCATCGCACCAAATATGCATGGGGGTCATGCATGCTTGCCCATATGTACCATGACCTTCATCAAGTCGTGTACATAGATGGGAAGAGTCTCTCTTGTGGGGTGACTCTTTTACAAATATTCGCATGGGAGCACTTTGCTATTACACGGCCCATTGTCAAGAGAGATCACCCCATTGGATTCCCATATGTTTATGCATATACAAGGCCCCTTGTCCAGCCGAGGCTGGGCAAATTGGAGTACTGGCAGTGGGTACTTGATGATTTGGACACCGTCATCTAGCGACCATATGTGGACTACGACCCCTGGGAGGCTGATGATATAGAGCTACCCTACATGACTAGATCCAGATACTTGCTTGGGAGGACCCGTTTCATCATTAAATAGTTTTTGGTGACGAGAGTGTTGAGACAACTTGGATTGGTTTAGATGATGCCGCAGGGTGTGGCACATTACACCAGACGTTAGGAGGATGTATCAGAGTGGGGTCCCTTTGTGACCATTGAGGAAGCTAGGGCAGATTACTTTGAGTTACAGCCAGCTCAGTGGGCCATGCATCTAGAGGTTACCAATGCAGGGATGACAGATGATTATGCAGCGTACTTTTACACACATCCCTTCCCTAGATTCACCAGTCCAGATGAGCCTGCCCCATTGATGGGAGGAAAAGTTATACAAATGGGATGACAACAATCATAGGGACCTCTAGTAGTAGGGCAGCCATAGGGTCACGCACAGGTACCAGCACAGGGAGAGGTACAGGCAAATTAGGCCGAGGATATCAGCGGAGTGGCCATGGACGTGGATGATGAGAGCTTCGACGATGAGGAGATGGATGAGGAGTCAGATGACTCAAATAGCGGGGATGACGGGGATGACGGAGGTGGTGGGAGGCAGAGATTATTCTTTGATATTCTCTTCAGCACGAGGCCACGGACATCCATAGTGGTAGGTTAGTCCAGCACTTTAGCACCACACATTACTATCAAGGCTCTGTCACAGGGATAGGTGGATGCTTTGCAAGTGGAGGTTCAGACTCTTAGGAGTCAGTTAGCGTAGGTGCAAGTGACCATTAGTCAGCTGCAAGCACAGATCGCACAACCACCACCTCTTGACCCATAGATAGCTCAGCTCACAGCCGAGAGAGACAACTTCAGGGAGCGATGCATATAGGCTGAGGGGATAGCTGAGAGACTACTGAGATCAGTTGAGAGCACCTCTATTGGAGAGGTTGTACAGAGGGGCTAGAGACTGCTCGGGAGGTCGAGTACTACAGGATGCAGTATTTTGAGGCAATGCCATCTAAGCGGCAAATAGCATTTACTTAGTTGGCTACTCGGGCTCAGAACCATTCATGCAGTCACTCTAGGAGTGCGACCAGGAGTGTGGGTTAGCCGGTAAGATGAGAGATCAGAGCTTCTGGGAGTAGAGATCCGTTGATACCTACTACCTCTGGAGGTAGTAGCAGTCATGATCCACAACCAGATGCCCCTCAATGATGAGCATTTTATACACATTTATGCCATTGTATGCGATATATCTTTTTGAAAAATTTGATATTCTTGTATTCTTGGACATTTGTTTTGATGAGATCTATGATATGCAGTGGTGATTTGATTATGCACGTGTTATGGATGATTTATGAATGATTTATGCATATGTTATGTATGTTTTATGCATATGTTATGGATGTATGTTTTTACTTTTATATGCTATGCTATGTATGATGATGCAATAATCATATGATATGATCTAAATGAATTTTTCTTTTCCTTTATGATGTATGCAATGAATGTGTGATGCAGGATGTAAATGTTTTATGATGAAATGAGAGAATATGATTTATGATGATGTAATATGTAATGATAATAATGATGATGTAATGGAAATGTACTTATGTAATGAACTTATGATATATGATGTAATGGAAATGATCATGATAACCTAAGTGATGATGTGAAATGGATGCAATTTTATTTATGAAAATGTGTGTGAAATATGCAAATGTATATTTAAGATAACGACTATGCATATGATTTGTAATGATGGATAATGATAATGAATATGAAATGATGATATAAGTATGCAAGTGCAATGATAATGAAAATGAGATGTGACAAATGTCTAGTCATACTCAACCATTGTCTAAAAAAGATATTCAAGAATGTGATCCACCCTCGAAATGCAAATGAATTATGCAGTCCTAATAATGAATTATGCAATCTTACATGAAATAATGAATCATTCTCCTTGTTGCCATTTCCTGTTGTGTTTAGCTGTCATCATTGAGCCTTTCGATATGTTGAAAGTTAGTACAAGCATAAAAGGTTATGTTAGTACCAATGATGACCTGAGTAGTACTTTCATAATGTTTGATGTAGCAAGTTAATACAAGCATCGAGGTATAATTGAACCAAGATGACCTGAGTATTACTTGCATAAACAGACAAAAGTTAACCATTTTCCTATGCAAATTCTGAAATGTCATCAATGATACATTGTAGATCATGTCCCACGGCCAATTTGGATCATACTAATGATTAACTTATAGACAACAAGCAAAAAATAATACTTCTTCCTTGTGATTATAGTTCAGTACATCATTGAACCACTCCAAATATATGATGTCATCAAATATCAAAACAACATTTTGCAACTTATTCTTTTAAGTTTGTCATTTATTTTATTCAGATTAAGATCATCCAATTTGTTTTAAAATATCTATCAAGATAGTCATGTAATCTTAGTTTAATTGGACAAGACTGTTGTTTCCGATATTCTAATTCTAGACACACGTTGCCAACTATCTGCTAGAAAAGCTTCAAGAAGCGAACTGCCCCCTAGTGACCTTGTACTCTAACTCTTGCTAGACATAACTATTGCGATGGATAACCCTCAAATCATCAAGCCATGATGAAATCCTTGTCGTTTCAAGGAGATGATGCAATTTGAATGCGATGGTGAGGTGTATGTGTGATGTTGATGAAAGGACGGATATGCAGAATGAAGTCTAATAGATGAGAGAGTCGAATAAAATCACAAACAATGCCTGTTTGCCAGGTTTTCACTATTTGTTTTTATTGCACTTTTTCTTGATTTTATGATTTTTTTGTTATTACCAAGATGCCTGTTTGCCAGGTTTTCATCAAGGCAATGTTTTGATTTTTTATTTTTTTTATTAGGGGGTCAACCCACATAAGTGGTGAACACTTTTGTGGAGGAAGGGAAAAGTCATTTTTTCCCTCTACACAAAGTGAAGGGGTTCAGCCGAACCAAATTGTTTGCTCGAACCCCTTTGAGATGTGAGAGGAAATATTAAAATAAAGGGGTTCGAGCGAGCTAGGGTTCTGTCAAACCCCCTTTAATAAGGATTTAAAAAAAAGAAAAACCTGTCATTTTCTCGGACCCCATGAATTTTTTTTATTATTTTAATGTAAATAGGTTCAGCCGAACCCCTTAAAGTAGGTTCGGCCGAACCCCTTCTTTTGGCCGAACACCCTTTTTCCCCTATCTCCTAGAAAAAATATTTTTTGCTGTAAAAAATTGTCGTTCGAAGCTCAATTTGAAAATGAAAATGTACAAAGATTCAAAAACCCAACTAGATAATGATAGTCCTTGGAATGAGCTATCCGTCGAATATAATTTTAATATGATTTTCTTTTATTATGTATTTTATTTTTTAGTTTTATTAAACATAGGTTTTTCACTGAAAATCAAAATCTCTGGTCTGCACATGTGGAAAAATACCAGATTATCAAAATAAATCTTTTAAAAATATGCTGAGGCTGGGTATTGATGTCCTTGATCCATTAAAAAAAAAAAATTGAATTTCGATTCATACAGAAAAAAGTTATGTTGTATACAGTCCACCTATGTCTAAATTGCAATTGGTTTGACTTTGAAACTTGATTAAGGAAAAAATATTCAATAAAAAACTATGAGACCAAATGAAAGTGCTAGATACCATAGATACAAATCTAAATTCGAGAAAATTAGAATTTTATCCTTCATACAAATAAAGTTATGTTGTATACGGTGAGCGTCACTTTTTAAAAATGCTATTTTCTGAAAAAAACTAGTTTTTGTGGGAGATGGAAAACAAAGTGCAATCTGATTTCAAAAATTTTGAAAAAAATATTTTTAGAATCTAGAGACAAAATGTGATGAGACTCTAGTTTGCATCATTTTAAAATTCCTCATGGTTTAGCCGCTACAAGAGCCTGAAAGTGAAGATTTAGTTAAAAATAATAATTGCAGTGTCCAGTTTGCCCAAAAATTGTAAACCACTATTGTGGGATCACCCTAGGTGTAGAACCTATTTAGATGAATGTTGTTGATTGGATCTTGAAACAAGTCCCCTTCCACTGTTGACAACTGATATGCCCCCAATCCGTATGCTGCAACGATAATGAACGGGCCCAGCCAATTAGGTTCAAACTTGCCTTTCTTTTCCCGATCTTGTTGATTTCGAGGGTTTTCTTTGAGAACCAAATCACCCACTTGAAAATTTTGTGGTTTGACTCGGTGATTATAGCTACAGGACATAATTTTTTGATACCCCTTCAAGTGATTAACCCCAGTTTGATGCCGTTCATCAAGCAGTTCTAGCTCTTGCAACCTTGATACTCTGTAGTCTTCGTCATTGATTAGCCCTTTGAGTGATACTCGAAGTGAAGGAATCTCAAATTATAGTGGTAGAATAGCCTCTGCTCCATAGAACAATGCATAAGGAGTAGCTCCTATTGGTGTGTGAATGCTTGTTTTGTAAGCCCACAATGTTGGATTCAATTGGACATGCCAATCACAGCCCGCTTCATTCACTGTTTTCTTCAAAATCTTCAGAATTGTTTTGTTTGAAGCTTCGGCTTGACCATTCCCCTATGGATAATAAGGTGTAGAGAACCTATGTTGGATGTGAAATCTTTCACATAGTTCATCAACATCTTGATTTTTAAAGGGTCTACCATTATATTTGATAATGGAATTAGGAATGCCATATCTGCAAATGATATAATTCAAGATGAACGAAGAGATTTGTTTGCCCGTAACAGTTGTTAGAGGAACAAATTCAATCCATTTAGTAAAATACTCAGTGGCTGTAATGATAAATTTATGTCCATTTGAAGATGATGGATGTATCTTGCCAACCAAATCTAATCCCCACTGAGAAAAAGGCCATGCTGTGGTGAAGGGTTGTAATTCCTGAGTAGGAGCGTGAATGAGATTCCCATGAATCTGACATTTTGCATATTTCTTCACAAAGGCGAATGATTCTTTTTCCATGGTTGGCCAATAGTACCCTAATCTTACAAGTTTCTTTGCTAGGGTTAGTCCACTTGAATGTGTCCCACAAATTCCACCATGGACCTCTTGTAAAGCCTTTTTTGATTCATCGCATTCAAGACATCTAAGGAGGGTACCATCCAGACCATGCTAATATAAGACGTCAGCAATTAAGGTGTAACGGGATGATTGATGAATGAAATTTCATTTTTGATTCCTAGACAAGCCTAAGGGTAAAGTAGTATCTTTCAGGTAAGTGTAAATTTGGCCATATAAGGAAGAGTTGGAACTTGTAAGATGGCAAATGATTTGTGTTTCAGGATAGTCATAGGTGGGATAAAACAATTGTCCCACTAGGAAATCGTACCATTTTTTATTCTCTATCAATTAGAGTAGAGAGGTGATTGTAGCCATAGCGTCTGCTGCTTTATTATCAATGCGCGAAATTTGTATGAACTTGATATTAACAAAGTATTTCTTGAGATCTTCCACCATTCTTTTGTAAGGTATCAACTTGTCATCTTTAGTGTGATATTCGTCATTGATTTGGTTTATAACAAGTTGTGAATCACTGAAAACTTGAAGTTCTGTGATTTTCCAATCTACTACAATTCTCATGCCGATTATCAATGCCTCATATTCAACTATGTTGTGTGTGCAAGGAAACATTAGTCGATAAGATTTTGGGATTGTATGTCCTTGAGGTGTAATAAAAATAATTCCTTCTCCCGAACCATGTTGAGTGTAAGAACCATCAAAGTAGAGTGACCAAGATTGTTGGATATCTGTTGTGAACACATCAGCATCAGGAAAATCAACATGTATTGGGTGTTCTACTAGTATTGATGCTACCACTAGTTGATCTGCAATTACTTGTCCCTTTATAGCTTTTTGATCCACATACTGAATATCAAACTCACTTAAGATCATAACCCATTTAGCTAACCTGCTAGTTAAGGTTGCCTTACTTAGAAGATATTTGAGTGGGTCAATCTTAGCGACAAGCTTCACTGTATGAGTTAACATGTAGTGTCGTAACTTTTGAGAAGTGAACACCACTGCTAAACAAGATTTTTCAATGAAGGTGTAATTTAGCTCATGACTTGTCAAGGTTCGACTGATGTAATAAATGGCTCGTTCTTTTCCTAAGTAATCTTCTTGTGCCAATAATGCTCCTAAAGATACTTTCGTGGCAACAATATATAATATGAGAGGTGCACCTTGTATTGGTGGAATCAATACTGGTGGATTCATGAGATACTACATTATCTGATCAAATGTTGCTTCACATTTGTGCTCCCACTTGAATGGAACATTCTTATGTAAGATATGTGTAAATGGTAAACTTTTATCTGCTAGTTGAGCAATGAATCTAAGAATGGATTGTAATCGTCCCTGTAAAGAGTGTATTTGACTAATGTTCCTTGGTGGTGGCATATCAAGAATTGCTTGTACCTTAGCTGGATCCACTTCAATTCCCTTTTTTGACACAATGTATCCTAGTAGTTTTCCATATTTTACTCCAAAGACACATTTCTTTGGATTAAGTCTTACTTTTAATTGTTCCATTCTTTTGAAAATTTTAGATAAGATATCGATGTGTCCTTCTCTAGTGTTAGACTAGGCAAGAAGATCATCAACATAATCTTCCATGAATGTATGCATCATATCGTGAAAAATTATTGTCATTGCTCGTTGGTATGTAGCTCCTGCATTTTTCAATCCAAATGGCATTACGTTCCAGCAATAGGTACCCCAAGGACATGTAAATGTTGTTTTATCCTGATCTTCTAGTGCAATCTTTATCTGGTTGTATCCTGAGAATCCATCCATCAATGAGTGCATTGCATGTCCAGCAGTTAAATCCACAATCATATCAATGTTTGGTAAGGGAAAATCATCTTTAGGACATGCTTTGTTCAAATCCCTGAAATCTGTGCAAATTCTAATCCTTCTATGTGGCTTTCAAACATGCAAGATATTGGAGATCCATTCTACATAATCTATGGATTGGATGTGTTAGAACTAAAAATTTCCACTAGAATTCCTAGGATTATCCTTTTATTTTCCATAAAAATCCATCATTTCCCTAAGGGATTTTATTTATTTATGTTTATTTTTCACTATCCCTCCATTAGAAATCATTCTTTCCATTTATTTGTGTTTAATACCTTTATCGCTTCCTTAAAAATCATATTTTATGCCCTTACCACTTTACTGCGGCCTCCCACAAAGGGGCCTGCGGTATGGCGGTGGCGGTTAAAGAATAGACAACAAATTTCTACCGCTATACCGCACACAGTCAAAACACAGACCGCGGTGGCCATGGTAGCAGTCAACAGTCAGGTCAACAGTCGATGAAAGGTGAAGGATGACGGTTAGTGGCTACCGCAGTACCGCGCGTAGCAAAGACATAGACCATGGTAAGGCGGTAAGAATGGAAGGTAAGAAAGTCAAATACCGTGATAGCGTGGGTAGGAAAGTCAAAGGCCATGGTGGCCGTGGTAAAGATGAAGATAACGGTGATCGACATAAATTATGAAGACCGTTGAAAAGTCAATATATCGCCATACCGCAGGGTACAAATAGCATGACCGCAATATAGTGGTAAAGATGTTAAAGGCCATGGAAAGCAAAAATTAAAGGGCAGGAAAGGTATAAAGTAAAATTAAAGGCCTGACTATAGTTTAAAATGATTAATTTGCCGACAAGGCAATTAATTAAATATTTTAATTTTCGACTATGAAATGCAAATGACCATAACCAGAAAATGAAAGGTCATGACCTTTGATCTAAAAATATATAAATACTTGTAAAATCTGAAATAAAAAGGGAGGGAAGAAAAGGGAATATTGCTGTAAATATTTTTAGGAATGACATTCAAGGAGACTATGATGCATGTGTAAATCTTGAAGGAACAGATGAATAAAATTTGATGTTGTGGCACTATTCTGGTATTAGTTATTTGTTAAAATAAATTTGAATATTATCAAGTTGTCTCCAAGGTTGATGTTTCTTTATTATTTAAATTGACATATCAAGTATATTCGTAGTTTATCAATACACATTTTTTGTATTTGTGTGATGTGACTGGTTGGGCCTTTCAAGCAAAGAGTAATTCCTTCAAATCATTCACAGTAATCTAGGAATTATCATCTGGATCATTAAGAAGAGGTTGATAATTACATCCTTGCATGTTTATACAAGTTATAGACTAAACTAGAAGAATTGTTTGGTAGTAGACAACCTTTCCATATAAAGTCATTTTAGAAAACCATAATTGAAATTTGAAAGAAATTGACTCCACTGGGTAAGACAACAAAAATATTTTCTCACTTTTAGAAAAAAGTGGGTGGCGACTCTGAATGAATAAAAGTATTGTAACTGATAAGATAAAATACAAATCAGAAAGGAATCAACCTAGAGTTCAGACTATCACGGTAGCTCACAACATGCAGGGAAGAAGATCTTTGTACATAGGTGATGGTTCTGAGGATAAAGGAAAGTCAAATCACAAAGCAATCAAGGCAAGAAAGTATTCAATGAATTGGATTCAGCAACTAGAGACAAAGCATCAAAATTATTTCTAGAAACACACAATTCATATTATACACTTGCAAACGAAGAAATCTCACCTAAAGAACTTCACACTCCTAAAGGGAAGACAGATCATTCCCACCAAATAGACCCTGGGAACACTGCTGAATGCATGGCTGAATTTGAAGCTAGAAAAATGAGAGAATTTGAACATGAACAAGAACTTAATTATGATGAAACGTTTGAAGAAAATCATGAGCTCATGGCACAGGATGAGGAAGATCCATAGTTGGAACAAATGGGGCAAAATGAAAAATGGTTACTGATAGAGTATGAGCAACAAATCCAAGCTATAAATGAAATGAAAAGGATGAAGTTACGCGAAGCTCAGATCAAAACACCAATAGCTAATTCACCCAAATATACCCCTCCCCACAATAGGAAGCCATCAAATCCCCCACAAGCTCGCCAAAATCTACCAAGGAATTGTAATAGAAACATAAATGCTCCACCACAACACCGAAATATTCAGCCACCTCCTTATCAACAGCAGATACCCCCACAAGGCCCACAATATATGGCAAATAACAATCCACTTACCAACACCAGCATTTTCAAAATCCCCCCCCACAATACACAACTATGATTAGACAATTTGATTTTGTTGGATTTCATATTTATCCTTACCCCCCAGACAGCAATTGGAGGAACTTAGTCCCTAAATTTATAGGAAGTAATGCAGTTACAACTGAGGAACATCTGAGAAATTTCAAAATAGTCATTCAGGATTTGGATATGCAGCATGAGGATGTACACATGAGATTATTCATGATGTCATTAATTGAGGATGCCAGGGATTGGTTTAATAGCCTACCGACGACATCAATTTATTCCCTTCAAATGTTCTATGACCTGTTTCTCCAGCAATATGGAAATCAGTGTGCAGTAGATTTTGCATTACAAGAGTTAGTAACGATTCAAAAAAATCAGAATGGGTCAGCCTTTGATTTTAACCAGAGTTTTGTTAAATTACACAATAAGATACCTCAAACTTCCAAATTGAATGATACTGCTGCATTGATGATCTATTTGAAGGCCTTCGATCCTAAGACAGGATATGAACTAAGAAGTAGAGATCCTAGGAATCTGGCTGAGGCCCAAAAGATAGCCTTGACTATAGAAAATAACAAAAAAGCTACAGGAATGTTTTCTAAAAGGGAAAATCCTAGAATTCCCCAATATGTTCCCCCAAACAGGCAAGAGAACACATATAGGAATGAGAGACCGAGGCTACATGACATGCCTTATAATACCAATTGGAAAGATGGGAAGCCGGTAGGTGATAGACCAAAGAATAAGGAAACACCAGATCCACTATAAAAAAAAGGAGCATATATGGTAGATAAGAGTCCATGGTGTTCAGTCTATTATGCACCACATTCCCTAGAACATTGTGTAATAGCTCAGTCAATATCAGAGGAAGATATACCAGAAAATGGTGGTGGTGAAGATCAGAATGTATATTTAACATCCCACATTCTTAACCCTCTGGAACAAGAATTCGCATCATCAGAGGAGGAGGAATATGAATACAATGTAGACCACCAAAAATACAATGTTCACATGGAAAAGTAGCATGTTTTCTCAGACCATGAGGAAGATGAAACTGAGCAAAACCCCCTTGTTGCATCAAGACAGAATAATGAATACAATATAAGAAGACCAAGTGAAGAGATTAAAAGGTTGATGATTGTAGTAGTACAGGAATATCGTTTGAGAAACAGAACAGTAAATAAAGATGAAGGTGTCCCAAGGGGGATATTCATAAAAAATAAAAACACATCAAATGAGACATAAAAAGGGATTGATAATAAGCAATCAGACACTAGAGAACAAAAGGGGTCTCCTAAGGAAGAAAGCAAGAAACCTCCCATGGAAAAACAAAATCCAGATCAGACATCAAGGTTGGATAAAAAAGAGAACAAAGGAGAATGCACTGAATCTAAAAGGGAAATCAAAGTTGAAGGTACATCTTTTGATTTTATGCAAGCATTATCTCAATTAAAAATATATGTGCCCTTAATTGAAATGATAAAAATCAAGGAATATAGGGAAAGTGCCATACAAATTATTTCTAATGGAAGTCAAAATGTAAGCCTTGAGAATAAAGAGGTCTCTGAAATGAGTAATAAAAGGGAAGAGGTAAAAATCCGAGAGGCCTACCTAATGAACACACCACAGATCGACCCATTCTTCACTACTTTGCTCATAAGTGGCAAGCTAGTAAGAAACTGCATGATAGACTTAGGTGCCTCCATGAATATTATGCCAGTAGGGGTAATGAAACAACTTGGTTTATGGGTAGATGTGGGAGGAGGTAAATGTTATGCTATGGATAGCAGACCTGTTCCAATTGTGGGAATAATGAAAAATATAGAGGTAAGATTAGCAGCTTACCCACAAGCTACTTACACTATTGACATAACTGTGATTGACACACCTCCACAATTTGGAATGCTTCTATCAAGACAGTGGATTGCTGCAATAGGAGGCAATGTAAAATTTGACTTATCATATGCCACCATACCAGTAAATGGAGAAGAAGTTAAATTGTATAGATAACCTAGAATAAATCAAATTGTTGAATATGCTCCTCAAGAGCCACTGAATTGCTTTTGTGATGTTGATTTGGGAAGTTTTAGAGTGGAACTATCTCAGCTTGAGTTGGAAAGAAAAAATCCAATTGATCAAAACATCTCTGAAAATCAACAAGGAATATGGAGAATGTATTTTGATGGAGCTTGCAGCCAAGAGGGTAATGGAGCTGGTATAGTTTTTATATCTCCTAATGGTTTGACTTATAAATATTCATTTCTATTAGCATTTGAATGTACAAACAATATAGAAGAATATGAAGCTTTGCTGACTGGTCTAAATTTAGCTGTTAAACACAAAATTAAAAACTTAATAGTTTTTGGAGATTCAAAACTGGTTGTTAAAAACTTAATAGTTTTTGGAGATTCAAAGTATGTGGCAAAAAATAAAAGACTGAAACAATATAGAAATGCTATATGGGATACAATTGAACTATTTGATGCTTTCTCCATTGATTGGGTGGATAGATCAAAGAACATAATGGCAGAATTTTTTGCCAATGTAGCACTAAAACAAGATGACATCACACTGGCAGGAATTTCCCAAGTAGAATTCAAAACAAGACCTGCAGTACCAGACAACATATATAGTTGGCAGGTTTTCAATGATGATACTAACCTTTTGAAATTCCTTCAATGTATAGACCAGTATGAGGCTCAAGAAATTGATTTCAATGCCTTTCTAGAAGAAGAAAATGGAGAAGAGACAGTGTTTGGAAAGGTCATGCAACTCAAAACTAATAAACTTCCCAAAGGATTGGTAGCCTTGGAAAGAGTATATGATGGAAGTGATCGATCCCTTATGAAACAAACCCCAGTCAAAGGGGAAGATATTGAAGAAATAAACTTGGGGACTGAACTATCACCAAGAAAGGTATATATTGGGAAAAAGATAAGCCATACTATCCGAAGAATGCTGATTTCGTTGTTGAGAAAATATAAACATGTGTTCACATGGTCTTATGAAGACCTCAAGGAATACAAAGAGGATCTATTTCAACATGAAATTCCACTAAAAGCAGATCCAAAGCCATTTAGACAGAAACAAAGACCCATTAACCCCACTCTGGAACCAAAAATGCAGGAAGAATTGACCAAGCTTAGAGATGGAGGTATTATCAAACCTGTGAGACATTCAACATGGGTGTCAAACCTTGTTCCTGTTAGGAAGAAGAATGGAGATATAAGACTGTGTGTAGATTTCATAAATTTAAATGTAGCATCTCTTAAAGATAACTACCCACTGCCTAACATGGAAGCTATCTTGCATAAAGTAATTGGATGTGAGTTGTTGTCTATGATGGATGGATTGTCTGGTTATAACCAGGTCAAGGTCAAAGAATGTGAGCAGTATAAAACAGCCTTCACAACCCCATGGGGAACATATGTGTATGTGAGAATGCTTTTTGGTCTCACCAATGCAGGAGCAACATTCCAAAGGGCTATGGATTTAGCATTTGCTGATTTCATCAATGCTATAATGGTTGTGTATCAAGATGACCTCACAACTTACTCAAAAATAGCTGAAGATCATATAGGGCACCTTGAAAAAATATGCATTAAGGCTTTAGAATATGGCATTAGTTTGAACCCTAAGAAGTGTCATTTTGCTATTACAGAAGGGAAACTCCTAGGGCACATTGTATCAAAAGAGGGAGTTAGGATAGATCCTGAGATAGTTGAGGCTATAGATAAAGTTCCTGTCCCTAAAAATGTGAAATCCATCCAGTCATTCTTTGGGCAGATTAATTTTGTTAGGAGATTTGTATCCAACTTTACTAAGATTGTCAAACCCATATCAAAAATGTTAAAAAAGGGACAAAAAATTGAATGGACCCCAGAAGCATTAGAAGCCTTCATATCCATAAAAAATGCCATTAAGGAAGCCCCTATCCTCAAGTCTCCTGATTTCACAAAGCCTTTTCAGATATTTTCATTTGCTTCCCTACATACAATAGTTGTTTTCATGTTACAAAAAAATGAGGATGGTCATGAGCAACTAGTATCTTTCTTTAGTAAATCTTTACAAGGAGCAAAATTGAAGTATGACATAATGGAAAAACAAGCTTTTGCACTGGTAAAGGCCACAAAGGCTTTCAGGCCTTATCTTGTTGGAGCCAAAGTAATTGCATATGTTCCTCATGCAGCAGTCAAAGACATCTTGACACAATTAGAAGTGACAGGGAAAAGATGTAAGTGGATTAACAAAATCTAGGAATTTGATATGGAAATACAGATCACTAAATTGATATGAGGCCAGGGATTGGCCAAATTGATGGTAGAAACAAACATTGAGGCAAATCAGATCTGCAATGTACATGAAGAAAGGAATGATGTGGCAAGCATTGAGCATACACCCTGGTACACAGAAATCATGCATTATCTTAGGAACACAAAATGCCCAGAGGGACTCAGTGATAACCAAAAAAGAACTTTAAAACTTCATGCGTCAAAGTATGTATTCATAGAAGGAGATCTGTTTTGGAAAAACAGGGATGGAATGTTGCTGTTATGTTTAGATGAATCATAGGCTAATCATGTTCTAAAAGAAATGCATGGAGGGGTCTGTGGAGGACACTATTCAGCAAAGACAACTACACATAAAATCCTTAGGGCAGGTTATTATTGGCCAAAAGTTTTTAATGATTCATTTTCATATGTAAGGAAGTGTGAGGCATGCCAAAAGTTCATAGGGAAAATGAAGTATGAGGGAGCTCTACCACTAAGACCTATGTAGGTTGAAGCCCCTTTTCACCAATGGGGAATTGACTTCATTGGAGAAATTCAAGAGAAGTCAAGTGGAGGACATAGATGGATACTAGTGGCCACTGACTACTTCACCAAATGGGTAGAGGCAATCCCAACCAAGCAAGCAACAAGTAAAGTTGTGATCAACTTTATAATGGATAACATTGTCACTAGATTCGGTACACCATTAAGAGTGATTACAGATAATGGCATGTGTTTCAGGTCAGATGAGTTCGGAGAATTTTGTAAGACATATGGTATCAATATTTCAAATTCTGCCCCATATCATCCATAGGCTAATGGTCAGGCAGAATCTAGTAACAAGAGTCTTTTAAAAATCATAAAAAGGATGCTCAGTAAGAACAAAAGATCTTGGGATTCAAAGTTAAGATTGGTTGTATGGGTAGACATAATTACTATCAAAAAGGCAGTTGGGAAATCCCCATATGAATTAGTCTATGGGACACAAGCTAGGATGCCTTTGCAAAATTTACTGCCAGTTTACAAATTTATCCTTCAAGAAGATATAGATGTTCCTGAACCAATGGAGGAGAGAATAGAACAACTTACAGAACTTGATGAAGTAAGAAGAATAGCTCAAAACCATAACATGAAGTTGCAAGCACAAATGAAATATTTGTTTGACAAAAGGACAAGAAATAGGAAATTTGAAAAGGATGATCTAGTACTGATGCGGAATGCTAGATGCCAAGAGAAGGGAAAACATGGAAAATTTGAGGCACTATGGTTAGAACCTTTTGTTATTATTGGCAAGCCGGGAGAGGATTCATATTATTTACAAAATATGAGTGGTGAAGAGCAAGAATTGCCTGTACATGGGCAATTTCTGAAGAATTTTTTCTCTTAATATTCATTGAGGATCAAGGGTTGCCAGTGCATGGACACTTTTGAAGAAGACTTCTCATAAATTTTCCATGCACAATAGTATAGGAAGAAAAGGATGCAGGAAATTGCCAGTACATGGTCAGTCCTGGAATCCTTTATTTGATCTTTTTCCATGTACAGTAGTTTAGGATCATGTTCATCTCCACTTTCTCTCATCATAATGTGTGGTCTACTCACCCAGAGATCTGGATCCTTGCAATGATCTCACAATCATTCATCCCCAGACGGAGCCACTGTTAGAACTGAAAATTTCCACTAGAATTCCTAGGATTATCCTTTTATTTTCCATAAAAATCCATCATTTCCCTAAGTGATTTTATTTATTTATGTCTATTTTTCACTATCCCCCCATTATAAATTATTCTTTCCATTTATTTGTGTTTAATACCTTTATTGCTTCCTTAAAAATCATATTTTACGCCCTTACTGCTTTACCGCGGCCTCCCACGAAGGGGCCTGCGGTATGGCAGTGGCGGTTAAAGAACAGACAGCAAATGTCTATCGCTATACCGCACACAGTCAAAAAATAGACTGTGGTGGCCACGGTAGTAGTCAACAGTCAGGTCAACAGTTGGCAAAAGGTGAAGGATGATGGTTAGTGGCTACTGCAGTACCGCGCGTAGCAAATACATAGACCGCGGTAAGGCGGTAAGAATGGAAGGTAAGAAAGTCAAATACCGCGATACCACGGGTAGGAAACATGAAGACAACGGTGATCGACATAAATTATGAAGATTGTTGAAAAGTCAATATACCGCCATACCACAGGGTACAAATAGCATGACAGCGGTATAGCAATAAAGATGTTAAAGGCCATGGAAAGTGAAAATTAAAGGGTGGGAAAGGTATAAAGTAAAATTAAAGGCCCGACTATAGTTTAAAATGATTAATTTTCCGACAAGGCAATTAATTAAATATTTTAATTTTCGACTATGAAATGCAAACGACCATAACCAGAAAATGAAAGGTTGTGACCTTTGATCTAAAAATATATAAATACTTGTAAAACCTAAAATAAAAAGGGAGGGAAGAAAAGGGAATATTGCTATAAATATTTTCAGGAATGACATTCAAGGAGACTATGATGCATGTGTAAATCTTGAAGGATCAAATGAATAAAATTTGATGTTGTGGCACTATTCTGGTATTAGTTATTTGTTGAAATAAATTTGAATATTATCAAGTTGTCTCCAAGGTTGATGTTTCTTTATTATTTAAATTGACATATCAAGTATATTCTTAGTTTATCAATACACATTTGTTGTATTTGTGTGATGTGATTGGTTGGGTCTTTCAAGAAAAGAGTAATTCCTTCAAATCATTCACAGTAATCTAGGAATTATCATTTGGATCATTAAGAAGAGGTTGATAATTACATCCTTGCATGTTTATACAAGTTATAGACTAAATATCATATGCCAAATAATTAGAATTCGTGCCAGATAGAAACCATTCATTTAAAAGCTTTCATTTGACTATGTTCTACCCAACAAGGCACTGGTCTCCCTTATTTAGATTACATCAGTTCTTTCCATTTCATCTGACATCTCTAAATTAAGCATATTAATTTATATTTTCATGCAACTCATACCAGGTTAGGATCATATTCTTTCCACTATCAAATTCCCATTTGTGGATAGTTAGATCAAGTAGGAAAAGTAAAATTCAAAATCTGTGTCACTCATATAGGTACAGCCGCCTAGGTCTAGCAGAGCCTAAAGAGTAGAAGGAACAATTGCATCAATTTTCCTTGTTAGTTGGCCAAAAGTGTTGTGAGAGCTTGGAAACCTCTCATGGTTTAAACCAGCATTTTTGAGACCCAACAGGATGAATCCAACGTCTAAAATTTTCTTTAATTCCTCTTTAACCAACAACGCAACATGTGGATGCATTTTTCCGAGTTTATGTTTCATAGGCTTTGCCCCCGGTGTAATAGATAGATGATGCATGATGAGATTTGGATCCAATCTAGGCATATCTGCGTAGGACCATGCAAAACTAATTTGATTATCTTTGAGAAATTCTATGAATTTAGGTACTTCTTTATCTGTCAGAGATGCAGCCAATTGTAAAAATTTAGGCTTTTCTGTAGTACCTATATTGAGTGCCTTTGTTGGTTCAATTAGAATGGAAGATCTTTCCTGATAATACTTCGGAAGAGGGTCAAGTTTCCCATCCTCTGGCGCCTTTTTATTTTCCTCTTTTCTTGATCTAACACTACCTTTGTTAGGTTTTCACCATTAGATCTTTCTTTTATTTTTCTTTTTTATTGACCTAATACTGCCTTTGCTAGGTTTTCACCATTAGCTCTTTCTTTTATATTATTTATTTCATAGCTGAGAAACTTGGCACTTTCCTGCCGAAAACTCTAACCTTGTGATTCCCCAGTGGAACTTGTTTCGAGATGGGATGAACAAAGAAAGTTTATTATGGTTTCGTCATTTGGAAAAGTTGGAACATCAATGGGTGCAATTTGTTCCCAACCAATGAGTTAAGGGTGAACCAAAGCTAATGGATCATTAGGATGAGTAAGGTCATTGGTTGTGAGGGTCATGATGTTATTGTCAATGTTATTATGGGAGAAGTCTAAGATGGTATCCTCCTCAAAATGAGCTATCTCACTTTGAATCGAATTGGTCTCACTAGAGTCATGATCGCTTTGTACGACATATTCAAATGGAGGTCTTGAGCTTTCTCCTTGTAAAAATGTAGGTGAGAATTTGTGTATGACATCCACCCTTTTCTCTGAGATGAAAGTATCATCCGAGAAGTCATCCCATTCATATTCATTTGAGTCTATTTCAGAATTATCTGCTTGAATTCTTAAAATTGATTCAACTAACTCCTCATTTGATTGCCTTTGTGTTACTTTTTCTTTAGTATCCTCACCATATCCTAACCCAGTCTTATCTTTTGGGTGCATTGTTTTTAATTGGGCCGGTTGAACAATACCTTCTTTTCTTTTACCTAGAGGGCCATTTCCTTCATAACCCATATGTTGCATGATAGCATAACCCTTTCCATATTGTTGTGTGGGTAACTTGATATGTTGTACGAATTCTTCTTCATCTTTATAGAGCCAATCAAGAATAGCTCTATCTTCTCCTTCAGTTTCTTTGATAAACATCCCATTAAACTTGGTGGTGGGGGTTGAAGTTGAGGCTAAAACTGTTGTAGCTTGTTGTATAGATGTTGACGGTTGACCATGGGATCTTAGGGATAGGGGTAGATTAGAGAGAGATAAAGAATATTCTCCTACCCCATTATCTTTCAATTTTAACTTGGTGCCAAAATTGCTTATCATTTCTTACACTTGTTCTTTGTTTTTGGAGGTACAGATGGCCAAAGCCTCTCTATTATGTGGGACAAATGTGTCCTAAGTTGCTCTTAGGTTAGAACAAGTTTGACTGCTATTGTGATCAACGGGTATTGTTACTTCCTGTCCATCATATGGAAACTTCAAACATTGATGATAAGTAGATGGAACAGCTTGCATGTCATGAATCCATGGATGACCCAATAGTATGTTATAAGTTAGATCCCGATCGAGAACTTGACAAAAGGTATTCTTCACAACAAGTCCCACTCTGATTGGTAGCATGATGAGACCTTTGGAAGTCCTTTCCTCATCATCATAGGCTTTGATTATAATTTTCCTCTGTGGATCTATAGAGTCTACTGAATATCCCAAAGCTAGGACCAATTTTAAAGTGCAAATGTTTAATCTGGCTCCCCCATCTATAAGAACACGTCTAATGCGGGCTTTGTGAACCATGACTTCTAAATATAGTGATGAATTATGCGGATGGGTTATGGATGAATCATCTTTTTCGGAAAAAGATAAACATGTGTAGGAGGACAAGTGTCCCACCATGGCTTAAAATTCATTGATATCTAGATCAGGAGATACAGTTGTATCAACAAGAGCCTTTTCTAGAATGTCCTTATGTGTAGGTGATAACTTTAAAAGTTCTAAGATCGAAATTTGGGCTGATATTTTTCGTAGTTGATCAACCAAATTGTATTGAATTGGAGGGAGAATCGTTGCTTTATATGAGCTGCCTTTGACAATGATCTTGGCTTGTCCCCTTTTTGTAACATTGACCTCTCGATATTCTCGCTTACCTTTGATTCAGATAGCGTTGACTTGAGCATCGTCAGTATAGATATGATTGATAATAATTTCATGGATGTTATTAACATTCTTGCCCTTTTCACTCGAGGATTCCCCTTTGTGATAATTAGGGACTGGATTTTTTAATGCTTGATGATCATTATTGACATTATATCCCTCAACTATGATGGTATGAGTATCAGTCAAATCTTGAACAATATTCTTCAACCCTTGGCAACAGTTTGTCTTATGACCTTTACACCTATGATAATCAAAAAAGTGTGAGTCATTCCACGATGGTGGTTTAACTCGAGGCTCATAATATCTTTGTGGTGGCAATGTAATAGCATTTTGATTCAATAATTCTTTGAGAATGGATTCCAAAGATTGGCCCAAAGGAGTGAAACTCCGTCAACTTGAAAAATATGATGGTCTGGGCACATTTGAATTTGTATTATTGCCAAAATTATTTCCACGAGCATTAGTTGTGTTTCCTTGATTAGAAACATTTCCTTGGGTGCTAGAATTTCCAGTATTATTGTTATGTTGTACAACTGACACATTAAGGATGGCAGGCTTCGTATTCACATTGTTAGCACCTACTACCCCATCATTCACAACATTTTTATTTTGAGTCCAAAATCATGACCTGTCATTGTTGTTATTATGGTTGTTGTTGTTGTTGTACGAATTTGAACCCCTTTATCAATTTTTAGAACTCTACGCTTCATCAATGCACTTTCAATAGTAATTGCGTTTTCAATCAATTTTTCAAATGATTCAGGACAATGAAGGTTTAGTCTATAACTCATTTCTTGATTAAGACTATCGATGAAGATCTCCATCTTTTCCTTTTCGGGAACAGGACGAAAATATCTAGCAAACGCCCTTCTCCACCTTTGCAAAAATATAGTGAAGATTCCCCTACTTTTTGTTTTATCTTACAAAGATCAAGCATGGTTATCTGGTGTTGAATGTTGTAAGAGTATTGTGATATGAACTTATTTATCAACTCTTCAAAGGTTTTGATGGGGGGAGTGATCTTGGAAAGCCACTCCATGGATTGTCCACCCAGACTTCATGGAAACAACCGCATTAGGTAGGTATCTTCATGAGAAAATTCTAAGCTCATGTTTTGAAAATCCCTTACAAGCTCAATGGGGTCAGTTTTCCCATTATACCTATCAAACTTAGGGATTTCACAATGTTTCGGAAAAGGAATCATTCGAATATTTCTATCAAATGGATAAGGACATATTTCCTCCAAAACATACTTCTTTGTTGCTCCCCCTTTCATTTCTTTTATTTTCCCTTGTAATTCCTTGATCTGTTGAGTAAGGGCACTAAAATCATCAAGAGGAGTTTCAGGATTTTCTTTAATCCCTTCCGTTGCAAAATCGGCAGGTAACTTAGCTCCTTGAATAGCTAAAGAGAGAAAGTATCTTTCCTTGTTTCTTTCTAAAATCCTTTCCATAAGAGTATGGAATTGAGGATCCTGCTCCGCTTCTTGAAGTTTTTCTTCCATTAATTCCTCAGTATTTGAAGTGTTAAAGGGGTTTTCCTCCCTCTCACTATTATCACCCATTTTGCTCAGTGTACTTTCATCTTTTTCTATGTGCTTTCGAGATCTCGTGGTAAGAGGCATAAGCTTTACTCAAATCCTAATAACTTTGATCAAAGGAATGAAATAGTGCAATGATGATGAAAGTCAGGATAGAATGAAGATTCTATGACTTAAAAGATTTTCAATCTTTAGCTCAGGATTCCCTATTTGAAAGGATGAAAATCCTGTTTGCGGGAATTAAACCAAAGATCAAAAATAAAGATGATTTTGCACTTTGTGAAGTTTGATCTTAGCTTTGTAGAAAGATGAATTTAATAGATGCCTAATGTGCTTGAGTTCTCTATTGTAGAATTTGATTTGGACGAGTAGCATATGTGATAGCAGGTTGGGGAATATAAGAGGAACGAATACGCTGACTGTGGTTATGCCTTTGAGAAAGGGCTCTTCTTTGAAAGAAAGCTCTTGAATATAAAGGTTCTACAGCATAATCGTCAGTGAAACCTCTAATATAGTCATGATATTGATGAATAAAGGTTTTGTGTTCAAGCAGGACCTTTCGACTTTGATATAGAAATTTCCTCTTCTTCAATACCTTCTTATAACTGAGAGACTTCTTGGGATTTTTAATCTTTCTTTCTAAGGACTTCTTAGCAAATGTTGTAGACTTCCAAACTCTGAGCATGGGAAAGACTAGACCGATAAGACTTTATTTCTAAAAGTTTGAAAATCACCTAGGCTCAGAAAAACAGAGATTGAATGTGCTAAAATAGAGCACAGATGCACCGAAACAGAGCACAGATGCGCAAAAACAGAGCACAGATATGCCGAAAACAAAGCACAGATGCATCGAAATAGAGAACAAATGCGTTGAAACAGAGCACAGATGCACTAAAACAAAGCACATATGCGTCGAAACAGAGTACAGATACGCTGAAACAGAGCACAAATGCACTGAAACAAAGCACAAATGCACTAAAACAGAGCACAAATGCGCCGAAATAGAGCACAAATGCACTGAAACAGACCCGGGATGCGCTAAAATACCTCTAAGACCAACATGTTTTGATAGTTTGATAAAATTTTCTTGTTTAAGATGATCTTAATCTAATTTAAATGTGAAAAACACAGCATAGAAGCAGACAATTGTTTTGTTAATCCTAAAATCTAAACAAAGAGTGTATGTTCTTGAGATTTCCACATGTTTTAAACAAGATAAGCACTTCAGTCAACCTCACTCTTAATTTTTCAAATAGGTCATCATAGTAATCACAGTCCACAACTTAAAATCGCGTTGACTCACACAGCCTTGTCACCCCCTAGAGGGCACCCGTGTTTTTGTCTTTTCCAGGTGCGTACTCAAAGTGAAATAAGTGGATATCGAATCCCTTGGGCAAACAATCTATTGCGACTATATGGTGAGTGTCTTGGGGGTAGATTCTTCCCTCCTATTGTACCATGATTAAGATGATGTTTGGATACTGACACAGCTGGATTTCTACACTATGGTTCGTAGTAAGGGTATCCGTTCAGTGTGGCAAATAGATATACTCCCTCGAGAGACCTCCCAACCTTTAGAACAAAGGTTTTGGGGATGGTTATCCTACGCACTACTGTCAAGTTGGATTTTCATCAACAACTTGATTTTGATTAAAGTGGGTTGGAAACCTTGGCTTTAGGTGTTCCCACTTAGGTCGTTCCTCTCGGGCAAGTAATTTTTCCCACAAGAGCGGGCCTTCTAAAGGATGTAATAAAGCATTAAATTGCATAAAATAAAAGGTAAGTCTGGTGTTCTGATCACCTAGTTAAGGGGAGAGCATAAACCTATTACCCACAATCACAACAAACAAATAACGGTTCAATTTTAAATCCCCAAATTGACAAATACTCTTTTCTAAGTGAAGATTTTGCTTCACCAAAAACATGCGATTCATTTTAACCAAAAGAAAATTATGCTTGGTGACTATCCTAGGATTGGTTAATTCAGATTTAAATGTCTACCCTAGGATTGGTTCATTCTGTTAAAAATAGCATTTGAAAAATCCTGTCCGCAGATTGCGTCGAAATCAGAATTTAAATTTTTACAACTGTATGTGCCAAAACAGATCATCTATGCGCCGAAATAGGTTATGTATGTGTTGAAAGAACTCCCAGGGATGCACCGAAATAGAGTGTCTATGCGCTGAAACAGGTCATGTATGCACCAAAAGATCTCATGAATGTCTCGAAACTGTCCTCGTATGCACCAAATCATGATTTTTATTCATCACTTGCCAGAAAAATTCTGCAAAAAAGAAAAATTAAGTGTGAGGCTTGGCCCCATGGTGGGCGCCATAAATGTGTACATTAGAATGTGCAAATCAAATTGAATCTAAACTAATACACCAATGAAATATTAGATTAAAGAAACTAATTAAGGAAATCAAAATGCAAACTCTAAACCACAACTTCTTCAAATTCATCCCATTGTCCTCTATCTCCAAAGATTCGTTTCAAAATGCTTGCTCTCAATTGTTTCAAAACAACAGCTTGTAGAATGGCAGCTTGAGAGAATGAGATTAATAAAAATGCATATGCATTTCTACAAGATTAAGTTTATGAAAATTGAAATGCTATGAATGCAACTATAGTAACTATGCATCAAAATCTGAGATTCGAGGTCCTTTTCAACTCATAAGAGGGTTGTATTTATAGATTTTTGAAGGTAGGAATTCAATTGGCCAAGATCAACGGTTGAGTTCAAACCTATTAAAATGAACGGTAAGAGATCGAGAATTCGAAAAGAAGATGGAATTTTAAGAGATGGATGGAGAAATGAAGAGACAAATAAAAGGTGTCTCTCATAATTAAATAAATAAATATTCAATTATGTGTGAGAAATGAAAAGGTTTTAATTAAATATTGAAAATATTTAATTATGTGAGAAGAGGAAAAAGCCTTTTTAATTAAATATTGAAAATATTTAATTAAATGTGAAATGAAGAATATCATTTAAATTTTGAATTTAAATTTGTGATAATTAATGTAAATAAATTATAAAATCTATTTAATTAATCAAGAGGAAGGTAGCATTAATTAAATAAACTTTATTTATTTAATTAAATTAGAAGAATTGGAAAATGAACAATATAAATAAATAATTAAATTTATTTATATGTAGATGACTTAAGAACATTAATTAAATAATTCATATTTAATTAATTAATAGGTTTGATTAACCATGCCCATTTTTAGATGTGTATAGTAACTGATCTGAATTTTCCAATATTACTTTCCATATGCTATCATCTTGCAGATTCTAATCTATTTCATAGTTTTTATTTGGTTTGCATGTTTCTTGTTTTATAAATTTGACATAAAACTATTCAGTGTGTTGTAATGCATGAAATGCATAAACTTTATTTATTTTACCCTTTTTTAGTAGTTGTGTAATCGTTGAATCTGGAAACTCATATAATGTTTGTCTTTATGTTGTTAAAAATAAATGTAGAATAATTATACAGCTTGTTATTATAAAAATAATATAGTGTGTTAAAAAATTATGTGCATGATGGTCTTGTTTTAAGTGTTTATTTTTATTTTTATTTGTTGATATATCTTTGTCATTATCATCTAGGACTATTCAAAATCTTCATTTGGTATTAGAGAAAGTTACTTTATTGGATAATCAATGTCAGATTCTACTCTTTTCCAATTTGATAATTCAATGGAAGTGATTATTATTATTGGTGCATCAAGATGACTTTTTTGATAGGAAAATATTTGTGGGAGATTGTAGAAATGGGATATGAAGATCCAATTGATAGGAATTATTGTAATGACTTCAACCATCATAACTTGAATTACTTATGAATTAACAAGAAATTAAATAGCCACATTCTAAAAAGCATAAGACATTTATTTTGTTTTCATATTTCAATTATTTTACATGACCAATATTAAAATGGAAACTACAATCATTATAGAGTATAATTGAATTTAAAATGCAACATTACAACAATAAAATTATGACAATATTTTTCCTTCACATTGCATACATGCATTTCATTCAAGCAACATGTTTACAATTACACCAATATGAGTTATTGAATCTTCTGTATCTAAAATTTTCCATCTGTCTCACAAGTGTCGATGTGTCATCTACAAAAGGGAGAGCACCACCCAAATTATTTTCCTCAAACCATAGACCAGTGGTCCCCCACAAACCTTCCATCTAGAATTGGGTGTGCCCTTCATGAAGAGTATAGATAAGGAAACCAACAAATTTCATGTCATCTCAATCCTAGTGTTGTGTCCTACATAACCTAATCAACCATCCACCTTTAGACAATCATCTAACTAAGTATGACCAATCTAATTGGATTATGAAATTTGGAACACTATGATTAGACTAAATGCAAGCAGAGACTTTTGCATCACTTTGGCCAAATTTTTTAAAATAAAAGTCACTAGGAATAATTTTTTCATAGTCCATGAAAATTAATAATAAGAGCTTCTGGATTAAACTATGTATGCTTATTTTTTATATAAAAGTCACTAGGAATAATTTTTCTAGAGTCCTTGAAAATTAATAATGAGAGCTTCTAGATTCAAAATTGATTGCTCATGTGGCATCACCTACATTAGCAAAATGGGTCGATCGATTAGCAGTGGGCTCAAGGAGCATAGTGTTGACATAAGACATGACTAGATCGCTAAGTTTGCCCTAGCTAAGGACTCCACCATCACCAAGCACCAAATTTTCCTTGAGAACACCCAAGTAATGGTCAAAGAAGAAAATTACTTCAAAATAAAACTCCAAGAAGCCCTCACCATGTCAAAACCATACCACCAATCTCAATCGTGATGACAAATGGTACATAATCCTAACTTGGCGACCCCTTCTAAACTCCCTCAGTTTGCACCCCCTGCCCTAGTATTCTCTTCCACCCTTTCTCCTTCCTACCTCTCCCCCTTCCTGTTCCCTCTCCTCCTCCCCCTTTCCTTTCTTAATTCCTTGAGTGTCCTTCCTATCTTCGCTTTTAAGTTTGGTGTTTTTTTCTTATTTGTGTTCCTTTCTGCTTGTTTTCATTTTTCCTTTTTTGTGTGTGTGATGTTGCTTTCTTGTGCTTTCAATGTTTCTTACAGTATTTCTTAACTTATTAAGCTAGATAGAGCATTAAATATTTTTAGAATATTCTAATGTTATTTGGAATTTAATCTAGTTTCTTTCTTTTGTTTTCTTTGTTTCTTTCATTTCTTTTATTTATTTATATAGATAGATAATTATATATATATATATATATTTATTTATATACATATATATACATATATATGCATATATATATATACACATATACATATGTATGTATATATACATATATATGCATGTATATAAATATACATATGTATGTATATATACATATATATATATACATGATGCATACACACACATATAAATATATATATATTTAGTTCTATAAATTCCTTTCTCTCTCTTTTTGTGTTTCTTTTTCCACTTCATTTTTTTTTTATTATATGCATGGATATATTATTATTTTTGCTTAGATGTTATAGATAATTTTATAATATGCTTATTTTCTTACTTTTTTGTTCCCTGATGTTTAACTTGAAATATTTCTATTATAATGTTTTGTTTCCCCCTTTTTGACTTGTTTTATTTATTTGTTTAATTTTAATTTTTGTTCTTTAGTTTCATTTCTTTCTTCGTATCTTTTTATGCATCGTTTTTCTTTATTTTTCTTGTATATTTTTATTTTATTTTATTCTTAGATTTTTATATTATATGGGTGATCCCAGAATAGTGGTTTACAACTTTTGGTCAAACTGGACACTGAAATTATTATTTTTAACTAAATTTTCACATTCAGGCATCTATAGCGGCTAAACCATGAGGAATTTGAAAATGATGCAAACTAGAGTCTCATCACATTTTGTCTGTAGATTTTAAAAATATTTTTTTCAAAAAATATGGAATAATATTTCACTTCTTTTTCCATCTCCCATGAAAACTGGTTTTTTTTCATAAAACAACATTTTTAAAAAGTGGCGTTCACCGTATACAACATAACTTTTTTTGTATGAAGGGTAAAATTCTTTTTTTTTCAAATTTAGATTTGTAACTACGATATCTAGCACTTTCATTTGGTCTCATATTTTTTTATTGAATATTTTTTCCTTAATAATGTTTCGAAGCCAAACCAATTGCAATTCAGACATAGGCAGACTATATACAACATAACTTTTTCTGTATGTATCGAAATTCAATTTTTTTTTTTAATGGATCAAGGACATCAATACCCAGCACGAACATATTTTTTTAAAAATTATTTTGATAATTTTCTATTTTTCCACATGTGCAAAACAAAGAGCTTGATTTTTGGTGAAAAACCTACATTTAATAAAACTAAAAAAAACATACATAATAAAACAAAAACATATTAAAATTATATTCATGGGATAGATCATTTCGAGGACTACCATAATCATTCTAAATAAATTTTAAATTAATTCATTCGATCCCTGAAAAGGTAAATGAAAAGTGATTTTTTATCAACATTTTGATACGTGTAAAGGAGACTCATTTATAGGTGTGGTTTAAAACTAGTGAGGTTTTATCCAAGGGGGTTTGATCTAAGGTGGTTTGATCAAACCCTCTTCAATTGGAATCCTTAAAATGGAACTTTTAAAGGCTTAAATCATTATATTTTCTAAACATATGTGATTTCAGCAAAAATCAGTTCCTCTCAGAAATTGTAAACCAACTTTGTGGGATCACCCATATACAAATGCTTAATTTAACTCATTGTATAGAATATTGTTCTATAATTTTTGCATAGTTTCCATACATATATATATTATGTTTCTGATATTTTTTCCTTTCTTTTGTGCTATATTTTTTTAGATTCTCTTTTGTGTCCCCCTTTTCTAATTCATTTCCTCTCATTTATATTTAATTGTTTTTCTAATTTTCATCTTCTTCTTTTTTAATTGGTTGTCTCCCTCATGTTTTTTCTCTATTTTAATTGCATTTTGGGACACCTTTGTTCACTCATTGTCAACCACAACTATTTTTATTGATTTTTTAATTGTTCTACCCTCACTCTCCCTGACCTCTTCCTCCTTTTAAGGCTATATATACACTAAAATTATTTACTTTCCTCTTCATGATGATGGATCACTAAGTGTGATCCAAAACATCAATCAAATAAGCATATATAGTTGAATTTGGAAGCTCTCATTGTTAATAAAAGTCACTTCCATAGGAAATATAATTTTGTGTTCACACACCTCTAGCTCAACTTGGAAATCACATTCATCTTACAATTCATCATATGTTTGACTCGTTTGACTGATCATATGATTTTTCATAAATATTTAAGACCAAACATGTATTTGTTTCTATTGTCGATAAATGATTGAAGTTATTGAATTATACTTATGACAACAAACTTCCTCTTTGCATACTCACAATTCATGGATCTTTACTTCTGCCACATGTTCATAAATCCTTACAATTACTTCATGAATATAAATACTCTCCTAAATTTCACAACATACAACATTTTTTGTTTTTAGAAGTTAAATCACAGTTCAGATAGTGTCAATTTCCTACCACATAATCCTGATTCAAGAACTAATACAAAAAATTCTTAACAACTTGTAAATATTGATAAATAAATTTTTTATCCTCTTTCATATTAATTGAATAAAATAATTTCACTATATATTTCGAGTTTTTCTATGTTTTCTCTCTAGCTTGATTCAAGATAATAGATTGAAATGACTAATGAAGGTACAACACGAACTATCTATTTCCTTTTGCAATAATAAGAAAATATATATGTAATCTATGTCATAATAAAATCTCTAAGTAAAATATGATTAATCACTACCATAATAACAAGTCTAAGCATCAAGATCATACATATTTACAAATGTATCCATAATAGACTATATAAGTTTATGTGTGTGTATGAGAGAGAGAGCGTGAGCATAACCTAAGCTAAACATGATTAAACATACAAGATTTAACCAAGATATAACTAGTTAACTCAAGATCCGAATGAGATTCTTGAAAGCATTAAGCAAAGAAACCATTAAAACATGAAACAATTATAAATGCATAATGGAAAATAATATAATTCCTCAAACCTCATCCCATTGGGGGATTGGTGTCACATTGATGTGGAATGTTAGCCCTTTCCTAACCACTTAGTTGAAACAAGCTTTCAAATGGATTCCATTGATGAAGATTGATGAAAATGGATGAAATATAAGCTAAAATGGATGTAAAGCTAAGCTAAAATGGATGCTAAATACTACAATTCTTATGGAGAATGCTCTAAAATTCAGTATAGTCTAGACACTCTAAATGAAAGTGGATGTTGTGTATTCTTATTTTTAATATAAAAGTCACTAGGAATAATTTTTCCATGGTCCATGAAAATTAATAATGAGATGTTTTGGATTCGAAATTTATTGCTCATGTGGCATCCCTTACATCAACAGAATGGTTTGATCGATTAGCACTAGACTCAAGGAGCATAGTGCTAAAATAAGACATGACCGGATTGCCAAGTCTACCCTAGATTAACACTCCACCATCACCAAGAACCACATTTTCCTTGAAAACACCCAAGCAATGGTCAAAGAAGAAAATTACTTCAAAAGAAAACTCTAAGAAACCATCACCATCAAAAACCACACCACCAATCTCAATTGTGATGAAGAATAGGGCATAATCATGACTTGGAAACCCCTTCTAAATTCCCTCAATTCACACCCCTACCGTAGTATTCTCTTCCACCCTTTTTACTTCCTACCTACCTCCCTTCCCTCTCCTTCTCCTCCTCCTTTCCTTTCTTAATCCTTTGAGAGCCCTTGATTTTTTTTTCTTATTTGTGTTCTTTTTTTCTTGTTTTCATTTTTCCTTTTTGTGTGTGTGTTGTTGCTTTCTTTTCTTTTCAATGTTTCTTGTATTTCTTAACTTATTAAGCTAGACAGAAAATTAAACATTTTTAGAATATTTCAATGTTATTTGGAATTTAATCTAGTTTCTTTATTGTGTTTTCTTTGTTTCTTTTATTTATTTTTCTTGTTTATATAGATAGATTGTAAGATTAAGATTTATTTATATAGATAGATAATTAGATAGAGTAGTATATATATATAGTTCTATAAATTCCTTTTTCTATATTTTTGTGTTTTTTTTTCCACTTCATTTTTCTTTAATTATATGCATGGACATATTATTATTTTTGCTAATATATTATATCCATTAAATATTTTTCGAATATTCTAATGTTATTTGGAATTTAATCTAGTTTCTTTCTTCTGTTTTCTTTGTTTTTTTCATTTTTTTTTTTTTTTTATATAAATAGATAATTATATATATATGTATGTATATACATACATATATATATATATATATATATATACATGCATATATATACACACATATATATACATACATATATATACATATATATACACATGCATATATATATACATACACACACACACATATATATATATATATCTAGTTCTATAAATTCCTTTTTCTTTCTTTGTGTGTTTCTTTTTCCACTTCATTTTTCTTTAATTATATGCATGGATATATTATTATTTTTCTAAGATATTATAGATAGTTTTATAATATGCTTATTTTCTTACATTTTTCGTTCCCCCCCATTTGACTTGAAATATTTCTATTATAATATTTTGTTTCCCCCTTTTTGACTTGTTTTATTTATTTGTTTATTTTCATTTTTTGTTCTTTAGTTCCATTTCTTTCTTCATGTCTTATTATGCATCATGTTTCTTTTTTTTTTCTTATATATTGTTATTTTATTTTATTCTTATATTATATATTATATATAGATGCTCAATTTAACTCATTGTATAGAATATTGTTCTATAATTTTTACATAGTTTTCATGCATATGTATATATTTTATGTTTCTGATATTTTTACCTTCCTTTTGTGCTATATATTTTTAGATTCTCTTTTGTGCCCCCCTTTTCTTATTGATTTCCTCTCATTTATATTTAATTTTTTTTATAATTTTCTTCCTCTTCTTTTTTAATTGGTTGTCTCCCTCATTATTTTTCTCTATTTTAATTGCATTTTGGGACACCTTTGTTCACTCATTGTCCACCACAATTATTTTTATTAATTTTTTAATTAAATTCTACCGTCACTCTCCCTCACCTCTTCCTCCTTTTAAGGCCATATATACACTCCAATTCTTTTCTTTCCTCTTCCTGATGATGGATTACTAAGTGCGATCCAAAACATCAATCAAATAAGCATACACTATTGAACCCAAAAGCTCTCATTATTACTAAAATTTACTACCATAGGAAATATATTTGTGTGTTCACACACCTCTAAATCAAATTGAAAATGAAATTCATCCTACAATTCATAAGACATTTGACTCATTTCACTGATCATCTAATTTTTCATAACTATTTAAGACTAAACATGTATTTCTTTCTATTGTTGATAAACAATTGAAGTTATTAAAATATACTTATGACAAAAAAACTTCCTCTTTTAGTACTCACAATTCATGGATATTTTCTTCTACCACATGTTCATTAATCCTTACAATTACTTCATGAATAAAAATACTCCCCTAAATTTTACAACATACAACATTTAACTTTTTTTGAAGTTAAATCACATTTCATATAGTTTCCGCTTCATACCATAGACTCATGATTCAAGGACTAATATAGAGAAGTCTTGAAAACTTGTAAATATTGATAAATATTTTTTTTATCCTATTTCATATTAATTGAAAAAACTAATTTCACTATATATTTTTAGTTTTTCTATGTTTTCTCTCTAGCTTGATAGATTAATATGACCAATGAAGGTACAAAATGAAGTATCTATTTCCTTTTGCAAGAATAAGAACATATATATTTAATCTATGTCATATTTAAATATCTAATTAAAATATGATTACTAACTACCATAATAACCAATATAACCATCAAATTCATACATATTTACAAATGTATCCAAAAGAAACTACATAAGCTTATATGTGAGTGTGTGTGTGTCTGAGCATGATCATAACCTAAGCTAAACATGATTAAACATACAAGATTTAACCATGATCTAATTAGTTAATTCAAGCTCCCAATGAGATTCTTGAAAGCATTAAACAGAGAAACCATTAAAGTATGAAATGAATTAGTAATGTATAATGGAAACTAATCGAATGTCTCAAATCTCATCTCATTGGGGGACCGGTGTCATGTTGGCATGGAATGTTAGCCCTTTCCCAACCCCTTAGTTTAAACAAGCTTTCAAATTGATTCCATAGATGATGATTTATGAAAATGGATGAAAGATAAGCTAAAAAAATGCAAAGCTAAGCTAAAATGGATGCTAAATACTACAATGCTTATGGACAATGCTCTAAAATTCAGTATAGTCTAGCTACTCTAAATGAAAGTGGATTATTTTCTCATATAAATGAGAACTATTTATAGGATAAATAGTTGAATCAATGGTCAAGATTGATTTGGTCAATCAACAAATGAGAATCAATAGGAGGGGTTGGCATGGATCAAGAATTACTATCAATGGATGAGAATGCAAGTTGAAAAGTATTAGGTATTTTAATCAATGGCTCTTATTGATTTGAAGAAGAACACTTCATAAAAATTAGACAGTTGTTACAAGATATTTTCCATTTTGGAGGAGTACAAATGGAGGGATATTCTAGGGGAATGTATTCCCTTGCAAGTGTAATGCCCCACCAAGTAACCTTAAAGGAAGTTGCAATTAATGTCATAAGTGAACTAGTTTTTTTTTTATAAAGTGCATTTAACATACACATTCACTTAATAATTAGCAACAACCTCTAAGGCTACAAGGTTAGGATTATCTAAACCCACACATACACTTAACATAAAACCATAGCGTTATAAACTTAATGAAATAAACATCATACATCATAAAAAAAAACACATAATATAATAAGATAAACATCCAAGATATAATCTCATAAACATTAACTTAATCCAATAGTTACATCACTCATTCTCAGAATCAGGAAATAGTACAAATGTATTACAACTACATAATCTCACCTCATAAACATAAGAGGGATAAAATAACTTATACAAGCTGAAATATCATAATGCAAGATAATACAAGAACTCGAGCCGTCCATCTGGATGTCTTGCCACCAAGTATTGAAGATAGATGGGGACCCAATGGTTTTGGTGCATGTTCCACCCAACCAATGTGGTACTCGAAGGCCCACCCCCCATGCTAGGAGACAGTAACAAAGTAACATGGACAAAGATCTACAACCACTAACCAAAGGCAAATTCATACTGACTCAAACTGACATAACCAGATGAATGCCATAATAAGTACAAATCCAGTTCAACTCAAATACAACACAAGTACAAATCAAGTACAACTCAAACATCACTGAAATAGGTTACATTGCTTCCAGACATCATAAAAAATCAAGTATGTTCAGAGAACCATACACATAAAACAATTAACAACAGTTGTCATAGATAGAGTGTCATCACAAGGTTTGTCATGAGATCTCCTCTGGGCATTCTTCATAGGCTCCGACACAAGTAATCCTAGTGGCCTCAACCGAATCCCGGCACTCATAATCACTCATGCGGAATCAACTACCTCTCGTAAAAACAAGATAGTTGATCTTGCCATTCCAGGCCTTCTCACTCATCTCAAGTCTAAACAAGCCCTTGTGTCTATGAGTGAGGATTAAATTATCTTGATTAGTGTGAACTGTATCCTAATCATCTAAGTACATTAATTTAATTATCACTTGATTAATTCACTTCTGAAGGTTACCCGGTTTACCACTTTAGGCTTCGGCCCCTAACGAAAGCCACTCTTCTATTCGACAACACACACCCAAACAATCCACCAAGGGAAACACAAGTGCATCTCAACTAGGCATCATAATCCACTCCAACACAAGGAGGATACAAATAATAGAACTCACTCCAACCATCTTGGAGGCAACAAACACATAGTCCACTCCTTTCACAGGAGGCAACAAGATGAAACCACATAACAAGGTCACTCCATACAAGGAGACACGGATCTCATAATCCACTCTTAAACTAAGGAGGTGCAAACATCCCCATTCGTGAAAACCAGGTAAAATTGAAAAGATGCCATGCACTACCCAAGGGAAAAATAATTGGATGACATAAAGGTTCAACAACCCTCATCCTCTAGGTTCTTCTGGAAGACTTATAATTTAGGACTAACACTAAATCCCAAAACCAACAATGAAACTTGATGACATATCAACAAAAACATTCAAGTCATTAAGCAAATCTAATATTTGGATTTCCTAAATCCATACTCATTCAATAGGTAGTGTTGACAAAGTCAAAGACACGATAACTAGATCATCTAAAATAATCATAACCCCTATTTCCCTTTTCATTATTGGAAATCTAAAACAATTAAACTTACTTCCCTTTATTGAATACAGAGAATTAAATCCTTTTAGATAATTATGAAGAAAATACTACTTTTGGATATACTAAATCCATATCTCTTTCATAATCCAATTACAATGATTCAATTAATCTAAATAGAAACATAATTGATTGCCTCATCAATAAAACAACTTCTTAATTTACTTTTAAATTGACACAAATCCATGCAAGTAAACTCTTTCCATTTCCTAACCAAATCTTACATTTCATTCAATTTCCTATTTAGAACATGCAATCATTTTAATATAAAAATATATTGTTTCTCTATCAATTTTCCATATACACTAATCATTTCTTTTAGAACACTAATAATACCCAATTTGCAAACAACAGAATAAAATAAGATAAAATATTATTTATTCTCTCAAATGGACATATACCCTCAATATATATATACTAAATATAAATTAATATATTTAAATATATTTAATCATTAACATATCTTCTATTCTTTACAAAATATCAAATTGTTTAATTCAAAATAAAATATCTCTTATCATCAATTTTCCAAAATATATATATATATATATATATATTTCCAATTAAATCAAATTAATAATTGGACCTTTTACACATGAATTTAAATTTCACAATTAAATTTTAAATTATGCATTCTTTAAATCAAATATTTAACTCCTTCAATTAAACTTTAACATGCCATTTTAAAATAAACAACAATTTCCCCATCTGATTATAATTTTAATTCCACTAATCTAATATACAAATTTTATTAAAAATAATATAAATAAATAATACTTTGATATTATAAATTATAATATAAAATATTATTAAATAATATTTTAATATTATAATAACAATAAATAAAATATTAATATTTATCAATATCAATTTATTATTATTTTATTTTCAGAGCAGCCATGGGAAAATAACTTAACAGCAGTCTCATATTTCAAACGTAACTCAAAAACTATGATCTAGGTATTTGCGATTTTTTGACAGGGATAACAAAATTTCAAAATACAAAAACCCTTTAAATTTCCTGACAACCCAGTTTGTGTAAATTAAGTTATAGGCGACGTAACAAAACTATTTTACCAGAAAAATATAAAATACTACAGATTTTAAAATCCATTTTTTAATAATAAACAGAAGGTTTCATTTTCTAAAAACATTCTAAATGCATTGTTCAATCTCTATGTTTGATTTCAATAACAACAAAATTGATTTCCCCAAATAATTTAAATTCAACTAAGGTTTTCACAATTTTTACTCAAGAATTTTCACAAGCAAAGGCTGTAACTTTGTTTAATTCTTTTCTTCTAATATCAAATTTATTTTCTAAAATAGATTTAACAAACAAATCTTTAATCATTACTATTTTAAAGAAAAACAATCAAGAACAATAAAACACAAAGAGGAAAACCTTGTACAAGAAGCTACAGGAAGAGATGAATTTCTGATGCAAGCCTCCTCCAAAGATTTCTTGAATTTTCTTCAATCCTCCAATGAATCCAATCCAAAACCAAACAAATGCAAACAATATTTCCTTCAATCAATTCTACAATCAAACTTTCTTCAAACCCTTGTGCAAATTTTCCAAAATTTCTTCCCTGTTGTAAAAATGAATTTTCCTAAAGACTTTTCTGCCCTAAAATTAAAACATGTATTCCTTATAAATCAAAAATACCTAATTCAACCCTAATTCACATTACATGCAAATTAGATATTTCAATTTCAATTTCAATTTTTACAACCCTAATTCACATTACATGCAAATTAGATATTTCAATTTCAATTTCAAATTTCAATTTCAATTTCAATTTCAATTTCAATTTTTGAAAACCCACTTTCAATTTAAAATGCAATTTCAAATAATAAATTAATTTCCAAAGTTGCAACTAATTTCCCAAATAAACATTTAATTACAATTTCTAATTTAATTCCCACACGTTGAAATTAAATTCCAAAATTAATTTTAATTCTTTTATTTCCTTTCATTCTCTTGCATCACGTTTAATTAATTAATTTAATTATTTAATAACTAAATTCAACCCCCTTGGATCAAATTTAATTAATTAAATAAACTAAATATAATTAATTAATTTAAATATAAACTTTTATCCACATTGCATTATTTAAATTAAATAACCATCAACATGATTTAAATCCAATTATTCTAAATATCTATTTCCAAATCAAGAATCCTTCAGAATTAAATAACATTAAAACAAGACAGACAATGACTCGACACACACGACTGACGACACACTAAGGCTAGGGTGTAAACTTGACACATGTTACCTAGCTACTATCTCCCGTTCAACTTAACCATTGGATCGACACGCTCGAACAGGTGGAGTCGGTGTCATGTACCTACAATCCTGCAACCAAGTAAACAACTACATACAATATATCCAACATATAATACACACCGTGAAGAAAGAATTACGGATTTGTAGGGTGCTCGCAAGCAAGTGATGCAAAACCGTCCTCTTCACCAATACACTCATCAAAATTGACACTTCCATCATAATTCCAATAATCTCATAATAATATCTCATGTTAACTCTACAACATCATTAATCCATATTGCATGTGAAACAATAATCAGATAACTACATCCCACAATAATAGTTGTCGCTCAATAGTAGCGATCAAAACATCATAACAAAATGTATCCAGAAGCAAGGTAACTGCAACCAAACATAGCATAAAGCAAATTGAACAAGAAGCAAAACAAAGGGGTATTACACAAGTGAGAGGGTGAGAGAAATTAGCTAATTAAGTAATTTAAGAAATCACTTAATTGTACAAGATGGAGGAAATTATGATTTTCATTAAATAATTAAATTATTTACTAAAAGGGGTTAATGAGAAGACTTAAGGGGTTCAATTTAAATAACTTGCATTACCCAATTAAACAAGATGGAAAATTAGTGTGAAAGGGGGTGAATAAATCTAATAAAATTGATTATCAGATTAATAGATGAAAATGAAGCATTTAATTAAACAACTAAGACTATTCAATTAAACAGTTGAAAAGAGGTGAATTTAGGATGAAAATTATGTTAATAATTAAATTAAAATTTGCAATATATATATATATATATATCAATAAGATATTTATGTTTATGAGTAAATAAGAATGTTTCTATTCATTTCAACCTAGCAAGGTAAATGATTCATTAAAATCATATATATTTCTCCCTAAACAGGAAATCCATTCACTTAATTGTAACACAACATAAAACTAGCATGATAATAAGGTTGTCAATATATTAGTAACACATATATGCATGCTTATTTTCTTTGTTGTCCCACATTTAAGAAATAATTTTTTAAAATTATTTTATTCTTAGGTAAGTGTACTCAACCAAGTTCATTTCATCTTACACAAGCATACATTTATATGTACTAAATTTAATTTTTTATCAAGTTCTAAATTCAAATAGTCTTATTACCAAAAAAATGAGAAGAAAATGGATAATAAACATGCCTAGAATATGCTAGTGTTCCTCTACAAACTCAAATTTTAATGCCCTATGCATAGCCAACAAAGCCCACGACCTTCTATCTCCTATGGACAACTAGTAAAGCTCAAGATTTTATCTCCTATGCTTCCCAAAAACCTCTGTCATTTTCCTTCTCCTACCACTAACACTCATGCTTCCCTTTCTAACAACAAACTATGCCACTTTATTCCATGCAACAATATTTGCATGGCTATTTTCCTTACCATAAAGGAAGCCAAGAATAATTTTGACTAAATTGGCATGAAGCCTCCACATGAGGAATAATAAAGTTAACTTCATCCACTTCACATTAAGATGCATTATGGTATCCAACTTCCCTTACCAACTACCCCTTAATAATTTTTTTTATAAAGATAAGAAGCAATTATATGGTGTTATACCCTTAATACAAAATGTCAGAAGGGAAAAACATCAAAGTAGTAAGTTCAATAGTATAGATAAAACATACCAACGACAAAAAATAAACAACAAAAAAATAAGCACCAATAGATGAAACAACCACAAAAAACAACAAAAATCCCCTATTTGGAAATTTTCTCCCATTCATCCATGAAGAATTTAAAGATATCCATCTACTAGTTTGTATTGGAGTCAATAGAAGTGTCCTATTTTTTTATCTCCTCTTGGAGCACTGAAGCTAGAGTAACAACAGAGTGATGGATCAATTTGAGAGTGAATTAGGTAAGGTGATTAAGCTTCCTTTAAAGATTATTCACACAAACCCCCAAAGCATTGCAATCCTAGTTTTTTTTCTCATATTTATGGCTAATCTCCTCTGTGTGCTCATGAGGGGCATCAAGTCTGGGGTGGACTCCTCCATGATCATTTTATTAAGCTTAGGAAAATGACTCGGGCCATCAGTGAAGACCCCAGAATCCTCATCCATATGAGCATTGTTGTTACCATGTATGTTGTTTTGTTCAGAATCACTTGAATTTTTATTGGTTGTGACCTTAAGCATCTTTTTACTAGCCAATTTGTGGGATCTTCTCAAACTGGTAGACTTAGAACTAGCATTGATGTTAGTAATTGTCATTTTATCCTCATCAAAAGTTTTATTAGTATTAACATCATCTTCCTCATTCTAAGATTTTTCTTCTTCTACAAAGAAGGTGATAAAACTCCTTTTCTTATTGTCCAAGGTTTTCTTCTCAACATGCTTGCTCAACTTTTTAATAGGAGAAATTTTAATCTCAAAAAGCCCCATAATCGTTGTCTTTTGGATTTGAGCTTGGATATTTTTTCTCTTTTTATTAGACTATCTGGTTGGGGTTTAGGGTTAGATCTATGAGTGGACTGGGTCACAAAAAAATATTTATAAATAATAATGATTGGAATATTATACTATATATTTATATATTTATATATAAGTTTATATATTATATTTTTTAATACATTTACATAATAATAAAATAAATCTTAAATTTAATTTGTAAACAAGAATGACAACCTTGATTAATGATATCGCCTCTCAACGATTGCTAGAGACTGGCCATAGGTTGTGTATGTTTTGACATATCCTTACAACTAGACCACACAATTCAAGGCACAAGGTTAACTCTTCGACTACATTGGAAACTTAAAAACTTACCTATATTTTTATGCAAGACCTACATGAGTGTGTGTTTGACTGAATATGGCAATTATACATTTTTTCACAATGTCTCTACACTTCTCTCCAATGATACTCTCCCTCTCCATCTAGGAGGGAAAAATTGCATTCCTATGATTAAACTTAGAAATCCATCACAATAGTTAGTCTGTTAATAGCCATTATATCATAATCATTAATCAAAAGTAATAATCATCAAAATTATTTGATCCTTTAATGAAAACATTTATATTGCATTATGATTTTATCTAAACAACAATTGAAGTAAAATCATCCATTCATGCCTAGTTTATCACATGTTAAACATAAAAGTTAAAAGTAACTACAAGCCAGAATTTGGGTTGTGACATATCTTCTCTCTTAGGGATCATCATCCATGATGAGTTAGTGTATCATAATGTAAGATGATGAAATGATTTTCTCTTAACTATTGAAATAAGTAAATAAATAAGGAAACTTTTGATTAAACTCATCAAGTAATCTTCCCAAGTGGCACCATCCCTGACATATTGGTCCCATTAGGCCTTACATTGGGTATTCTATCTATTATACAAGTGGAGTTTGCAAACTTCAAGAAACTTGAGAGGATCAATCATTCCCACTCTTGGATCTTGTCCTTGTAGTGCATTCCAATCAAGTATGTGATTAAAACTAGTTATATACTTCTTTAGATAAGAAACATGAAAAACATTATGCATCTAGGCAAGAGGTAGAGGTAGAGAGATTTTGTAAGCAACCAAATTAATCACTTCATGAAATTTGAAAGGTCTCACAAATCTAGGGGTTATTCTGGTGTACACTTGGATGACCCTCAAAAGAAAATGTTCTCTAATTGAGAATTATCTTGGTGTACAGTTGGTATCAACGTAAAAAATTTATCTATAAATCTCTCTCACCAATATTTTTTTGATCATCTTGATCTACTCTTCCATTTCTAAGAATATTTTTGGACCAAGTCTAACCCTATATCTTCTAGCATATCCCATCTTATAGGATTTTGTCATTTTCTTTTGTATAATGCTTCAAATAGAGCCATTTTTATTGTAGAATGATAGGAGTTATTATATGAAAATTCCACAAGTAGAAGATATTCCTCCCACTTGTATAATTGATCCATGAAATATGTCCACAACAAATCCTCAAGAACTTGTTTCACTATTTCTGTCTAACCATCTATCTTGAGGTGATAGGCTGAGCTTATATTAAACTGAGTTGGAAGTGCTAAAAAGAAGGTTTGTCAAAACTTCAATGTCATGCATGTATCTCTATCAGTGGTAACAATCTTAGGCACTCCATTCAATCTAAACACTTCTTGGATGAACTTGTGAGCTATTATCGATGCTCCAACCATTGAATTTCAAGGTATAAAATAGGCTACTTTGGTGAGTTTTTCCATCACTACTAAGATACCATTATGTCTACCTTGAGACATAGGGAGTCCTACAAAATCCATACTAATGACTTTTAATTTCAACTCTAGAATTTAATAAGGGTAAAAAAGTCCTGCTAGGTGTTGATGTTCAACCTTTATTTTTTGGCATTCTAGACATCCTACCATAAACATTATAGTGTCACTCTTCATCCCTTTCCAGAAATAAAGTGCTTTCACATCTACTAGGATTTTTATTACTCTCAAGTGTCCTGACTATGGTGTGGAATGAACCTCTTTCCACACAAGGATTCTTAACTCTGTAGAGTTTAGAACATACATCCTTCCTCTATACCTTAAAAGTCCATTTGGTTCAAAATAGAACCTTTCATGTAACTCAAATATTAAGGATTGACCGAGAGAGATGTCTTAACTTATTCATGATATTAATCTCTCATAGACTTTTTTAAAAATTGGTTCTTGAAATGTGAATCAATGGAGACTATTGAGGAAATATGTCTACACCGACTTGAGGTATCCACCACTCGATTTTCTTTGATTTTGATGTAACTTACCTCAAAGTCATAGTCGGATATCAATGAACCAAAAAATTCATTCAGCAAGCATTTAGATATGGTTGGGAGAATATGTACTTAAAATATTGATGGTTTGACTTAAGCTCAAAAGGCTTCCCTAACAAGTAGTGTTGCCATATTTCTAGAGCATGAACAATTTCCTCCAATTCTAAGTCATGAGGAGCATAACTCTACTCATATAACTTTAGCTTTCTTGACTCATACACTATCATACGCCCTTCATGCATAAGCATACCACCTAATCATTCTCCTAAGGCATCAATGATTACAATAAACTAACCTTTTAGATCATGAACCTTCAATATTGGACTCGTAGTCAACTTCTCTTTAAGTTGATTGAATGTCTCCTATCATAAATTTCTAACCATTCAAAGCACTTCCCTTTTCTCTGAAGAGAAGCGATAGGGTGGGAGATTATAGAAAATTTTGACACAAAGTCTCTATAATAACCTACTAACCCTATAAAACTATGCACTTCATGCACATTTTTCGATGTTGGCCATTCAAGAATGGATTTGATCTTGGGCATATCTACTACAATTCCTTTTGTTGATATCTTGTTGCTAATGTAAATAGTATCATTATCTATTAGTTAGCTAATGACCTTTCTAGGATTTACCTATTCACATCTAGCTTAAGTTTGCTTAGAATTTTTTCATTTTGTCTCACTTCATAGCATTGAGGCATGTGTCCTCATGGATTGAGACACCTATTCACACTTTGTCACCCACTTGTCAAGTGAGCTCACAAGTGTCCAACCTATAAAGGGGTTAGTTCTTTAGTCCTACCTTCCTACCTCCTCATTCTTGCCTATATATGCAAGGCTTGATCATTGTATTGTACACTCTTCATTTTATATTGAAATACATACTATTATGCTTATTTTGTTTCACTTGTGGAAACTTTTTCATGCTCTTGTATCTTGGAATTCTCCAACATGGTATCAGAGCCATGAGAGCATGCTCCTTCTTGAATTAAGGTGACTCTCACACTTAGCCCTATCAACAGAGCATCATAGACAAAAATGTATAGTTTCATCATTTTTAGAAGGTTCCGAAAATGAAAGAATACCTTTCATTTTGTCAAATTTGATAATTTTCTTTTCTTTTTTTTGCAAATTTTGACCTATTATACTAAAAGTTGTAAAAACTAAAAAACAATTGCGAAAGGCCAATTTGACCCTCGGCCCATTGGGTAGGCAATTGTATTTCGCGATAATTTTGTGGTCTATTGACCCGTTGCAGCCATCATTGGCCTATTTGGCCTCTTTGTAGGGGTTTCCACTATATTTTGCAAGATATTTATGGCCATTTCAGCTTGTTTACAGAGCCTTTGATCTATTTGATCTATCTATTTTGGAGGGGTTCGTCATCATTATTTTGTAGTATTATAGTTATGATTTTTTGGTGTATTTTTCTATCTGGAAATTAACTCTCTCTGCCAACTTTTGTTTTTTTTTTTGGGCATTCACCAGCGGCCCTAGCATTTCCATGCCTCTTTATATAGGCCCTTGCATACTATGTTCTTATCATTGAAGACTCGATCAACATTTTTTCACTTACACTACATACTGGAAAATCAATTTTATCACAGATATAGAAACGGTGTAAAATTTAAACGGTAGCACAAAGATCGGTGTTAAGCATGAGCTCCCTCCATTTTTAATAATTGTCCCTTGAGAATATTTTCCACTATAGCTTGATAGCTATTCAAATTTCATGTCCACTAAAGCCCACAAATTCATCAATAGAATTTATAATACTTCCACGGCTTCATAGAGGCCATAGGTTTAGCTATTTCGGGCCACATTTTATAGTTTTAGAGAAAGTATTTGTGGTGGGTGAGGCAGCTTTCAATGGCCCATTATTAGTTTTAGGCACTTCATCAAACTCCCTTGTGGCCACCAACAATTTCATCGGCCAACATGATCACGTTCTAGCTGATCCACTATAGTCGCCTGTGTAAAGATTTGAACATGGCGCAGCTGAAGGGATATAAGTGCAAAAATATTCCATGCACCCCTCTCTCCAAACATTTCATCCACGCCTTGCAAGCTATTGTGCCCCTATTTGTAAGATTGGATGTTTTTTTCTGAAAATAGGCACATTCCAGAGTGTTTCTCAACAATAGATGTGGCTTCCATTCTCACCCACGCTGCCACTTGACTCAGGTATAAAAGTGGTCGTGTTCTCAATTCACCAATTAGTAGTGTTTGAAGGAGTCTTATCATGCCTCCTATATGCCTTACAACTTAAACTCTTGGAACGAGTATACTATATCAAGGTGGAAGACATTCATTGCGCCAGGCCCATAATAACCTCCCACGACGCCATCTCCCTTATGACTTGGCCAAACCCATACATCTAGCAGCTTCTTTCTACACTTTTCATTTAATTTCATAGTTAGCATTTTTTATTGTATTACGTGTTAAAATTAAAGCTAAACTTTATGTTACACAAGTTGTTGATCATCATTTATGCTTGTAAAAGGGGCATTTTATTTGTTTTTACATAACTTTCAAATGGGGAGTCAGATTTTCAACTATGAATAGTCGTTAGAAAGATCTTTCCATGTCCAACAAAGTAGTGTTGAGTTTTTTCAAAATTTTGAAGTTTAATTGAAAATTTGAGCCTCTGAAGTGAACATTGTAAGAAAATTTTGATGGGCATAACTTTCACCCTGTTTATCAAAATTATGCAAATATTTTTTTGATTTCTATTAGAAATTTGGAAGGAATCTAATTTTGCATGTAAAAATATAATCCAAGTTTCCATTTTTTTCAAAATTGTAAAAAAAATTGTGACTTGTAAATAAAATATTTTGGTATTTGAACCTCACAACTTGTAAAATTTTCTTGCATGTTATTCTAGGGGGTTTATAATCAACACTAATATTTTTGGGGGGCTATCTAGGTGTTTCTAATTTTTAATTGGTTGGTTCACGTGATAATATCTCTCACACTAAATCTCATCCATTTGAGTATTCTTTGTAATCCTCCTTATAAATGGAAAACAAAATATGAATATTGTGGAAAGAAGAGCCATACAACAAAAGAACGTTAGTTTCATTGAACTGAGGAACTTGAGAAAATTCTTCTTTGTCATGGTATTACCTTACCTAATCCTCTAATTAGATCATTCAATCTCACTTAAACATCGTACATGGCATTATCATTTGAGCATGAACAATTTAGTTATATGACTTGCATTGATATCTCATCTACCATATCACTTGTTGCTATATCTAAATCTATTGTTGACTTATTCATGAATTCTAGTGATTATTTGCATGAGGACTTTGCTTTCTATATTCCAAATCCACTACATAAGGATACATATCTACTATACATCATTAGTTTATTTGTAGAATCTTGGATTGCAGATTTGGATGACAACATTGAGGACATTTGTCTTCTATTTGATGAATTTACATCACCATTTCCATCTTTAGATATTTATCTCACCTCACTTGCATCAGCTTTTATCATGATAGATTGTGCAAATATTCATGAGTTATCATCATCTATAGTAGTATCAAATTCACATCAGTCCAAACATAACCATACCTACATGGTCCTTGTTCCAAAATCTTCTATGGTACCAAATCCATCATATCAACATCCATCACACATTAGCATTGGATTAGAAATATTTGAGAATCATTTAAAGGCATAATTGGCATATTTTCAATCTTTAGATCATGTGCATAATTCAAAGACATTCACCTTACTTCCTACATATTCCTATTGGGAATAGGAAGTCATATTACATACATTTATGGTGTTGTTTCTTCCTGAGAGGAAAAAAGTTCTTCAACAATCATGGCTCATCTTCAACATCTAATATCAAGCATCTACCCGCACTACAAGAATCAATGTGAGGGAAGGGTGCATGGTTTCTCTTCTTATCAATTTTGGGAGGATGCATTTCCTCACATGGAGTTCATGACTTCATATTTTTTGGAGGTCACCTGACCTTCTCTATTTTATCTCCTATGGGGAGAATATTCATTGTACTTTTAACTAAAAGTAGTCCTTGGGGGTTCACCGTGATTCCTCCATATATCACTTATATTCTCACTTGTACATTTTATTTCATTGCATTTCTCTTTTGGAAAGGAGTTTTCATTTCCCATTGGGTTTTTCTCTTTTAGTACACTTTATGAGATATTTGTATGTGATTACCTATAGTGTAGAAAATTGTATGCCCTTACAATTTTACAATAGGAACTTGGGTAACTTAATTTATTGCACTTAATTAAGCTTCTAATTTTTCAAATTATGTATTCCAAAGCCTTATTTTTACTATTTTTTGAAAGAACAAACCAACATTAAATAAATGCATTTAATATTTAAATTGAAATATATTATGTGTCTTGGAAATAGAGGCTAGGATCCATTCACCCATGGGCGAACGGGCCACTTTATGTGCTATGACCTAATTTAAAATATATTTTTGGCAACCTTTTAATAATCCAAATTCAAATTATAAGTGTTATCTTTTAGAATCTAATTTTTGCAAATTAGATAAACATCTACAAATAAATACTCATTTTATCATTTGAAATTCAACACACTTTATTGGATTAATTCAATAGAAAATATTATTGTCAAGAGCTTTCAAGAGCAACATTATCAGTCATTTATAGAACAATAAAGATCCAAACATCATGTGAAAGTATATGTGTGTTAATGTTGTCTTGTGAAGGCTAACAAATGTTGTAGGTCATAATACATTCAAACATTCAAGCATTCAAGAAAATCAAGAAAGAAAAATCAAATTACTTTGAAGAGATATGTATAAATTTGGTCCCTCAAGGAAGCCATTTAAGGGTGGTGAGTTGCAGGAAGTGTTCGTTCATCATTTCCTTCCTCTCCATTCAAGGTTTTATTGTTGGAATTGCCATTGTGAAAGTGAGAACACTATTCACAAGGTTTTACTTTAAGGAAAACCCCTATATGGCACAATTTTTTTTATTTTTACCTCTTTGTGTATGTGCAAATTATAGGTTGACGAAGGATTAAAGAGATCTTGAAGAGAAATTTTGCATTGTTTCATTTGCTATCATTTGAAATGAACGAAAAATATATGTTTTTTCTTGTGCTGATTTTAAATGAGGGTATGATGGACCTATTTTTCATTGTTTCATTAGGAAATGAGATCCACACAAAGAATTGACTTACAACCTTTAGTTCATTCAACTAAATGAAGGAATCTACTAATTTCCTTATGATTAAGGATGGGGTTATCAACCTAAATAACACTTTTGGGAGAGAAACTAAAGATAGATAATCAAATCAATTATGCTCATTCAAAATTGAAACAACACTTTCAAGGTCAATAGTGAAAAAAACACAAAAAATCTACATATCTGAGAAGGGTTAGACATTGTATATCAATCACCAAAAGGCGGTTTATGAAGACAAACTAGGACTCATTCGCCAATAAGTGAATGGATCTTTTCTTAGGGATATCAAAAAATGTTTTGGAGCCTTTGATGTCAATCTATGGCTTCTATTTGATCTAGATTTTAGTATTGAAAAGTCAGAAATCATATCTGTAGGTGAGTTTCCATGAATTGACAACGTTGAAATCTCTTGCACCTTTGAAAAAAATTTCAATCTTTCTCTCCAAGAGATATTCAATGCTTCTTTAACCTAAGATTTGCAAGACAAACACAAGAGGGAATTTTATTTTTTTTGGTGAATGGGGGTTTTACTTGGTCAAACCCCATTTGGGTAATTAAAACTTGAATTGAAATAATGAAGCATGAAAGGGATGATGAATGAACAATACAATTTTGCAACTCACCAAACCCTTGAATAAACCTTTATAAATTTGAAATATTGGTCTCTATCTTGCATGCAATGGATGTGGATCTTGATACTTGGAATATGATGTGAATGCTTTCTTGGACCTTTGAAACCTGCAACATAATGTTAGATCCAAAATACTGCATAATGCTTAAGACTTTGACATAATTCTTGAGATATTGAGTGTTGGAACAAATGCTTGATAAATATGCTCTTTAATACCCTTGATCATAAAATTTTCTTTAGGAATTCTGGCATGAAAACACTTCTTGAAAGACTTAGACTTTATTTGATAAAATAACCTTGTATTTATCGGTATGTATCCATAATTTTTCAAATATAAACATTACAAGATGGAATCAAAATTTGAATTTAGAGACATTAAAATACCCCTGAAAAAATAATTTAAATTTAGTTTTAAAGGCCTAGGGTGGACCCATTCACCCATGGATGAATGGATGTCAGGTCCCTATTCCTATAACACACATTCCTCAAGGTAAAGTGTTATGTGTTGGCATTAATTTTTGTTGGTTTTCTCTTTTGGTAAATATAATTTGTTAGGCTTGTAGATGTAAAATAGGGCTTATTAAGACATAATTAAGTCCATTTTTAATTAAGAGGGCCCAAATAGAGTGTGATTTTTTAAAGGAGTACATTTTTCTACACTACATTTAGCCCCCACTTTACTGAGAGGATAAACACAAGTGAAAAATCACAATAAAGTAGACAAATATGCATAAAGAGGGGGTCCAATTGTACAAATATTAGTGAGATGGGATGAAAAAGATCAAGGAGGTGGCCAAGCCCCAAGATCAAGATCCCATGGTGAACCAACATAAGCACAAAGGAACACACACAAGATGTATGATATGCAGTAGCAAGATAAGATACACAAACATACAATGTAAAAGAATAAAAGAAACAAAAAGAAAAATTAAAAAAGAGGTGGATCAAGCCTCAACTATTTGTCCAATGAATGATGTGGATCAAACCTTAGTTATTTTTCTAAAAATTTTTACAAGTCAAACCCATTATCCACTATGTAAACAACAATACGCTCACACAGGCTAGTGAAATTCGTTGTCCACTAGGTGAACCCCTAGAAAGTGGCCAACAAGAGAGTCTTATTAGGCTCCCATTGAACTATCCATACTAAAGTTGTACCTCTTGATAAATTTGATAAGTCACCACACAATATGAACTTTGAGCTTCATAAGGCTTAGTAAGTTGTGTTATACTAAGAACTTATGAACAAACATGGCCTCACTGGCAAGCAAGGTCTATTATCCTTGGTGTCCATGTAAAAGGTTGTAATTTCAAGCTTCGCAAGGCTAGAAAGCTACATTATGCTAAGAAATCATGAAAAAAATGCAAATAAGACATTCAAATCATTTTTTCTTAGTTTGTGCAAGCTATCCTCTTAGGGAACATTGTTCCTAATGTCTCCAAGAGATGAAATTGAGTTGAGGATAAGAGATTCACAACTTAGGGAATGCAATTTGTAGCATCACCACTAAGAGGAATTTCATATGCTGATAAAGGTCACAATCTTGGAGGGCATCAAACCCTATGACACCACCAAGAAGAAGAGACATCACAAGAAGTAAGAAGACTGCACTATGTGTAGACATGAAAAATATACAATTTGATTAGTACACACCTTATCCTATTCTTACTATCATTATTTCCTCCTAAATCATCCACTTTCCTAATTAATTTAATTGAATAATATTTACTTGATTAAATTAATCATACATCCTCTCTTAATTAAATAAATCAAATTTATTTGATTAAGTCATTCTCCTCTATTAATTAAATAAATCAAATGTTTTTTTAATTAATCCGATCATCCCTCTCTTAATTAAATAATTTACTTTATTTAATTAACTCTCTAAAGTAATATCCTTAAATTAAATAAATTAACCTTTATTTGATTTAATCTAACATCATTCTCCTTAGTTAAATAAATCAATTTTATTTAATTAAATCTAAAATTATTTTCCTCTCAACTTTGATTTAAATAAATCCTAAAATCTAAGTCAAAATTGTCAAATCAAGATTAATCCTAAATATAATCACTCCAATCCTCTAGATTTTGCAACTTGCACCAATTAATCAATTTAATTGATTTATTAATTCATCTATTTTTCGTCAACTTGGAATCAAAAGGGAATATTCCATAAATTTGAAAAATCCCTCCAAAAGGGGATGTGTACTTCCAACAAGGTATTTAATGCCTCTTACATGTCCTTGGCCTTGAGCCAAGTCACATTAACTCATTTCCCTTCCCTCTAAACATGCCATTTCACTAATTTAAAATTCAAACTAATACCATTTATGGGTAGATTCATCAACATGTGTTCATTCTTCCTCCAATCACATGTGGACAAGTGGCCTCTTCTCATTGGTTGGTATTTTGTCTACATTCACCCAAATCCTTCAATATTCCTTGCTTCAAATCTATAAATAGAGGCCTCCTCTATTGATTTGATCATCCACAATTTGAGAAAACTTATTATGCACAATTTCATCTTCAAGCATATCCATTTTCATCTATTTTTATCAAGTTCTTAGCTAGGTTATGCAAGAATTCAACCAAACTGGATCAAATATTCATCAAATCATAAAATATATTACAAATGAGTTGGGGAAGGGCCAATTTCTACACATAATTGGAACCAATTCCTCCATGGGATTGAGTGCTTACCTGCTTAAATAGGATTTCAATTACTTTTCATGTTTTGTTCTTCATTTCTTCCTATTTTGAGCATTGTAGATGAATTTCATGGGGAATATTAGTTCTAACTTGCATTTGGATCTAATAGTTTGTTTGTTTCTAATGTTTGTTTAGGTCTAAGATTGGGGTTCACATTTTGGTGCTAGAAGGAGGGAAACTCTCAAGTTCTAATCACATTATTTTAGAAAATTCCATGTTTTTTTGTGTTTTTAGTAGGTTCCAAGGAAACCCAGTCACTGACTATCAAGTGGTGTTATATTACACCGCTCCAAACTCCAAACTACGTCGTTGGAGTCTTCCCACCCAAAAAATTCAAATTTCAAACTGACCCACAAAATTTCCGAATTCTAAACTTTGTTACTAGTCAAATAGAGCCGCAATCGCGGCCTCTGTTTTACTGCAAAGGGCCACTCTCAGTCATCAGCGATGCTAAATTGTGTCATTGACCTTTCCAAACTATGTCGCACTAGTGGATTGTGCTACTGGGGTTGGGTATTAGTTATATTTCAATTAAATTTCAACATGTGTATTTTTTATTCTAGGTAATTTGACTTCTAACTTTTTTTTTTTTTTTTTTACAGTATTAATCAATTTTTGTGATGCAGGGACTTTCGGAGGTCATAAATTTTTACTTGCATGTTTGTTTGGGCTAAAATTTTACACGTGGCTTCATTATGAGGTGGCATGTGGATTACCAATTGATCTCACGTTGGTTTGTGGCCATTTTGGCCCTCAAAATGTCAATTTAGTGTTTTTTTCTAGTTTTTTAAAAATCATTTTTGTTAATAACTTGAAACTCATGTTTTCAATTTAGGATATTAGTTGGAAATTATTCCTACCTTATTTATACAAATTTTTTGGGGAAAAAAGGACTCTCGAAGTTATGCATGTGAAATTACCAAAAATGGCAAAATTTGACAATTGTTGAAATTTGCCAAAAAAGGAAATTTATTGATCAAAGGTGAAGGAAGGAAAACAAAGGCCAAAGGTTTTGTATGGAATCATGGTATTATTGTATTAAGTTTTTTTAAACACTTTGGGAGAAGTTACAATCCCTTTCTAAGGATTTGATTACCTTCATGCTTTTAGGACACACTAAATTTCTTTTGGGCTCTAAAAAGAACACTTCAAAAAAATTCAATTATTTGCAGCAAAGTGCTTAAAAAGAACTTTAGGAAAAACTCACTAGATTTGGTTTGAGGATTAACAATTGAACAAGGAAAATTCCATATTTTATTTTGGTGCACTAAAAAGAATCAAATCATTGCTTTGTGGACTTAAAATGAACAAGTTCTTATTTGTTTTGTAATGACTTATCCAAAGTAATATCATCAAAAGGACGTATGAAATTATCTCACGCTTTATAGTGACCTTGAGAATCAAAAGGCCTTTTGGTGACATTAATTTGCATAAGTCATTGCCTTCACATTTCATTTGGGATTAAAAATTGAGCCAATCTTGCAAGTGTGAGTGGGTCATATTGTGAGTGCTCTCCTTTTGTTTTTCAATGAATGTTGATCAAACAACGGGATATGATCACTCACTTTTTTTTATCTTAGAGGGTCTGCCTCATGGGAAAAATTAATCACCCCAGGGAATGACCCAACCTAGGAACACGAGAAAGCCAAGTGACTTCCAACCAGTATATAAGTGTGTATTCTCGAGAAAAGTTTGAGAATCATGAGGATTATTCCGATGAGAAGGTCAAAAATGGTCTCTTGCTGCATGGATAGTCCCCCACAAAATAAATTCTTGCATTAAAACCCCTTGTTTAGCAAAGGCTAAAATCCTTTCTATTTGTTGGTGCAAAAGGTCATGTCCTTTGAACTCGCTCAACATAACATGCGGTTATGTTGTAGACATGAAAAGTATGCCATGGGAGATTCATGGGTACTAATGCTTAGCTGACCCAAGAAGCAAGTGCACTATAAGGGGGAGCCCCTGTGGTCAAGCATCTAATCATCCACACTGAATATGCGGAGCTGGATTTATCAAAGTGGGAACCTGAAAAATATTGTCTTTCAATCCTAGGATTGTGCATGCTCTTGGAATCAAAAACACTCTGCTTTGGTCTCAAAACATTTGAAAACAAACATTCACAAAAGCTTCAAAATTTCAAACCCTTTGGAGGAAACAAATATCTTTGGCAAATCCAAGTTCTCTTGCTTACCCTCGGGATTTCGTCCTTAGAGGTTTCTTAGTATTTGGGTTTAATCATCATTTGTTTTCACTGGGATAAGAATAAATTAAGACACTTGACATCTAGTTTGAAACTTTAATCAAATAATTGTTTGTGGTAAAAGGAACTCATTAAGAAAAGTAAAGAAAAATTGAACCCCACACATGTGTTCTTTCAAAAGATTTCTAGCAAAATCAAAATTCAAAAACTAAATTTCAAAAGTCAGTCCAAAAGCTCGTGAGGAACGTATTGAAAGACTTCTTGAAGTAAGAGAAATATTGGTTTACAAATTCTACAAGAAAGCTTCAAAAAACAACCCTAACTTGTATGAGCTTTATTATCACCAAAATCCAACTCTCTTTCAAAGGTTTTCTTTTCTCACATAGGAAGTGTCAAAGTGTATTCTTCAAAACTGAGGATCAAAATCAATCACTTTTCACCCATCTCTCAACCATCAAAATCAAACATCATCTCACCAACAAAATTTTGGAAACTTTTAAAACATCACTTATGGTAAAATTTTAGGTAAAAATAAAAATCATCTTGTTTGGTTAGATATGTGTGGATTAATCCTTCCCCACATATTTGACCAAATTATCAATCTTTGTGAAAAAGTTTACCTCTTGATAAAATCCAACATCTTGAGGTCTAGGCGTTCATTATCCTATTTAACTGGGGTGTCTTGATGAATCATTCTTTACACCTTTAGTAAAATTATCCTCTTGTGAACAAGTTCACTCTAGGCTAACACACTCTCTTAGAGTTTATAAGATCATTATCCAAATCAATCAAATCAAGTCCTGAAGTTTAGCCTCCCCCTTAAATTTTCTCATGAGTTTCATTCATCTGCATCATCCATCTTCCATTTATCTCATCCCCATCATCACTTTGATCCTTAAACTATCCTAGTTCTTCTCTTTTTATGCCTAATATTAGATCAATCGATCTCTATTTTATGGTGCAAACAAGATCACAACACAAGAAGAATATGGAAATCATGAAGGAAACATCAACTTCAAGTGATCTAAGTCAAACTGCTCCTAAAATGAATCCTGTGGGATCAAGAAACTCCTCTCTACCATCACAAACCCCTCAAGAGGAGGGTCAAGTAGAGGATATCACTAACAACATCATAGGGATAACACAAGAGGAAATCCTTGAGATGGTGCAAAATCCCAAAAATCATCGAATTGTCAATACTATGATGAGGTTATATCCCTCCCAATACATACATGAGTTGGAAAATGAAGGGGCTAAAATCCCTTTTGACTACGACATAAGTATTATTGTGGAAATACCTCTTGGGATCATGCCCTCAACATCATCCATGCTTCTATTCCAAAGGATCACCCAAGAAATCCCCCAAATCATATCATCTATTACTTCAACCTTGTCGGTTGTTAACAAGGTAAGCTCATTGCTTCATGAAATCCAAGAACATCCTCTTCTGAGAAACCAAGAGTTAGATGCGAACACCACACCGGATCAATCCATCCTGGTAAATCCATTACACCCTTATATCACACTTACATTCCATGATTCTACCAATCCAACCTCTTATCATTCAACACCAATTTATCCTCTAGATAGGAAAACCTCTATTCCTATCTCACATGGAGAAGGTGACTTGTTTGGAGCTGGGGAAATCTTTGACCCCTCATCATCTCTTCGAGGGAATGTACCACTTGTCTTTCTACCATTTCCACTTCTACCACTCACATCTAAATCATCACTTGGGTTGGTTCTTCCCCCATTACCCACCATCAATCAAGAAAACCAAAGCATCTTAACAAATCCTCATACCGTGCCATCGATATTGCAACAACAGATGACAACCATCCAAGCAAAACCAACAATCAATACATCCACCATTCCCAAAGTGTCTCAAAGCATGGTTTCCCAAGGACCAAGCATCTCAATCACACCATCCACAAATCAAACCTCGATCATTAACATGACCATTCCACTCATCACAATAGTCAACACCATTCATAATCCATTGCCACCACCACCAAAACACAAAATGACATTCATTTAGCATCCTGCTGCAAGTAGATCGACAAGCTGCCCAACAAAAGGAACTCCAAAATCAACAAGTTGCATAGCTAGATGCTCAGAAAGAACAAGTGTAACAGGGACAACAAGCTTCTCAAGCCAAGGCTTTACTACAACAAAATCAGGCCAGCCAAGTTGCACAAATAGCTCAAGATGCACAAGACACCAAAATTCAACAAGCAGTCCAACAAGCGCATGCTCAAGACCAAGCCCAATTTCAAGCTCAACAAGCGCAAGCACAAGGACAATACCAAGCACAATTGCAAGTAGCCTAGAAAGAAGCATATCATAAATCCTTGCAAGATTATCAAGTACAACAAGAAGCAGCTCAAAAACAATCCTGACAACAAGCTTTGTTAGCTCAACAGTAGCAAGACTAACAACAAGCTTTGTTGGCACAACAAGAACAAGACCAACAACAAGTTTTTTTGGCACAACAATAATAGGACCAATAACTACCGTTATTGGTGCAACAAAAAATGTGAGCATATCAACAAGCCTTAATCACACAACAAAGCTTGCAACAAAATCCCACCAACATTCCACTCGTCAATCAAACACCTCAAAATGTGCTCACCCCACCTCCTGATCTACAAGGCGATCTAACAACACAAATCAAACTGCTCTCACAGCAAGTGCTTGATCTCCAATCAGGAAAAAACAATTAGGAAACTCGATAATGGGTTAGAGGACGTATCTCGAGAACTTATTCCAAAGAATTATCATCTATCACCTATGTTTGGCAATGGTCTTTCCGAAGACATATTGAGATCCTTTGACCTCATGGATACAGATACTAAAGGGATCCTCAACTCAACATTTGATTGAATTCCACTCAAAGATCAAGAGGATATTGAGCCACTTCCCATGCCTAATGAAGATATCCAAGAACCCTTTATAAGTAATCCATCCTTTGAAATTGACACATGTCAAGAACTTGATCCAAATCATGTCAAAAGCAATTCCAAAATTAATCAAGATCAATAATTTGCATCTCCAGGCTACTACAATGATGTAAAGGACATTCTCCTATCTATAAATGATAATCATATCCACATAGCACATACTCATCCATCTACCCATGAGATGCTTTCTTTGGATGGACACGTAGATGGTCTTCATTCAAAACATGATTCCTTTAATCCTAGCATTATTACACAAAAATAGCAGAATATTGATTCCTGCAGTCAAATTGTCAAAATCAGGATCAGATATATCCAAAATTCAGACTAAGGACATCATGCATGAAGATATCCAGTATTATCCACTCAAGGGAATAGGTTAGATAGAACAGGATATTGTAGAGTCAGCAAAGTAGCAAATTGAAATAATGCCATTTGTGGTGGTCATTTATCAGAGAATGCATTTTGAACAAGACATCTCAAAACAAGGAGAATCAAAGCACAAAGATGCTACTACCGCCATATTGGGGGCAACTTCATCTCAAGAAAACTTCAACATAGGGAGCACAAAGAATCTTTATGATGAAGAAAATACCAATACTACAACCCACCATGTCACAAATCTTCATCCACCCATCACCCCGTCCACAAATTGGGACCAACATCAAAAGAAAGATTTGAATCAAAGCACAAAGAACATTATCAAAGAAAAATAAGAAGCAAAGCATGAAGGATAAATGAAATACAAGTGGATACCAAAGAATATCTATTATCCCTATCAAACTCCATTAGTAAAAGAAACTACGAGGAAAATTAAAAAAGAGAAAATAATCCATCAAATATGTCCACAAAGGAAAAATCAGTCTTCTCAAGTAGCATACAAAGTATATCAAGTTTTTGGTCCTAATTCTAGGCACACTTCCATATCCACCCATCATTGCTCATCCTCTCAAGTTTGGAGAGTAAAAGGTTCCAAACTATCAACCAATCCATCTTTCATTCCTAAACACACTCCTCCATCCATGCCTCCACACATTATATCTAATTCCCACATTGACCATGTATTGGCAGCAACCCTTCATCATAAGGATTCAGAAACAATTCTATTGCAATGTGAACATAAAGATAGAGTTGACTTCGGTATCAATAAAGTAGATCAGGAATCTCAAAAGCTGCATTCAAGTGCATGTATCTTAGCAAAAAAAATCTTCAAGTAGGATATCAGTGGCACATTATGAAAGAACCATTAACGTCAGTAGTACCGAGTGGTTCAACATGAGCTTAAATATTTTACAAAAAAAAAATCCAAAAAAAATCAGAAAAAGGATTGAAAATAGTAAAGATAAAAATTGTCCTCTAGTGAAAACCACTTTGATGGAACTTTGGATAGGTAGCATGATTAAATCCTAGAAAATAGTTATCATGTGTAGAATCGGTCATCTACATGTGCCACTTTGGAGAAATCATCTTATCACATCCATGATAAAGCCAACATTCCATTTATCTTATTCATAATAAATCCATTCATCCACGAACCATTTATCCAATTCATTTTCATCCATCTACATCCATCATCCACATTATCTTGATCTTGACAAAGTTTGGTGCACACTTTACACTTTCTTATTGTAAACATCTTGACATGGGTCATTTTTAATCTATCTTACCCAATGTTATTTGAGCCATGAAGCATTATCCAAATGAGCATCCTTTATTTGAACACCTTATCTTATTGCAAGATAATCCTTGGCATCCTTTCCATGCTTACCACATCTATCCACTCATATACCGATCCAAGCATCCACCCATGGCATTCCATACATTGCAAGACACTGGGGGTAGGTATTTACATCTTTCTTCAGGAATAAATCTTGATCTATATCCTCCAACTTATGTGGTTATCCAAACATTGGCAAACATAAATTCAAATTGGTTAAGCATTTTTGAGCAAAAAATCCAAATCACTAGCCCATGGCATATTTTGACAAGATGATGTTCCTTATCAATCTTTTTCTTTCATTGAACATCAATCCAAAAAATCCATATAAGTCACATCTAACTCTCACTTCAATGTTACATCAAATCATCAAAACAATTTTATTCTAAATCAAGCTTCAAAATCCTGATAAATGAAATCCAATCAACCCATCATCATCTCAGGATATCCTTCCCAATCCTTGTGTTGCTTAACACTATCCTTGCATTGTTGTGTATCCTCAACAATGTTATCATCATGAATTTGTCATCATCTCAGGATATCCTTCCCAATCCTTTTGTTTCTTAACACTATCATTGCATTGTTGTGTATCCTCAACAATGTTATCATCATGAATTTATCATCATCTCGAGATATCCTTCCAAATCCTTGTGTTCCTTAACACTATCCTTGGATTTTTGTGTATCCACAACAATGTTATCATCATCAATCTTGAAATCCTTGTGTTGCTTAACACTATCCTTGCATTGTTGTGTATCCTCGACAATTTTATCATCATCAATCTTGAAATTGTTGTGTTGCTTAACACTATCCTTGCATTGTTGTGCATCCTCAACAATGTTATCATCATGAATTATCATCATCCTCATGTTGCTTAAACACTATCCTTGCATTTTTTTGTATCTTCAACAATGTTATCATCATCAAATCCATCAATCCGATCAATCAATCCTAGCTTGGTTTTCAACAAAATCCCAAAACAAAGCACTGATATCATCACATATCGATATCCAAATCATCAAAGCCATGCGAAAATCCAAAAAATATCCAAATCATATTAGAATCCAAAAATAGGTCAAAAAGGCTAATCCTTGATCGGCCCCTAAGATACAAAATCCAAAAACATTCATAAAATCTTGAAAATACCGAAAAAATTGGAAAACCCAAAAATCAAAACAACCTCAAAACATTCAAAAAAACCAAAAACATCCAAATATCTGAAAAACCCAAAATGGTGTATCCATCTCATCTCACTTTCACTTGAAATAATAATCACTCATAATAAATCATCATCGTTTTCATCCTTTGGTAAGTCAGTCAGAGGCAAGTCTAGCAGGTTCAAAAGTGAACGCCTAATCATCAAAAGTCTCAAGTCTAGGTCAGTAAGCAATCAATTTGATCAGCTCAGAGTATCAATAGCTTATCATCCAATTAATCTCATCATCACCTAATCACAACATATCCTAGGATGCATCCTTCCCTCAATTGACATCAACATCAAGCATCGCCATAGTTTAGTCTTGGCTAGCGGTATGAAGAACATTAGCTTATTTGTTTACTTTATCTTGGTCTTTTTGACTTATCTTATTTTGCACTCATTCCACAAAACTCTCGATGATGCCTTATCAAAAGGTTTAGAGAGAAAGGAATGGGCCAATGATTATTATCTTTTTATCTATTGTGCTTGTTGGATATTCTTGTAAAATAACTTGGTCATGGTTGCTTTGTTTTGTTTGTAGGGAAGGTGTTTTATATTTCTTGTTGACCACATAGGGAGGCTTGCCTTTCTATGTTCTAGTCTGAGATGTTTAGAATATCTGAGCTGCATTCTGAATAAGGATTTGTATGTCAAGTGTTAACAATAGTACTCCTATCTGATTGTTGAGTCAAATTCAATCACACTAAGTACCACACCATCCTAATTTTTAATACCTTGATGCATCGTACCTACGTGTATTATCAAACATGAAGTAGTTGGCCCTTTTAAAATCTCGACTCCTGGTAGGCAAATCAGCATCATCTCTAATAAAGTAGGCTTGTTGGATCCTCTTCTCATTCTTTTCTTCTTATTCTTCTATCTTTACTAACATTGCTATCCAAAATTGGTGTGTTGTATCAAAATATACATGAGGCTACCCATGGTCAATGACTGTCTATACATCATCAAAATTGTCTATGTCAAATATCTGATATTTCTAAAGAATTATCTTTTGTCCTCTAATCAATAGAACCACTCCTCTCACATTTTATCACAACCTCAATCAAAAAATTGAACATTTCCACTCGATCTCTTGAGGGGCCAATATTCCAATATAATCCTTCTCGTTGGCGTAGCAGTGAGGCATCTGAAAAATTTATTTTTTATTTATTTTTTTATCACAAAATCTTATTCTTTGAACCAACGCAACAAGTGCATTGCGTCAGAGAGGGGCAAAATGTAAAGATAAAAAATATACAAGTTGATCCTACACACCTAATCCTAATCTTACTAAAATTGTTTCATCCTAAATCATCCACTTTACTAATTAATTTAATTGAATAATCTTTATTTGATTAAATTAATCATACTTCCTCTCTTATTTAAATAAATCAAATTTATATCATTAAGTCATTCTCCTCTATTAATTAAATAAATCATTTTTTTAATTAATTTGATCATCCCTCTTTTAATTAAATAATTCACTTTATTTAATTAAATCTCTAAAGTCATATCCTTAAATTAAATAAATTAACCTTTATTTGATTTAATCTAACATCATTCTCCTTAGTTAAATTAATTAATTTTATTTAATTAAATCTAAAATCATTTTCCTCTTAACTTTGATTTAAATAAATCCTAAAATCTAAGTCAAAATTGTCAAATCATCTAATCTTCATCTTAATTAATAAAATCATTATTAATCCTAATCTTAATCACTCAGATCCTCTCGATTTTTCAAGTTGCACCAACAAATCAATTTAATTGATTTATTAATTCATCGATTTTCCCTCAACCTTGAATCAAAAGGGAATATTCCACAAATTTGAAAAATCCCTCCAAAAGGGGATGGGTACTTCCAACAATGCATTTAATGCCTCTTACATGTCCTTTGCCTTGAGCCAAGTGACATTAACTCCATTTCCCTTCCATCTGAGTATGACATTTCACTAATTTCAAATTCAAACTAATATCATTTATGGGTACATTCATCAAAATGTGCTCATTCTTCCTCCAATCACATGTGGACAAGTGGCCTCTTCTCACTGGTTGGTCTTTTGTCCCACATTCACCCAAATCCTTCAATATTCCATGCTTCAAATCTATAAATGGAGGCCTCCTCTATTGAATTGATCATCCACAATTTGAGAAAACTTATTATGCACAATTTTATCTTCAAGCATATCCATTTTCATCTATTTTTATCAAGTTCTTAGCTAGGTTATGCAAGAATTTGAACCAAAGTGGATCAAATCTTCATCAAATCATCAAAAAGCTTAAAAAGGAGTTGGGAAATGGCCAATTTCTACAAATAATTGGCACCAACTCCCCCATGGGATTGATTGTTGACACTGCTTAAATAGGATTTCAATTAATTTTCATGATTTGTTCTTCATTTCTTCCTATTTTGAGCATTGCAAATGAATTTCATGGGGAATCTTAGTTATAACTTGCATTTGGATCTAAAATTATGTTTGTTTCTCATTTTTGTGTAGGTCTAGGATTGGGGTTCACACTATGAAACATGAATTATAGTTAAAAACTATAATGCCAATGTATGGCCCCACTTTAAAGCAATTGCTAAATACCATGCTATGAGAATTTACTTTAAAGTAGAAAATGAGAAATACTAAACAATAAGGAAGACATGAGAGAATATTTTGAAATACCTATGTCAAGCATATGTTTCCAAGTGAAGCTACATCATTAAAAATTGGTTACCCCCAAAATGAATTCCCAAACACATAAGGGATCCACATATTCAAGAAAATCGTATGTCTTTTCTACAATGATATTATAGAGCTCAAAAATGTAATCATTGCCCAAATAACTCATGGAAATGGAAGAATGACACATAAAGAGAAAAAAAAAAAAAATTTATTTTGGATCAACATGGAAGAGACTTGAATGTCTTGATGCCTTGTGCCATCCCCATAAGGAAAACACAAGACAAAAGAATAGATAAAGGTTTAGGACATATAGAAGAATGTAGGTACAAATAGAGGAATGAACATAAATACATGTCAAATAGAACAATATGGGGGATCAAATTATGCATATGTAATCACAAAAAAATAACATGAAAGGAAGACAAAGAAAATAATAGTAAATCACATGAAATTCAACTTACAACAGGTTTTCCACATCCTAGTCTTGTTCATCATATATGAAAGGTAGATAACTATCCAAAGAAACAATGACAAGAGTTGTACTAGGAACATTTATATGTTCAACACATGGTGATTCACTCGTTTTAGGAAGATCATCTTTGATGATATCATCTAAGCTCATGGAAGAGGAAAATGATAAATTCAACTCATTATGCACTTCCTCATTAACTTAAGTAGTTGCATCATCATCATCCAACTTAATCACAACATAAGGCCTTATTATAATATCCATGGAAGGTACTTGTTCTTGTTGTGGTCAAGATATAGTATTTTCTTGTTGCGACAAAGTTGGAGAATCATCATGCATTGCTTGATTTTTTATTTGATCTTGAGTTGTTGATTCATGTTTTATTTGTAAAAGATGAGCAATACCATGATATATACGTGTATGCTCTCTAGAATTTTAATTCCTTTATGTTTTTTTTCTGAATTTTGATTAGGTAGGAGTAGGTTTATCAACTAGATAGGTTTCTTTTCTTCCTATAAGGAGGAATGAAAGGAACCATGGGAGGTTGTTCAACCACTTTCTCTTTAGCTTAATAAACTTGTTTGATTTTAGGATGCACAATCAGATTTGTATGGTTATCTCATGGTCTCTTAAAGGAAATTGGTCAAGGATTTGGTATGTTTTAGTCTCGATTACTTGGAAGGGCTTTTGGTTCAATCATGGTTTCATCAAGGATAGGAGGATCAATTTTAGGTTGAGGTATTATTAAGGGATATTTTTTCTATACGCTTTGCCTTCAACTTTTGAGAAGATTTAAAAAATAATTCCTCATGATGTGCAATAGGTTCCATAGGTTCAAGCCAAAATAAATACAATGAGAAATTCCCATGGGAAGACACATGACTAAAGCCACTATGATGCATAGTAAAGATCTCTTTTCCAAATGGAGACTTTAAAAATTGATGCACTATCGATAGGATGAATTTCATGGACTGAAGCCATGGGTAGCCTAACTTTACATGAAATTGGTCTGATGTCGGGATGATGGAGAATGAGACATTCAATATTTTTGATCTAACTTGTAGAGTAAGAGTTATTGAAGCTATCATTGGGATACAAAGACCATTATGTGTTTTGATACATGCTTTTAGTTGTTCATAAGTATACAATGATAAAGACCATGGACAAAAAACAATTCTCTAGTTATCACATTCTTTGCACATATAGGATCAATTATTATCCCAATAGTAGGCTTGTCATTGATTCTTCCAGGTATGTAAAGAGAACCATCAGGTAAACGTTTAATTATGTCATTTTTTTAGAAAGAAATGTTAAGGGACATATTGTTTTGTCCCTTATGAGGTTAAACTTCAATGATTCCAATCATGTACGATCCATAGGATTTTCCTTATTATCATTCATGTTTTCATTATTCATGTCAACATTCATCACATAATTCTCGTTTTCACTAGCTTTGACAAAGGGTCTACATTGTGATTTGGCATATAATTGGTAAAGATTTACAAATTTTGGTTAGGACAGGCTATGGATGTATTACCTTGATCATTAAAACCACTAATTCAAATGTGATTAGAATCAATGAGGTCTTGCATAATATGTTTAAGATTCTTACAATGTTTGGTATCATGTTCATTTTGTTGGTGATAATGGAAAAAATAATTTTATCTATAGTTTGGAGGTAAAGTCTTAGGAAATTAAGTTCTCGTTTAAGATCTGCAACTTGATGGAATGAATGCTATCAAGTAGATGGGTAAATTATCTATTATTCTCCCTAAAAGTATATGGATTTTTTTTTATAGCAACCACTTGGGTGTCAAAATATTGAGTTGGTTCAGAAGCATTGAGTTGTGTAAAGCCCTTATTTGGTTTCTTGAATGATTGATAGTTTCTTTGAGGCGTGGATTCAGATTTTTTAGGATGGTTAGAGGGAATTTTCACTTCACAACTACTAAGTTTTGGTAATCACAAAGGGTAGTACACAATTGTGAGAATGAGGGAAATTTCATCATCCCAATCTTATCTTGAAGCTTATTTTATAAATTATCAATGAGAATTCATTGGAGATCAAGATCACGAATCTTAATGTTGATTTGTGAGTAAAGAAATTGATAATGAGTGATATATTTAGTGATATTTTCATCATATTTTTCTTACATTTCATTAAATATTCTAAGGTTATTTTAGGAAACGTGCACTTGGAAATGGTTAAGAAAGGAATCAATAAGTTCATTGAATGAACGTTTCAAGTTATTCAGTAAGGAACAAAATGATTCCATGGCAATGTCTTTCAAGGATCTAAGGAACAGTTTATCCTAAAAAATGAAGTCATTACATAATTTTTTTTATGCAAAATCATGACTAAGAGGATCTCCTTTCCCACCATATTTCTTAAATATAGGAATATCTAGACCTTGTGGAATTTGTGTTTTCAATATCTCCAAGGATAAAGGGTTTCTTTGAAATATTGTGAAGGTTGTCCATTTTTATTTTTATTCAATGTAGTAATTTATTGTTGGAAGGATGAAACAATTTTTAAGAGTTGGTTAAGGACACAATCATTGTTTGTGTTGTGATATGGAGGTTAATAAAGTGGAGGTGTATATGTGTTTAGAGGACAAGTGAATTTTAAATTTGTGAGGGGGGATGGATTAGGAGATATGAAATTTTAATGTACAAATCCTAATGGACTCCTAGTGGAAACACCTAAGGTAATATTGAAATTTATAGTAGGTTGTAATATGGTTGTATTAAGAGTTGGATTGGTGTATGTCAAAAATAGAGGTCATGGTTATGGAAGAAGGAATTGGATTTCCAACTCGACTTTGAGTATACCCCAAAGCTTGATCACAACTAGTCATTGTAGGGACTTGTTTATCAATAATGTGAGATAGGCTAAACATTACTTCTATTCCTTGTTCATTATCAATCGTTCTCCTCATATTATCTATGATAGGGATAACAGTACCATCAATGTATTCAAAAATCATAATTTTTTTCAATTTTTCTAGTTCTCCATCCATTTTTCTTAGGTTCTCTTGAGGTAAATTACCAACCATTGGTTCAAAATTAGTAACATTAGTCATTGGTAAGGAGGTCATAGGAAATGAAGTGTCAAGGGTATGGTCCATAGTGGGTTGACTAGTGTCAACACTATGAGTGAAAGAGTTGGAAAATCCAAGATCCACAATGAGGGATGTATCGCGGGATGACATGAGTCTTGAACTATGTCTCACAAAAGTATTTGAAATTATAAGACACCATGTTGTGAAGCTCATACAAGTTTCTCCAAACCTAAGGTGTACCCAAAATGGAGGATAGGTAAACTACAATCAAACACCTAAGAAATTGAACTATAATGCAAGCATGTAAAAAGAAATAGCAATTTTTTGATTTTAACAAGATAATTTTTTGATCATACTATGAAAAAAATTGAAAATGATGTCTTGTAATTCCAATAATTTTTGTTTTAAATGCACTTAAATTGATGAATTAACCTTAATGCAAATGATTGCAAAAATAAGAATTTTTTGGAAACTAAAATAGAGACTTGAATATAGAAACAAAAAATGTAGATAGAGGCTTTTTAATGCCCAAAAATTTATAAAGAAGCATGATAAATGACTCATTCTCCCATGGGAAAATGGGTCTTATTTTTGGGGATTGAAAAATAAAATTATAGATTTCTAAGTTGATATTTATGTTTTTAGATTTTGGTTGCAAATAAGTAGTTACAGTTTTAGATTTCTAGAAACTTGGATCTAAATGCAAGTGTAAAATGATCCTAAATGACAAAAAAAAGACCTAATTTGAGATGCAATTTTGATTCATTTTTTTAATTTAAGTCACTAAATATGCAATGTTATGTAAAAACTCTGAAAAATTGATGATTTTTTTGAATTTTTCATATTTTAAAGAATGTAAAATTGCAAACCTAAAATCCTAAATGAGATGCAAACCAATGCAAGTAAAAAACCCTAAATAATTTGAAAATCAATGCAGTGCAATGAAAAGTAATTCAAATCCTATATCTAGGGTTTAAATGGACTCCAATTTTTAGAATTTTTTTATACAATGTTAGGATCAGCTAAATGAAATTAAGGGAAATAGGAAATTTTTTTTTTTTTGATTTGAAATAAGGGTATGATGGACCTATTTCTCACTATTTCATTAGGAAATGAGATCCATACAAATAATTGACTTACAACCCTTAGGTGAGTCAACTCAATGAGGGAATCTACTAATTTCTTTATGATTGAGGATGGGGCTATCAACCTAAACAACACTTTTGGAAGAAAAAATAAAAATAGAAAATCAACTCAATTATGCTCATTCAAACTTGAAACAACAATTTAAAGGTCAATACTCATAGAAAAAAAAACTTTCTAGAATTCTAAGAAGGGTTAGACACTGTGTACCAGTCACCAAAAGGTAGCTTTTGAAGACAAACTAGGACTCAGCCGCCTATGGGAAAATGGGTCTTTTGTCAGGGATTTCAAACAAATTTCGTAGCCTCTAATGTCAATATATAGCTCTTTTTTTATTTGATTTTTAGTGTCAAAAAGTTGGAAATCAGATTTGTAGGTGAGTTTTTTTTAATTGATGACAACTTTTGCAACTTTGAAAAAATTTCCAATCTTGCTCTGTAAGAGATCTTGAATGCTTATTTAACCTAATATTTGCAACAAAAACACAAGAGGGAATTTTTTTTGTTTTTGGTGAATGGGGGTTTTACTTGGTCAGACGCCATTAGGAAATTAAACCTTGAATTGAAATAATGAAGGATGAATGGAATTATGAAAGAACCATACAATGTTACAATTCACCAAACCCTTGAATAAACCTTTAGAAATCTGAAATATTGATCTTGATCTTGCATGAAATGGATTCAATGGATGTGGATCTTGATACTTGGAATATGACTTGAATTCTTGCTTAGGTCTTTGAAACCTACATCACAATGTTAGCTCCAAAAATATGCATGATGCTTAAGATGTTTACATGATGCTTGAGATCTTGAATGTTGCAAAAATGTTTGATAAATCTTCTCAATAATTCCTTTGATCATAAAATTTTCTTTATAAATGCCTGCATGAAAAATATTCTTGAAAAACTTAGACTTTATTTGATAAAATAACCTTCTATTTATAGGTATGTATCCTTAATTTCTCAAAAATTAAACATTACAAGATAGCATCAAAATTTGTATTTAGAGACATTAAAATAATGCAAAAAACATTATTTAAATTTAGGTTCAAAGGCCTAGGGTGGACCCATTCGCCCATGGCTGAATGGGTTTGAAGTCCCTATTCCTAGAGCACACATTGTTGAAGGTAAAGTGTTATATGTTGGAATTAATTTTTTGTTGGGTTTCCTATTATGAAAATGTAATTTATTAGGCTTGTATATGTAAAATAGGACTTATTAAGGCATAATTAAGTCCATTTTTAATTAAGAGGTCCCAAATAAAGTGTGAAAATGTAAAGGAGTAAATTTTTCTACACTACATCATCATTATTGCTAAGACATGGAAACTAAGTTACAAAATTGATTTCCATCATTCTGACAAATTTGGAGGTGGAAATCAACATCTTAGATCTGGAACCAAAGGACGGTAAAGGTTATTTTTAGAAGCTTATCAAGGACACGTTCACCTAGGGGTGGACAATCACTTTGCAAGCATCAGAATCAACTTTTAGTGATAGGTACATACCCTCAAATATCTACCAGATGTACCTACAAATTATTGTTACAATCTTCATATCCTTGTAAATACATAATTTATAGACTAGGTCATATGGTTCATTCAGTTTCATTATTCCAAATCATTCCTAATCATTATCTACCCTTAAATAATCTACCAACCCAAATATTATTGACTCACCACTCAGGTTTATAGTTAATTTCTTGGATTTGTGGTTTTGCTTTCTAATTCAAAATCTTGGGAAGTGGACCCTTAAATCATTGTTTCTTTACATTAATGGAACTACTTTTTTCCCCCTTTTCCCATTGTTTCATTTTGGTGAACCTTAAATTTGATAGCATAGCTTTATGATTTGGAAGTCTTTTAAACCTTTGATCTAGGTTTTGCATCATTGTTTTTTGCAATCTTCATTTAGAGTTACATCTTACATGTTTGTATCATTAAAAAATCATAAAAATCCAAAAAAATATTGCATATATTTTACATCATAGTTTGTATTTGTTTATGTTTTAGACATTCAAATCAAAATTGCACTCAAAATTTATCACTTATGTTTACACATTGGCATACATTTGCACTTGCACTTCATCAAAAAACTCTAGAAAATAATAGTCACTAAAAAACTACTTTACAACTAGAAAGAGTAATCATAAAAATTAACTCAAACATTCAAATTTTAATTTTCTAGACCCTTTTAAATAGACTCATTCACCCCTGGGCGATCTTGTCCTTGTACAGGTGCTTCTACAATTTTTTACACATATTTTTGTTTTCATTTTCTCAGACTTGTACTTATATATATTTGTTTCTATTTCAAAAATTTCTTATTCTAAAGAATTTTACATTTAGTTCATTTGGTAAAAATAAGGTGCATTATGTAGAATCAAAATTTGCATTGAAAAGTAATAATTTTTAGGTATTTGTACTTTAAATCAGTAAATTATCATATTTCAAATTTGAAGATTGCATCAAAATTTATTCAAATGTCTTTCACATTCTTGCATACTTGGATTCACAAACAAATTGGAATGCAATAAGAAAATTTTGGAAATTCAATTATTGTTTCAACTATTTGGAAATAGATTTAGGATCTTTCAATAGTATATTTGACAGTCAAAATTTTATTTCTCAGAACCCCTAAGCAAGACACATTCACCCCTGGGTGACCCTATCCTACTTGACTTGGCTATAAAAGCTTTTTCTAAGACCTTTGTTTCTTTTTTTTGTTTGTTTCTACTTGTCGTTTCCTATTTTTGGGTGTTTGTTGTCTTTATTTAGTATATCGATGTTTATCTTGGGTGCATCTTTTGTGTGGTGAAACTTGCATGAGTTTTAAAACTTGGTGTCTTATCAATCCAATACTCTAGTGAAATGTAGTTCGAGACTCATGGAATCCCATGCTAATACATCTATTGTGGATCTTATGTTTTCCAATTCTTTCAAACAAAGTGTTGACGATATTCAACCCATGTTTGAATCCCTCCCTAATGGAACATTTCCATGACCATATTGTCATCAACTACTATCACTAATAGTGAAACCATATTTTCCCATGTTCCTTCAAAGAAAATAAAACAATTAGAAAAAGCTTTAGAAAAAAATCAAGATTTTGTGACCACATAATACATTGTTGGTAATGCAATTCCTCTCATAGATAACATGAACAAAATTATTAATAATTACCAAGGATTAGAGTTTGTGTGTACCCCAGCCCATATTATTGATGATCATGTTCCAACAATGGCTAATTATGCTCAAACTTTGGGATATGTTCAAATATGAGGAGGAAATCAAATTCCTCCCCTATCAACCATAACCTCTATCCCTACATATACAAATACAATTATTACCACAACAATGGAACCAAAAAATAGTATAGCTCCATCCTTGGGTATCTCCACTAGGAATCCTCTTAGGTTTGTGCACTCAAACATAATCTCTCCAAATTCATCACCTCTCACAAATTTACAATTTATGTTGGTGTAGGTTTTTATTTGCCTAGTCTATTAATTTATTTTTCCTTATTCCTAGGTTTTTCCTACACTTAATTAAGCTTTCTTAGGATAATAAAGTGAGTTTATTAGTATGAGATAAGTATGTGGTTTCACCTTCCTTAAAGGGTGGAACACATTCTACTTTTTGTGGCATCCTCCACTTTTGGTGGTCCATACTTTCCACTTTTGGTGGGCATCTCCACTTTTGGTGGATCATCTCCACTTTTTGTGTTTGATTCCTATTGCTTATAATTTTAACCTATCCCCTCTCCTAAGATCTATATAAACTCACTACTTAGCTTTTATTTGTATCCATTCTTGCAATACTCTTACATCCATTCATTCTCTTGCATTGTTGCATACTTTGGCATATATGCACCTTGATGCATGCAATCATTATTCATGCATTTGTATTGTATTTTTTCATCTTGGAAGCTCTTAATGCAATTCTATGACATTGAAATTGCATAATTTCTTAGAGTCCTGGTTTGCATTCTTATGTTTTTCTAGTTTGTGTAACTTTGATTTTCTCTTAAAAAGTTCCCTGGGTTATTCAATCTATTTCAGATTTGTAACATGGTATTAGAGCTTTTCTTTTGAGAAATAAAATTTATTAGAATTTTTATTGATAGATTGAGTTTTCATTTAAAAAGGTTGTAAATTTTTGTATGCTCTTCTCTTGCGTTCTTGAACAATTTAGAGAATCAGAAAGGATTTGCAAAGATTTAATCACCTCTTTATTTTGCATAAGTGTTTTGTGAGATCCTGGTGATTGCAAAATTTATGTTTATATTGGAAACATTTTTTAATGTTTCAACATGTCCATAAGGCTCGAGAAATTCATATTTGGCTTTTGTTTCATCCAAACTAGAGATCATTTGACAAAGTTGTAAACGAAGGTTTGAAGCTTAGATCTGCGAACAAGTTTTTAGTACAGAATTTTTGGGTCGAGTGGACCTTTAAATTGCATTTAGAAGACCAATAAAAACCTATTCTCATATTAAAAAATTCTATTTTAGATGAATTTGATTTTGGAAAAATTTTCTTTTGTCAAAGGGTCATCATTGCAGGCAAAATTTAGCCTAGTTTTTAAAAAATTCATAAATTTTCATCATGGTGTTCATTTTCTGCAAATGAGATATCGTTGAAAATTTGTACACAAGAGCCTTCCATATACAAAGGTTTTTAAAATAAAATTTTCATTTTTTCATATCAGATATTGCAGGTTGAAGCTGTTGTTGCTTTTTTACTTCAACGAGTGATAACTTTCATATAGAGATCCATTTTTTGGAAACAAATATGCGTTGGAAAGGTATTGACGAGAACTACAAAACTAAATATATATTTTTTCTATATTTTATCTCACATTCATTATGTATTAGAATTAATAATTTTGGTCATTGTGGGCCTATTAGGCATTGTATCTTGGAAAAGGCTTTGTAAATGCACTAATCATAAAGTGCTAGCATTGTAATATCTTGGGGGGGTAATTTATGAGACTAGTTGAAAGGGAGGTGTTTCTTGGTATCTTTTTTTGTATACACCTAAATAATTTTTTTTTATCAATCTTGGGGCATTATACAAAAATTTTGTAATCATGAACTAAGATAAAGTTCCATTTATGGGGGGGTTAGGCGTGTTAGAATTTTGAAATGAGCACATACCCACAAGCCTCAAGATAAAACAAAAAACAAATACACCTTCTATGCAAGAGATCTGCAAACAATATGTGCAATATTCCTCAACAAGAAAAAGCTATAGAAGCAAGAGACTCTCAAGAAGATATGAAAGCTCTAGATAATTACAATAAGGTTTGAGTGCTTGTAAGAACAAAACCCTAAATAAGAAAGGGATCATATCATGAAAAGTTTCAACATCATATGAGATGAGACATAATGATCTAATATTATAAAAACACTCTTAAGTTTAGCTTAAGCGCATCAGAATAAATTAGACTAATAATCAATTAAAGAGTAATTAATTATTAGCTAATGCATGGTTACTCTAACACCCCCCCTTAAGATGAACTTAGGGAGTAGCGAAAAACCCTAAAAAATATGCATGATGGGTCCTAACAAACAATCCCATGTAAGGTACCCATGTACAAACAAAAGATATCTATAATGTAGAGAAATAGAGAAAACCTCATGGGAAAATCTCTACTCCAAAAAGAGATGAAAGGCAAGTGAAGGACTGAAGAAGCCTCCAAAATAGACAATGTTGTCCTAAAATATAGGAACAGAGGATGAACATAAAAAACACCACTGAAGCTTGAAGAAGCTACAAAGACTATCGAAGAATGACTATTGTAATGATGAAAATAGGAATACAAGAGTGTCCATATTATAAGTGATCCATCTCACCGAAATGAAAGTAACCAAACGCTGATGTACACTGCATCTAAAATTACATATGGACAACTAATGTATGCATAGCTCACTCAAACATGAAATAAAAGAAGCATTAACACCAATAGTAGAACCACCCCATAATGTTGAAAAGAGAGAGGCATGACATGTACACTAAAATTGAGTGCCAAAAAGAAGTGTATGAAGAAGAATTAGGAACATTTGAAAGTGCAAACATGAAAATACCCACATATAAAGAGTGTGAAAAAAAATTCACACACACATGAGGTTGTTATCATGGAAGGGACACTCACTTGAGAAAGGTATGATGACAAATAAAAGAAAAACACCAAACCCCCTCATGGCACTTTACAACATAGTGTGAGTACAATAAGGCACAAATTGATGTTTAAGAGCTCAATAATACATATAATTGAGGCACTTTATTCTAGTGTGTTTACATAATAACAAGTGCATACAATGGGAGCCCATAATATCCAAAAAGGACTAAATGTTGAAAATACAATTATTTGATGAAAAAAGAGGAAATTGGTAGCTCCATGATGAAGTACACAAAAAACATGCACTTTGAAAAAAATGACACCCAACAAATTTTTTGGATGTAGAATATATCGCTTGTCAAAGTCACCAAAATGAGAATTGAACAATAAAAGCACTGAGAAAATAGAATTCTAGAAGAAACAACAACTCAAAGTTGTAAAAAACCTACACCATCGTAAAGAGCTCAAAATTTTACCCCATTTTAGAAAAAATTACACTGAAAAATATCATTGTATGACCAAGATATGGCCTCTGGAAGATAGGGTGCAAAAATGAAAAACCCAATGTAGAGGGGCTGAGCGTGGCAAAAAAAACCTCCACCAAATTTAGCAAAAAAATTGTCAAATTTGGAGATCCACCAAATTTAGAACCCGGGGAAAAAATCTCCTCCAAATTTGTCAAAAAATACCTCCAAAACTAGAGATCCGCTAAATGTAGAGTTGTGCTAAAAACTTCACCAAATTAAGCAAAACTACCTCCAAATTTGGAGGCCCACCAGAATTTGAATGCTGATTAAAAAGTTCTCTAGGTAGGTTGCATGTTACGTTATTTGTAAAAAAAAATTTGCAAAAAAAAAGCTGTGTTTTTATTTTTATAGAAAAAAAATAACAAAAAAAAACTTTATACATTTTTTTTGGAAGAAAACATGATTTTTTTGAAAAAATTTAATAACTTCTTTTTTTATTATTATTAGAAATAAATTTTGGAGGGCTTGGGGGGAGAGGGAGGGGGAGGCGGAGGGGGGTTGGATCCCACCCCACAACACTCGTGGGAAGGGTGCCAGAGGGGGACTAGTTCTTGCCATGGGCAGGAGGCGATACCCACAAGGTACCCTTCACACTTGGGGGTGGGGCCCAAGGCCTATCACCCCTGCCATGGTAGGGGGTGATAGGTACCTCAGGAATCATGTTAGAATTGGGAAACAAACACAAAACCATGAGCTACATGATCAAACAACAAAAAAATACATATTCTATGCAAGAGATATGCAAACAATATGTGCAATATTTCTGAACAATAAAAAGCTACAAAAGCAAGAGACTCTCAAGAAGATATGAAAGCTCAAGATAATTACAATAAGGGTTGAGTGCTTATAAGAGAAAAACCCTAAATGAGAAAGGGATCAGATCATGACAAGTGTCAACATCACATGAGATGAGACATAATGATCTAATATTAGCTCAACTAATAAAGCATAAAACCACTTCTAAGTTTAGCTTAAGTTCATCAGAATAAATTAGACTAATAATCAATTAAATATTAATTAATTATTGGTTGATGCATGATTACTCTAACAAAGCATGTCTCTTAAAAATTATTTCCATCCTTTTTTTTCAAGCTAATCTTAGTGAACTATTTGTCTTGAAAACAAGGGATAAAGAATCATTGCCTTGAGTAGGATCTAGTAACCTATCTCCTTGGACTCATTCTTGAGCCAAGTGACTATATTAAGAAGAATGCATGGTTTAACAATAATGGCATGGTCTATGGACTAATATGTCTTACTATTTCTAAGGATATTATACATCATGTAGAGAACATTGAGCGTCCTTTCACTACTTGAACCATCATTCAATGGTTGTATGGAGACATGCGATCTTCGTCTAAAAGTGATGTTTCCTTGGAGAACCAGGCTATTGTGGATAATATTGAGACTTGTGTTTTCCCATCTCGTTTTGATGATCAGTTCATTGATACCCCATCACCATCTACTTTGCTACTTCAGATTCTAGTGTTGCTTCTTCGAAATTTTTCACTGATTCTTTGCAGCAGGACATACATTGTATTTCAGATTTAGCTTTGTGGGATGATATCTTGATAGGTATTTCAGAATTGTTTATGGAGATACATATGGGTATGTGTAGGATCATGATGGGCCAAAAAATGGTGATATATAAGTGATATGATGGCCAATGTGGCTGATGAAATTTTTTTACCCCAAATTGATGAAATAAAAAGGGTTTTTAAAGGAGGCTCTTAGCTTTCCACCAATATAAATTATACTTTACTTTCAATTTAATAAATAATTATTATTCATTTTCTATTTGAATTACGACTAAAGTCCTTATTGATAGGCTGATTGAAAAATATCTTTAGCTTTCAAACGGTATCACATTTTTTGACTCTGAAACATGTGCCACATTCTATGCTTCACATACTATAGGATTAAATTAAAAACTTGAATTTCATGAAATTTTGACCAAGTTAAGGTGGTCAGACATACAATTTTTTATATTTTCTAAAATTTGTAATAAAAAATCATAATTAATTATTTACTTGGAAAAAAATTATAAAAAAATATGCATCACATTGAAACGTGAGTCCTCTACTTATATCTAAAATCTTATAAAAAAATTTTATCATTTTATTGTGGTTAGGGTGATTAGACAAACACCTACTTCTTATTTTTTCTCTGAAATTTAAGTACTACTCCATTGAAATTTCAAATTTTCACCAAATAGATTTTTTGTTATTAAATAAACCTAGTAGTTTAGAAACTAAATTTGATTTTCTACAAATTATATTCTTACATATTTTTGAAATAATATAGATAACTTAATCAAAATTTTACGTCAAGTTACCTAACTCTGAGTTTTTGAATTTTCATCACCACTTAAGGGCTTGTTTTTTCCATGATGATCTTGCACATACCCATATTGTAAATTTTGGAGACATTATTAATGATATTCATCTTCTCTTTGATGAAATTGATTTTTCTTCAATTTTTGTGAGGGAACACTTTGACCCTCTTGTTCAATATCTACATGACCATTCATCAAAATTTGACATGAGTTTTGATACTTTGAACCAACATTTGGAGGATACTTCTTTAGAGATTATATGTGAGTCTTTGTCTTATGCTCTACATCAATATCAATGATATTTTGACTTTTCATCTTCAAAAATGTGGCCTAGAACACTTGATTTGATTGAGATAACTTTCAACATCATCACGGGGATACTTGAACCAACTTTAGAGACTTCATACATTTTACACTTTCTTCCCACATATTCCTTTCAGGACTTGGGAGATAGTGTGTATACACCTTTGGTTGTGTTTCTTCCTAAGGGGAGGAACATTGTTTGACAACCATGGACTATCTTCTACATCCAATTTCAAGAATCTACCATTGGATCTCTTTGGAGGGGCATCTTTTTCCTTCCACTTCATTTCTCTCTCTCTATTATGGATGTTGTACTTCTTATTTGAGGAGAATTTTAAATGTACATGCATACCTAACATGCCTTCATTTGTTGGGACCCATAATATTTTGCATCCTCATAAGATGCACTTAAGGGGGGTGTTGGTGTAGGTTTTTATTTTCCCAGTGGATTATTTTTTTCCCTTAGTCCTAGGCTTTTCCTATACTTAATTAGTCTTTCTTAGGATAATAAAGTGAGTTTATTAGTAGGAGATAAGTATGTGGTGCCACCTTCCCTAAAGGGTGGAACACATTCCACTTTTGGTGGAATCCTCCACTTTTGGTGGTCCATACTTTCCACTTTTTATGGGCATCTCCACTTCTGGTGGTTCATATCCACTTTTTATGGTCAATTCCTATTGGTTGGGTTTTCAACCTACCCCTCTCCTAAGTCTATATAAAATCACTACCTAGCTTGTATTTGCATCCATTCTTGCAATAATATTGCATCCATTCATTCTCTTGCATTGTTTCATACTTTGGAATACTTTCACCTTGATGCATGTAGTCATTATTCATGCATGTTTGCATTGTATCTTTTCAGATTTGAAGCTCTTAATGTAATTATGTCACATTGAAATTACATAATCTCTCAGATTCTTGGTTTGCATTCTTATGCTTTCCATTTTATATAACTTTGATTTTCTCTTAAAAAATTCCTTGGGTTATTCAATCTATTTCATTTTCTAAAAATTTAGTTTCACACCTAACACATATAGGGTATGTGTAGGATCATCATGGAAAAAATAGGCCCTTAAGTGACAATGAAATTCAGAAAATCAGAGTTAGAAAACTTGACGTAAAAATTTCAATAAGTTATCTATATTATGTTAAAAATACGTAAGAATATAATCCGTAGAAAATTGAATTTAGTTTCTATACTACTAGGTTTATTTAAAAATAAGAAAAATCTATTTGGTGAAAATTTAAAATTTCAATGCAGTAGTACTTAAATTTCAGAGAAAAATAAGAAGTAGGTGTCTGTCTGAGCACCCTAACCACAATAAAATGATAATATTTTTTTATAAAATTTTAGACATATGTAGAGGACTCATGTCCCTATGCGATACATATTTTTTTGTATTTTTTTTCTAATTAAATAATTAATTATGATTTTTTTATTACAACTTTTAAAAAATATAAAAACTCGTATGTTTTGACCACCTTAACTTGGTCAAAACTTTATGAATTTTTATTTTTTTAATACCATAGTATGCAATGGATATAATGTGACACATGTTTCAAATTCAAAAAATGTGATACCATTTGAAAGCTATAGATGTTTTTTAATCAACCTATCAATCAAGAAATAGGTAATTTATGGGCCATCATATCACTTACATATCGTAACTTTTTGGTCCATCATGATCCTGCACATACCCTATACACCCCCAAAATATTCACCTCCATCCCAAACACAACCAGTGATTTTTTCATAAACCAAATTTACTAAATTCTCACATCACTTAACCAACAAATATCAACACTGAACCAAAATAAAAATAGACAACCTTCTAAATATGTAGAGAGAAACCCATTATCATTGGAGATATTGAAATCACAAGTACCACAAGGTATAGAGATACCTCACTTTGATAAATACACTGGTAAAGAAGACCTAATAATCATGTATCAACATATACAACCTTATTTACCAACTTCATTTTTGAAGATAAGATATTGGCTAAAATATTTCCTAGGCCCTTAAAATACACAACCTTGGAATGGTTTCATTCATTACCGAATAATTGAATCCGCTCATTCAATGATATTTTTGATGCCTTTCATAATCATTTCCAAGTAAAAATAGGTCCTTAGATGGCTCTACCTGATTTAATGAAGTGTAAGAAACAAGGAGAAAAAGTCATAGATTTTATAGCACATTAACAATTGTTTTACTCACAAATCAATATTAACCTTCTCAATGTGGATTTTAAAAGAATTTTCATTGACAACCTAAAAAAATATATAAGAAATAAACCTGGGATGATTAATTTTCCATCCTTTTCACATTTTTGTGTGTCTCTCCGTGATCATCAAAATTTGGTGAGTCAATATGAAGAGAAAAATCCCTCGAATCATGTTGATAAATATAAATCCATACCTCATAATAACTTTTAATCATTTAAGAAGATAGAAAAGGTTTTATTAATGCACCTCAATCAATCCTCTATGTTGAGCCTCAAGTTGTTGCCATAAAAACCCCCCCATACCAATTTTAGGCTAAGGGTAGGCAATTCAACCAACTCCTCAATTCCCTTCATTCGATTATCATGTAACTCTTGAAGTAGAACTTAATCACTTTATCTCCAATTATACTTATTGATACAACCAAGCCTTCACCTCTAAAACATAACCCAAATTCCTTTTGTCACTATCATCAATAAATTAGAGATGATATAGAAACATGCATTACTTATAAACATCTAGTGCCAGACCTCATTGATTCCAATCACATCTAATTGGGTGGTATTAATGATCAAGGGAATAAGCATATTTCCCCACCCAACCAAAATTTTTAAATCTTCACAAACCCAGTTCTAAATCATTCAATCATTTTTGTAAAAGCTAGTGAAGATAATAATGATGTGATTAATGTTGATAAAATAGACGGCATGACTAATGATGAAAATAGTGATAATGAGGACAATCCTCTACAAGGTATGATTGATCTCATTTTGATTCAACCTTGTGAGGGCCAAACTATTTTGACACCTAAAATTACTTTCACTAATGATGATGAAATTAAAGATTTTCTTGATGGTCCTCTCTATATTTTTGGTTGTATCAATAAAATACCTACACAATGAATACTTATTGATCCAACATGTGTAGAGAATGTGATCACCGATGGATTATTGTTTGTGCAAGATATTTTTTAAGGTACTTATTTTAGTTTAGAAAAATGCACATCTTTACATTTTCACACTATGTTTGCATACCCTTAATTAAGCCTCTAATTGACCCAATTATGCATTTAAAAGCTTAATTAATTTCATTTTTTTGAAGGTGAACATACATGAAACAATTACAAAAATCAAATTAAACACCTTGGAAATTGAGTGTCTTAGATTTAGGGCATAGGACCCATTCGTCGAAGGGTGAATAAGTCCTTAATTCATAGGTACCAATTTTTAATATATTTTTGGTGGTATTTTAATTATTCAAATCAAAATTTTAATTGTCAACTTTTGATGTAACTTAACTATCAGGAAATTATAAAAATACCTATACAAACCTAGTCTTTTTATCAATTCCAAACATCTAACATTAAGGAAAATTTCACAAGAGAAAAGATTATTGTCAAGAGCCTTGCAGAGTGTATTTATCACTCATCTAATGTAGCATTAAAGATCCTATCATGATGTCAAGATCTATGTGTGTTCATGTATTTTTTTTGAGCTAACATTGTGATGTAGGTTTCAAGTTTTTGAATATCAAATCAAGTGTCAAATCAATCATCTAATTAAGCCATTTCATGCAAGATCTAATCCTTGGAGTGATTTGTTAGAATTTAGTCATTTAAGGGAATCCATTAAAGGGTTTGATGAGTTGCAACAAGCTATTGTTCATTCATCTTTCATTCAATTTATGATTTCATTTCTTATATCAAGGTTTAATTAGAAAACTAGGGTTTCACCAAGGAAAACCCTTATACACCAAAAATAAACATTTTGTTCCCCTTTTTGTGTTTGCATATTTCTAGGTGATGGACGATTGAAATTGGATCAAATGTGAAATTTTGCAAAGTTGTCAAAGTTATCAAATTTATCATCAAAGTTGTCAAAACATGGAAACTCACCTACAAAATTTATTTTTGGCCATCCGATAGTCAAACCTAGAAAAAATAGAGCCTTAGATCTAACATCAAAGGAATAAAAATAGATTTTTCAGAAAAGAGTGCAAGGACATATTCAGCTGGGCAAATGAGTCTTGACAAGATGCTTTACGATATTTTTAAAGTTGAGTAAAAACTATCTTAAGTTTATTAGATTGTATGGTTAATGATTGTTTCTAATAGTATTATCATATCACTTGACATTCCAAGTGATAGATCTCATATATTGGATTGTTAACTCACTTTGAATCTTCTCCCAAAATTACTTTTCATTCATATTTTATAGTTTCTATCATAAGGAAGAAGAGACCACATAGTGTCCCAAAACATGGAGTTCACTCACCTAAAAGGTTGTAGGTTAATTCTAATCACTTGTGGAACTATCCTTCTTCCTAATGAAATAGAAAAAGGTGGATTTGTGCTTATTTGGACATCCCCTTTTTTTTCTTTTTGGCATAGGTCCCTCATTTATAGGTCTTCCTACCATCACCCTTTTTCCACCATTTCATTTTGGTGACCACTTTTCCACACATAATTTTCTCACCTTTTAAGGGGATACATCCACATACTTTAGATCCCCTTTTCCTATGTCTCATTTTCGTGAACTTGACATTGTACATCATAAATTCTAATTTGGAGACATTCAAAACCCTAGATCTAGGTTTGCATTAGTGTACTTTGCATTGCATTTAAGGTTTATTTTTGCATGTTTGCATCATTTGAATTCATAAAAACCCAAAAAAATTGAATTAAGTTGGAATAAATCTTGCATTGAGGTTACACCAAGAGTATCTTTTAGTCATTTAGATTCCATTTTCAACTCAAATTGCATTCCAAAAGTTGTCACTTTATTCACAATTTGCACTTTCATTAAGACACCTAAAATTGAAAAAATATGCTACAAAAATCATTGTCTCCAACCTAAAATAGAGAAATCAAACATAAAACTAGAAAAAAATACTTCAATTTTTCCAAACTCTATACAAATACCCATTCGCCTAATGTCTCAAGTGTCTAGTTTTGGCGAATGTGTCCATCTATAGTTCTTGAGACAAGCTTTTCTAGGTTAGTAGATATCACCATTTAACCCCCAAATCTTCTTGAAAATTATTTTTTATGTTAGTATTATGGTTTAAATCTGCATTTCAAGTTTTACATTACATAATTGAGCTCATTAATCATTTTTAGTTTATCTCCCCAAAATGCATTCCAGTCATGTTTTGATGGCACACACTCAAAAATCTAAATGTTAGCATCTTTTGTTTTTAAGTATGCCAAGAAAAAGATCATTAACAAGCATGTTATTCATTCTTCCAATATAATCCTAGTTATGAGAATCTCTTATTGCAAGAAAATGAAATTATTGACACATTCCTTAATACCACATTACCTATCCTTCACTCAACCCCTAATATATCTCTGATGTATGAGGATGATTTGATACAAGAGGAGGCAAACATAGATAATCATGATAACCATAGTTGTTGTTCTCCTGGTACCTCTCCTATGTGTGACGAAGGTATCTTGGTGTTAGAAGATCCAAATCGATCATGACAATCATATTTTTCCCTCTCCCTCTACTTCTCCTACTTGGGAATATATTATGGCACAAGAGGATGATAGATCATTGACACATTTCTTAACACTAATTTACCTAGTCTCCATTAATCTCCTGGTTGTGAGAATATTTTAGTGAAATGGGATGTAATCATAGATAATCATGACAATCATAGTTTCCCTTATCCCAATATCACTTCTATTTTTGAAGAAGATATTTTTGTGTTAGAAGATCCACTCATTGAGAGTCATGAAAATATTTTTTATCCCTCTCCTAGTGCTTCTCACTTGGGAAGATTTTTTTGAACAAGAGGATGCAATCATTTATAAGAAAGAAAAACATAGTTTTTCTTCTTTAGATGCCTTCCCTACTTTTGATGAAGTTATCCTGGAAGATGGACAACAATTGAATTTGTCATGCAAGTCTTGTTTGGTCCTCTCCTCAAAAATCTCCTACTAGGGAAGATATCATAGTTAAAGAGGATGATATAATTGATACATGTCTTTCAAACAATAGTAATGTGGATTCCTTATATGAATATTATTGTAAGAAAAAATCTGAAAAATAGCCTAAATCTCAACAAAAATTAGAGTGGATCAATTTAAACCAAGAAAAATAGAGTGCTCCTATGAGATATATAAACATGGTGCATATGAAAACAAAATTATGAAATACCAAAGAAAATAAACTAAATGAAAGCATACAAAAACATGTTCATACCTATCCCATAGTTGATTGGTGCTACTTTGATATGGAAAGTAGCCCTTTTCCAACCCCTTTTTGATAAGCTTCTTGATCTTGATAATAAGATGCAAATATGAATTTGATGCAAAATTATAATAACCATAAGATGAGATCAAAATGCAAGTGATGAGTGCCTATAGTGCAAATACTAAGATTGTGGATGAAAAAATAATAGAGAAGGCCTCTATTTATAAGAGAGAATGATTGATAAATGAGAAAATGGGATGAATATGGGACTAAATATGAGCCAATGGTAAGGTGCCACTTGTAAAAATGATAGTGGAGGAGGAATGAGCACATTATAGAGAATGTGCAAGTGGTTGAGGATTTGAGAGGTGTAAGAGAGATTAATGGCTTTGTAAGAGTCATTAAATGAATGTGGTTGAGATATTTGGAGGGAAATGGGTTGGGCAAGAAATTCAAATAAGTGGACTAAATGAAGGAATATTCCTTGGGAATATGTTTTGTGGGGAAAAATAGGGGTAATTAGATAATTAAATAAAATTAATTTCATGTGCAAGTGGGGGAGTTAGTCAAGGGTTTAGGTTTGACCCAAGTTGAGTCAAAACCTAGATGATGGGTAATTAGGATTATGGGTTAATTAATTTAAATTAATTAACTTGGAGGAATTTTAAGGATATGAAATTTGATTTAAATATTTTGATTAATTAAAACAGATAAGAGGACCTTGAGGACATAATTAAATAATTTGATTTATTTATTTAGACATGATGAATATTGGTGAATCAATCTTATAAATTTATTTAGTTGATTAATAGAGGAATTTGATGTTAATTAGTCCAATTTAGATGCATGATGTTGATTATGATTATTTTCATGTCTACATTTTGCCCCTCTTTGAATTAATGTACCTATTGCATTGGTTCAAAGAATTATGCCGCCAAGATCGAAATTCAATTTTTTTCTAGTTTTTTTGGATGCCCCAACAGAAAGAAGTACATTGGCATATTACCGCCTCGAAAAATTGAGTGAAGAGTTCAATTTGAGGGTCGATCTCATGATAAAGAGTTTCAAGATGGACGTATGGATGGTTAGACTAATAGATCTATATAATGATGCAAATGAGATGTTTTTAAGATGCTTAGAATAAAATATATATATTATCTTAAACAACGTAAATGATTATGCAATGCATGTGAGATTGATGATGTTTTCTATTATGATGAGATGTATGAATATGCAGGATGCAAATGGTTTGTGGATGCATGATGGTCATGTTAGCATGAAAAGGGATAGAAGAATGAGAGGGATCAAACCCTAAATCTGAGATGATTTAGAAGTCCAACAAGTCTATGATTCATCGAGACTTTATAGATATGACGAGAAATGATGACGATGTATTTCTTATCCAAGGATGGGAGAAGTAAAGAGTATAATTTTCCTTATATTTGATAACACACATAGGTACAATGCATCAAGGTATCAAGATGGCGTTGTGCCTAGAGTGATGGAATTTGACTCGACAATCAGATAGGAGTACTCATGTTCACACCTAGCATATGAAACCTTATTTAAAATGTAGTTCACATATTTCAAATATCTCAGACCAAAACATAGAAAGGAAAGCCTTCCTATATGGTTAGCAAGCCACCTAAAACACCTTCTCTACAAACTAATAAATCACACATGACTAAGGTTATATTACAGGAACATCCAACAAGCACAATAGATAAAAGTATAATGATCATTGCCCCATTCCTTTCTTTCTAAATCCTTTTGTTTAGACATCATTGAGAGGTCATTGGAATGAGCTCAATAAGATAAATCAAGGCATAAAACAAGATAATATTCTTCATACCTCTAGCCAAGACTAAACTAAAGTGATGCCTGATGTTGATGCCCATTGTAGTAAGGATGCATCCTAGAACATGATGTTATTAGATGATGGTGATATTGAATGGATGATGGGCTAGTGATACCAAGAGTTGATCAACTTGTTTACCCACTAATCTAGACTTAAGACCTTGATGTTTAAAAACACACTTTGAATGATAAGCTTGCTTCCGATTATTTTTCCAAAGGTTGAAGGTGATGATCAATGTATTATGAATGGTTTATTATTGAGGGTGGATATTGAAATGGGACAAATGCACATTTTTGGGATTTTTTGAATGTTTTAGTATTTTGAAATGTTTTGAGGCCGTTTTGGGAATTTTGAGATGTTTTACAAATGTTTTGATTTTCAAATTTTCCATTTTTTGGTATTTTCGAGATTTTGACCAAGAACCTAAACTAAAGACCTATCCTATAGGCCTTGGGGGCTGATCAAAATTAGCCTTGCCTACGTTATACATGTAGAGACCACGTAGTTCGACTGACACAAACTCGTTTATTGATGAGATATGAACAAATGGATTGCCAGTTTATTATGATGGACTACTAAAGGACTGAACTAACATGTCTTAGGGGCCGATCAAAGATTAGCCTTGCCTAAGTTCAAGCTCATAGACAACGTAGTTTGACATGAAGACTCTATATTTTTGTTTTTTTTTATTTTGACATGTTTTTGGATTTTTGATATGTTTTGGATGTGTTTTTTTGGATTTTTGGATTTTATGAATGTTTTTGGATTTTTGAAGGATTTTATGAATGTTTTTGGATTCTTTGAAAGATTTTATGATTGTTTTTGGATTTTTTGAAGGATTCTATGATTTTTTTGGATTTTTCTATTTTCAAGAAGATTGCAAGAATATACACAAATCTAAGGCGATGCAGGTATAGGAACATGCCCCAGCATGGTGTGATAGACTACTTTGATATAGGTAGGACAAAATGACCTTAGGAATGTGCCAAGTAGTACTAGGGTGGAACATGATAGAAACACAAGATCAAGCTATAATGCGGACGTGGATGCATGATGAAAGGATGCGGTGGAATGTGATGGGTGATGTGGAACCAACCATAGAGATCTTGGTGGATGGATAATTCTTTATTTACACAAGGCGCCTATTTTCTAGGTTTTCACCAAGGTACTTGTCCAAAGTGCTGCTGAAGTGGTTTTCACTAGAGGATTTTTTTTTATCTTTATTGTTTTCTATCCTTTTTTTTATTTTTCGAATTTTTTATATTTTTTATTTTTTGGTTTTATACCTTGAAATTTTAGGAATAATTTTTTTTAATATGAGAGTTATTGATAGGATCCTACAAAGGCTCACCCTTAGGTGTTGATAACTGGTAAGCCCCAAATTTATAGCTTGCGGTGATGACAAAAGGTCCTAACCAATTGGGTTCAACCTTTCCCTTGCTATCTAGATTCGACACATTTTTTTGATTCTCTAACTTGGAAGGTCTAAATCCTGATCTTCTTGTTGTAGCTCTGCTTGAGACAATTTTGGTAGACTTGCAAATGGTTTAAGGAATTTTTGCACCATTCATCTAGTAGTTCCAACTCATTCAATCGTGATACCTGATATTCTTCATTTGTAATGACATTCTATAGTGATATTCTTAGATATGAGAGCTCTATCTCAATGGGGTGGATGGCTTGTGATCTATAGACCAGGGATAATTAGGTTACACCTATTGGTGTGTGGATATGTGTTAGATAAGCCCAAGGGGTGGGGTTCAACTGTAAGTGCCAATCACGATCGGCTTTATTGACTATCTTTTAAGGATTCTGAGGATGGTTTTATTTGTAGCCTCAACTTGGTCATTACCTTTGGGGTAGTATGGAGTAGAAAATAAATGTTGGATATTAATTTTAGGCATAGGTCTCAGACATCCTATTTTTTGAAAGGTGTCCCATTATCTAAGATAATGGCTTGTGGGACAGTGTAGCGGCATATGAGGTACTTTGGGATGAACTTGGAAATTTTCTTTCTTGTAATATAGGTCATTGGGATGGCCTCTACCCACTTGGTGAAGTACTCAGTGGTTGTGATAATGAACTTTTGTCCATTAGATGAGGTCGGGGTTATTTTTCCAATGAGATTGAACCCCCACTGTGAAAAGGGCTTAGGTGTTACAATCGGGTGGACCTCCTAAGTTGGTGTATGTATGAGGCCCCTATGCTATTGACATTGCAAGCACTTCTTGACATATTTGTGAGCTTCCATTTCCATTGTCGGCCAATAGTACCCCATTCTCAGGAGCTTTGTGGCCAAGGTCATACTGCTCGAATGTGAATTGCAGATGCCATTATCTACCTTTGTTAAAGTAGTCAAATCTTCCTCAACATTTAAGCATCATAAAAGGGTTCTCTCAATACTCCTACAATATAAGGTGTAACCTAAGCTAACAAAGGTTCAAGTTTATATCAGCATGGATGGCTCCTATTCTTATAAAAAGTGTATATGTCATGATACCACGGGTTACTAGGACCAACAATTTCACACATAAATTCAAACTCTGGTACCTCGGATGCTGGTACAAGAAGCTACTCTCCAAAGAATTCTTGCTTTGGGATGTTGCATAGGGCATCTAGTAGTGATCCAATTGTTGCCATGACATTCGTCACTCTGTTATTCACTCTTGGTACCTGCTCGAATGTGATATCAATGAAATACTCTTTGAGGCTTTACACTAGTTTATTGTATGGAGTCAACTTGTCATCCTTCATTTGGTATTTGCCATTGACTTGGTTGATGATAAGCTATCAATCTCCATAGACCTTGAGTGCATGATTTTCCACTGTATAATAATTCTCGACCCTATGAGAAGAGCCTCATATTTCGCAATGTTGTTTTTACAAGAAAATAATAGCTTATATAATTTGGGTATGCAATCTCCTTGTGGTGTAACGAAGAAGAATCCAAATTTTGACCCATGTTGTGTGTAAGATCCATAAAATTATATTTTCCAATGATTTTCTATTCTTACGTTAAAGATGGACTTATTAGGGAATTCTGATACAAGTGGATTCTTTGAGTATATTGGTGCTTATTCCAACTAGTTTGCATCGTTCCACATACTCAATGCCATGTTTTGTCAAGATCATGACCCATTTATTTGTTTAGCCTATTAGTGTTTTTTGGAAAGAAGATACTTGAGAGGGTCTATCTTGGCAATGATTTTTATTTGGTGTGCCAACATATAGTGTCTGATTTTTTGTGTTGTGAACATGACTACTAAGCAAGACTTCACAATGGATCTATAATTCAGATTTTGTCCCACCATGGTTATACTGATGTAGTAAATATCTCTCTCCTTCCCATTTTCATCATGTTGATCTAAGAGAGTGCCAAGGGTTGTTGTTGATGCTAATATATATAGGATCAAGGGATTTCTTGGAATTGGTGGTATAAGAATTGGTGGTGTGAGCAAGTACTTTGTGATCTTTTTGAATTCCTAATCACATTTCTCATCCCATTTGTATGCTACCCCCTTATGGAGTTGATAAGAATATGGAAAAGCCTTATCTGCTAACTGTGCTATAAACCGATGGATGGATTGGAGTCTTCCCTACAAACCCCTTAACTACTTTAATGTCCTTGGTGCCTCCATCTCAAGAATTTCTTTAACTTTGGTGGGGTCTATCTCGATTCCTCTCATGGATATAATGTACCCTAGTAACTTTCTTTATTGTACCTCAAAGACACACTTCTTTGGATTTAGTCTAACCCTATGTTATTCCATCTTATCAAAGATGGAGCTCAACGCTTCTATGTGATCTCATCACTTTCTTGACTTGGCCAGTATGTCATCCACATAATATTTGATATTTTTTGAATCATATCATGGAAGATTAGTGTCATGGCCCTTTGATAGGTCACTCTTGTGTTCTTTAGCCCAAATGGCATCATGTTCCAATAGTATGTTCCCCATGGACAGGTAAAAGTTATCTTGTGCTAATATTCTTTAGCTATCATGATCTGATTGTATCCTGAAAATCCATCCATTAATGATATTACTTCATGGCATGTCATCATATCCACAATCATTTCTATTTTTGGGAGAGGCAAATTATCCTTGGGACATTCTTTTTTTAGATCTTGGAAGTCAATGAAAATGTGGATGCCCCAAATGGACTTCGAAATAGGTACAAGATTTGAAACGCACTTTGGATAATCAATTGGTTGTGAGAATCCAACATCAAGAAGCTTTTTTTATTCCAATTTGACCAATAATGCTATTTGAGGGTCATCTTCCTCATCTTTTGTCTCACTGGCCTTGCCTCTGGATATATAGCTAGATGGTGCACCATGACTTCTGGATCAAGACCAAGCATATCGACGTAGGTCCATGAAAAGTTTAATTTTCTTTCCCTTAGGAATGTAGCTAAGAGTGCTTGTTCTTCAGTTAGAATTGATTCTACATATAATGTAATATGTGGCATTGCCTTAGTCCCTAAGTTGATGGGACTCCATTTCTCTGCTAAGATCACTGACTTCTCCTGATGAATAGTACTAAGAGGAAGATTGAATCCCCCATCCTCCGACACCTTAGAGTGGTTTTCACCATTGAATTTGTAGACACCTAAATTTGACCAATTTCATATGGTCATAATCCCATCATTTCTTCATCTAATCCATCTATAATAATTAAATGACACATTTAATTAACATTGTCCCTTTTCCCTAACGTTCCTAAGGTATTTAATTTAATCAGTTAAATACTTTATATATTAGCCCATTTCCTCTCTAAATTAAATAAAAGAAATCAATTTATTTAATTTAGTCAATTATCCTTTTCAAATTTTAATTCATTCTTTCTCTCTCCTTGTCACATCCTCCATAACCTTTTCATTAATCTAGGTTAATTTAATTAATCTGTTATTAAGATGTAGATATCCTTAATTAGGATTATTGTCACATCCTCCATAACTTTCCACTTGCCTCTAATCATCATTACTTAATCTAATCACCTATTTGCACAATATTAATCCTAATCACCTACCCCTTTTGACATGTCCTTAAGTCAACCTTCTTGGTGCTTACCTTTTTCGGGTTGACCTCTTCCCCATGTGAAATAAAAATTCACACTTATTCCCCCCATGCATTTGTCTTCCCCATGACATCTCATATGTCACATTGTACCCAAAGGACAAGGACCTCTTTTAAAGGAATCTTGTTTTACCTTTTGGTCTCTCCTTAAAAGTGAATTAAAAATACACTTTTATTTCTCCAAGGTCTTTCTCATTCCCCATGTTGACAAATGATGACATTCTAAAATTCATCACTTGTCACTTTCAGTCTCATATGCAACCAAGGAGTAAATTTTTAAATAAATCCTCTCCCATCCCAAGGTACTTGCGAGTACCTTGGGACCACATGGCCTCTTCCATATCATTTGTACCCATGTCCATCTCACCTTGTCTTTTGGACAACTCACCTACCACATGTAAAAATGTGAGGGCTTGTGAGTCTTCATCTCACCATAGCCCTCCATCTTGGCCATGGTGGCTAAATCTTGATCATTGAATTCTCTAGAGAATTCAACTTTTCCTATAAATACCCTCATTTGTCTTTCATTAAAGGATCCTTATGCATTCTTAGCCAACTTATGATCTTGAGCCATTTGAGCCTTCACAAGTTTTTATCACCTCATTTTCTCATATAGTATTCATTCATCTTAGCCATTTGCATCCTCATTTGCATTTCAATCACTTTGCATCATTTAACCATCAAGGAGCACACATCAAAAGTGACATCAAGGGCCAACCAAAGGATCGATTTGAGACAAGGTATAATCGTATTATTCAATCTTTATCATGTTTTGTCTTCAGTCCAAATAGGCTAATCATTTTAAGTGTTAGGTGTTTTTGTATTCTTGCATTTTAGTTTTCATTTTAGATTAGTACATTTTTCCCCTTCATATTTTTGGCACGGCCAGTGGGACCCACGTCATGGGTCTTTTCTATTAGCAGTTGTTGTTTTTTACTTTTTTGCAAATTTCGACATAGAGGGGTGGCCTTGTCCACTATTTGGGCAGCCCTGATCTGGAGAGGCGGCCCTGACCTAGCAGCAATTTTTTTTGCTGCTATTTTTCTTTGTTTTTGACTATTTTATTATGCAGGATCACTGTTTGGGTGGCCTTGACCTAACAACAGGGTTTTTTGCCACTGTTTGTTGTTCTTTCTAACTGTTTTACTATACAGGATAATTTTTTGGGTGGCCCTGACCTAACAGTAGGTTTTTTTGCCATTGTTTGTTGTTGTTTCTGACTATTTTGTTGTGCAAGATCTTTTTTTGGGTGGCCCTAACCTAGCAACAGATTTTTCTGCTGCTGTTTTTTTTGCTATTTTCTTAACTATTTTATGTGTACCATTTGGCAATCCAAGGTGAAGAGAAATCATAACTCACTTAGTGCATTTTTATCCCATTTTACATTTATTTGCAATACCTACTTGGGGAATTCATCACCCCAAGGGATGATTCCATCCACGTGTTATTGGTGGGGTATATAAAGGGGGGAGGAAACATTTGTACCTCAATCCATTCATGTCGTGTATGGTGAAGCATCGAAACTAGGGCGATACCTAGATAGATGTGAAGGGTTGGTCTGAGCTCCCAGTCTCTCACTAGCTAGTCCCGACTCACGCTTGTAGATGGGTCGATGTTCATGGTTGTGCCCCACGTACCATGCATATATTGGGGACACCACTAGAAAACTTGTTAAGCCTAGATAGAAGACTATGTTGGCCATACCTTAACACTAAAATTAGGCTTGTATTGCTTGAAGTGTCTTCTTTTGAAAAACTAGTACTTGACAATCAGTTTTTATTCTTTTTACTTATTATTTTCATCATTTTCCATCACTATTTTGACTAAGTTGGGATCAAACTAGTTTATAGAGGCATCTTTTTCCTAGAGGGGTGGCCTTGACCTATAGGGGCGACACTGTCCCCTTGTTTCCTAGCTATTTGGCCAGTTTAAGTCCACAAAATTAGTTGTTTCCCTATTTGGGAGGCCCTGACCTCTATTTGGGTGACGCTGACCTTTTCTTGGGTGGCCCTAACCCAGAGTGGAGGCCCTGACCTAAAATTGGGTGGCCTTGACCTAGAAAGGCGGCTCTGACCTTCAAAACAACCATTTTCACCTCTCGTTCGTTAGTTGTTCACTCATTCCAACAACTTGTTTCCTCATTTTGAGTGTTGTTCCCTTCTTCTGGGGTACCAAACCACTTATCTCAATCATTCGTCTATCAAGTCTGAGTATCCATTTTCCCATTCTGAGAATCGTTACCTAGCTATATTTGGCCTGTTAACAATCAAAATTTTGTCAAATCTTTTGTTGTTTGGGCGGCCTTGACATAGAGCGGCGGCCCTGACCTAAAACTTCATCCATCTCCTTATTTGATCTAGAAATCTAACCTCTTGTGTTGTCAGAAGGAATCGTTAATTATCTTGTTCTTTGTGCATCACATTTTCCCATATCATGAAATTTTACATCTGCATCATTCTCTTGATCATATAGGTTGCATCTATAATCCTCCTTGGATTATTCACCCATCATCATTTTATCCTTTGAACTCTGTTTGGGGTCATCATCCAAATTAGCCTAGGTGCTTGAATTTGATTGTCATCTTTTAAAACCTACTTAGGATCGCTATCCATCGTAAGTCGATCACTATCCTCAACCCTATCAATCCCCTTTCATCTCGAGGTGGATTTGGTACCATGATAATCAATTCATCCTTAATCTGATCAATCAACACTTTATGTCACCTAAGGTGAACTCTAAAACTAGTTTAGGAGCCTTTCAAAATCATTCAAACCATTTAATCTTGAATCATCTCAAAAATCAGATCTAATAAAATCTTTATCCGATCATTTGAGCAATTGATACATCATCAATTGATCCATCATATATCTTATCAACCAATCCAACATCCAATCCAAATCATCACCAAGATCATCCTTTAGAGGTTGCATCTTCAAATCACTTAGTTATTTTGCACGTTCATGCCCGTTCAACCCCATTCACAAACAAAAAAAAAAATGACAAACCAAAAAACCCAAGGTTCCCAACCAGATGTCCCTCAAGATCCTAATAAAATTCCACACGATCCCCATAACAGTGTCTAATCTCAATCAAACACCGACATCCAGAATATCACACCACCTAGTGACGAAAACATGGTCAATCAACCCAAAGTCACCATTGACGAATATCTCAGTAATCCTGCCAATGTCCAAATAATAGATCGTCTCCTAAATGAATGTGGGGATAGGATCCTTGCCACCTTACTCATGAATGGAGTCAAATCACCATTTTGTTTTAATACATCACAATATTCCCTTCCCACTTTTGTTGATCCACAAACCTCACAAAATGTTCCAGAAGGTTCCTACGTTCCTGCAGGTGCACCCGCTGAAAACTGGTACCACCATGAATTTGGAAATGTTGTCATTTGTCAAGTCAAAGAATATCCTCATCTTCCAACCACAACATCTACTATTCCACCACCCAATCCTAATCATCCCCATACCTATGGCATGCCACCATACATCCCATCTGCTCCACCGCTTCCTCTCTCATATTCTAATATTGGGGGCACACCTACACTTACCAATGTGTTATCTCTTGCATTTCAACAACCTCAAAATAATCCACACCATTCCACCACACTACTAGCACCACCACAACATGTTGTTAATATTCTAGCTTCATCTCAACCCTTGCATCCACAACATCCACAACACACTACCGTTCTCACACAACCATCACATCAAGTAGTGAAGCCTAGCTCACAACAACAACAACATATCTCATCTCACCCATCTCATCAACAACAACCACAACAACAAACCCCACAAAAACATGTGCATATCCCTACACAAACACACCATAATCTTCTTACTAAGTACCTTTATCATCCCTCTAGCACATACATTGCCGCATATCATCTCAATATGACTCCTCATCAGAATTCTCAAACTCAAGCACATACCCAGCTGCCACCTTACACCAATCCTTTGATACCTCAACATCATCCCCACCAACAACCATCGAATCCATACCCATTTACCATGCAACAACCCACCATTGTGCAATAATTCCAATCCTATCTTCCCTACTTTCAACAATAACCAACCTATCAGCAGGGGGCACCTTACACTACCTATTACCAACAACCATCAACACATCAAAAAAGTGGCCCTACCTCCATGCATTACAAAATTACAATGCAACAATAGGATTTGTCTCTTGCTTCCTACTATCAAAAACAATCGCCTTACCAACAAGTGGCTTCCACTGATCACAATCAAACATCCAACTATCAATCTACCTATCTGACTCAACCTATCTATGATCCAACAACGATAGGGCCATCTTCATCATATCCAAAATACTATTTATACAATAAATCCACCTTGAATCCCATGGATCCCACCAATAAGGACTTGGAAGAAGTCAAAGCAACATTAAAGGACCTACAAGTTGGAGTGGGTAAACTATCATTCAAGTTTGAGGACATATGTCCTTATCCTTTTGATCCCTCCATCTCCTTGATTCCTTTTCCCGAACATTTTGAGATACCAAAATTAGATAAATACAAAGGAACCAGGGATCCTAGATCCCGCCTTCAATAATTTTATACCCATTTCCAAGAGGTCATACATAACGATAATTATCTTATCCGACTTTTTCCTAAAATTCTACAAGGGGTTGCCCTTAACTAGTTTATGGGTCTTGAAAAAGGATCTATCAAAACCTTTGCACAACTATCTAAATAGTTTGTCTCCCACTTCTCCTTTAATCTAGAGAAGGAAATTGACACACGTGATCTCCTGAAAGAAAACAGCGTGATGGAGAGACCTTTGCAAGCTACTTCCAGAGATGGCATGCCTTGGCTAGTAGGATGAAATCCCCACCAATAGAAAAAGACATGGTCACATTATTTATCAAAAATTCCCATCCAGCTATGGCTCATAATTTTCAACTCCATTGTATCACCACCTTTGCGGAACTTATGGAGAAAGGCCCCATCTTGGAATGAGCCCTTGTTGCAAAAGGGCAAGTCAAACATTTTAATTCTGATAGAGATAAATTCTTTGGGGATAAACCTCGTTATTGAAATAGGAATAAAAATACTATCAATGATGGTGTCACTGATACCAAACATGTTCAAGTGGCCACCACCATGCAAAAATACCCTCCTCCAGAACAACCGTCAGTCCAGAATGCCATATCCGTCCCTCAAGGGGCACCATGAGAACAATCCAACCAAAATAACCAAGGGGGAAACAAACAAAAGTTCACTCAACATGGAGAACCCCTTAGAATGGTTTTTAAAAATATTCTTCAAGCTAATTATACCTTCACGTATCCCGTCACAAAGCCTCTTGATACGTCTAAACCCCAGCCTTCTTGGTTTAAAGACAACGAATATTGTGAATTTCACAAGATTAAGGGGAATAACTTAGATAAATGTCAAGGCCTCATCGATCGAGGTGAAATTCATGTAGATGCTAACATAGCATCTTCATCCAATGCTCAACTCTAGATATATCAAAACTCTTTTCCTAACCACAATTAGGGTCCTAGTACTTCCAACTCTAATCCTGGACCTAGCTACCATAATAAGCAAGATAACAACACCAATAATATCAGGTGTAAAAATGTGCCATACAACTATCAAGGTGTGGTCTCATATGTAGAACAAGTGGAGAAACATTTATTCATAATACATGTCAAGGGAAAAGATCCACAATGTTTTGTTACCACTCGATGAACCGACATCACAATCCTTGTAGCTCCTACCTCTACCCAATGACCATCCATAAATTTGCAATATAACATCCTAGACCATCTAGGCAAGACTACAACCCAAATATTCCTCTTAGATCTGCTTAATTCATCTCTCGTGCATCAAGACATCTTGACTAAGGCTTTACAAAACACATAGGTGCTCGATGATATTGACCCTACCCATTTTCGAGCATTGGTAGGCAATCTCTCCTTGACCTATCAGTTAGCCTTTAGCCAAAATGACATGCCGCATCTTGATTCAAGCCACAACTGCCCCCTCCATCTTGAGGTTGGTAAAAATTGTCAAAAAGTAAAAAGGGTAGTGGTAGATAATGGTTCAGCCCTAAATATTTGCACATTAAACTTCATACAATAGGCTAGATACACCTAGGCTGATTTAAGAAGTCAAGTTATCACCATCAAGTTATATGATAATGCAGAGCGAGATTGAGAAGGAATTATTTTCCTCCCTATTCAAGTGGGCCCCATTGTACAATACACTATGTGTCATGTTCTGGACCTTGAAATTCCATACAACATCCTTCTTGGCCATCCATGGATTCATTCTATGCAAGTTGTCCCATCCACCTATCATCAATGCTTAAAGTTCCCATTTCAAGGAATGAAAGTTACCATACAAGATGATCCCCAACCTTTTGAATATTGTCATGCCTTGGAAGCTTCCTTTTCATACTCACATTACTACCCAAGAGTTTAAATGGGGGCATCCCCAACACCTGATCCTGATGCATACACCAAGACACTAAATACCTCATCTCCACCATCATCTGTACCTGCTTCCACCATCACCAAGGTCGAGATCATAGACAAGGGATGTGGTGAATATGAAATGCATACCACACTAAATGTTGCAACCATGCCACCCTCACCCCGCACATATGGACATCCAGTTCTTCTAGTACCACAAGTCGAAGAAAAGACACTTACACTCACCTCCAAGAACATGGGTTCATCAACATTTAATGATTTGGGATCCCTTTAGGATAAAATGGATGAAGCTATTGGTCAATGGGTTTATCAAGAAGAATCTGAGCCACCACGTTCCCTTATAGAATACTTCAAGGAAGTTTATCCATGTGCCTTCAAGTTCATTGAAAAGTGTCATTACCAAGGCGGAGGCCTTGGTGCGGAAGAACAAGGAAAATGCTAGCCCATTGAAGCAACTATCATCTAACCAAAAAATTTGGGTTTAGGTTATGATACTAAACAAAAGTTTCCTGCAACATCCTCTAGCACTTCTAACAATGTTAGTGTTGATGATAGTTCCCTCAAAGACATACCAGAAGAAGAGTCCATCATACACACGTACGATGATTTGAATCAATTTGACCTCCTTGCCATGTTTGAATGCTTGTCTGTTTGCACCATAACCTTATCCCTTAAACATCATGAACTTATAGATCGTGACCTATAAGGTAGCACACCTATCAACACATTTCCCTCAGAGGATACCTACATACATCTCATGGGATTGGGGGAAGATGAACGCCCTAACCGCAAAAGCAAAAATAAACAAAAACAAAATAGGTCATGAAGTGAAAACCTCACTAAGGCACTTTTTGATTGGGAAAAATTAAAAACAAAGGGTGTATCTGACAGCAAAAACTGTGGTACAACACTTGATGATGGGGATGCTCATCTTCCCCTTGTGGGAACACAAATATTTGACCAGTCTTCTATTCTCATTGAAGAGACACAAGAGGTAAATTTGGGGATAGTAGAAACTCCAAGGATCGCCAATGCAGCCAAATCTTTATCAGAAGAATAATATCTCACCATTGTCCAAATTCACCGAGAAGGGGTTATCAATTTTGCATGGGCTTACTCAGATATGCCTGGCTTGGATCCTAATCTTGTTGTGCACCATTTGGATACCCATCTAGATGCCAAACCTGTCAAGCAAAATCTTTGAAAGATGCACCCGTACATAGCAATATTAGTCAAAAAAAGAATTGGAAAAATTACTAGATGCTAGCTTTATCAGGCCCATTGATTATTCTGATTGGATTTCCAATATAGTACATGTTGCTAAATCTAATGGAGACATCAAAATTTGCTCAGATTTCTAGGATCTTAACAAAGCCTATCCAAAAGATGACTTTCCATTGCCTGAAATTGACATGTTGGTCGACATTACTATGGGACACAAGATGTTATTCCTTAGGGATGGCTTCTCTGGCTACAATCAGATCCAAATTGCCTCTAAAGATCAACACAAAATCACTTTTACAACACCTTGGGGTACCTTTTGTTACAATGTCATGTCCTTTGGCCTCAAAAATGTGGGGGCAACATATCAACGAGCAATAACTGTTATATTCCATGACCTCATCCACATTATTTTGGAAGATTATATTGATGACCTATTGGGAAAATCTAGAACCAGTGAAGAGCACCCTGCCATCCTGAAAAAGATCTTTGAGCGCTTGGAGCAGTACAAGCTGAGACTGAATCTGGAAAAGTGTGTGTTTGGTGTCACATCAAGGAAATTGTTGGGCTTCATAGTCTCTCAAAGAGGCATTGAGGTTGACCCTACTAAATTAAAAGCTATCATGGATATGCCTCCACCTATAAACTTGAAATAGTTAAGGAGCCTTCAAGGAAAGCTACAATCCATTCATCGGTTTATAGCCCAGCTTTTAGATAAATGTCAGTCATTCACTCACCTTCTAAATAAATACACCACCTTCAAACGGAATCAAAAATGTTAGTTGGGTTTTGATATGATAAAAGAACACTTGGCCCACCCGCCAATCTTGATGCCACCTATCCCTAGAAAACCCCTCTTGCTATACATATATGCCACTTCAATTGCATTGGGGGAATTTTTGACACAACATGATGAATCCTCAAAAGAACGAGAAATATATTACATTAGCCAAAAACTGGTCGGTTATGAACTCAATTATTCACCAATGGAGAAAGCATGTCTCATTGTGGTCTTCAACACACAAAAATTACGTCATTATATGCTTAGCCATCCTATAAAGTTGATATCAAAACTGGACCCCCTCAAATACATGTTATCCAAGACAACCCTAACTGGTCAAATGGATAAATGGATCATGCTTCTCAGTGAATTTGATATAGAATATGTGGACAGAAAATCCATCAAAGGATAGGTAATAGAAGATGAGTTGGCAGATGCTTCGTTAGTAGATGCCTACCCTATAGAAATTGATTTTTTGGATGAAGGAGTCTTTGAAATGATAGAAGCTACCACATGGACCCTATACTTTGATGGATCACACACTCATAATGGATCGGGGGGAGGAGTCTTACTTATCACCCCCCAAGGCGATTACAAACTGAAATCATTCACGCTAGCTTTTCCCTGGACCAATAAAATTTCCTAATATGAAGCCCTTCTCATAGGCCTTAGAATCATAGTCCATTGGCACATCACTCATCTACAAGTTTTTGGTGACTCCTAGTTGGTCATAAAATAGGTCAATGATGATTTCCTAACAAAAGATGAAAAAAAAATTCCTTACAAATGTATGGTAGATGACCCCAAGAAATATTTCACCTTCATTAAATTTGAGGTGATCTCGAGACTCCAGAATAAGGCAACGAATGCTATTGCTACCATCGGTTCTCTCCTCGACATGCCCAAAGATCACATAGAGTGTCAGTTCCTAATTGAGTAACTCCTAATCCCAGTGTATGATATCCCTCAAAGTGACATGGTGTGTGATATTGTAGGTCCTGAATCCCCTTGGTACCACAAATTTTATACCTATATTCATGGCAAAACCCTCCCACCTGATCTCACAAGAAACCAACATAAATCATTTATCCAATGCACTGCCTGCTACACCATTATCGGTGATACACTTTATTGACATGGGTATGATGGAACTCTCCTTTATTGTTTAGATGAAACCGAAGCCTACAGGACATTAATAGAAGTACATAGCAATATTTGTGGGGCCCATTCTAATGGTATGGCCCTAGCCAAACGAATTCTCAGAGTAGGGTATTGCTGGCCTACAATGGAACAAGATGCTTTTAAATATGTCAAAAAGTGTCTTCTGTGTCATCAACATGCAGATTTGATTCACCCTCCAGCACAAGAGCTCCAGCCCATCACAACACCTTGGTCGTTTTCACAATGGGGTTTTGACTTGATTGGAAAGATCTACCCTATATCCTCTAATGGTCACACTTTTATCATCACAACCATTGAATACTTCACCAAGTGGGTGGAAGCCATACCACTCACTCAAATCACTGGTGTTCAAATCTCTAAGTTCATCCTCTACCATATCTTCTGCAGGTATGGTATCCCCTTCGCCATCATCATCAACAATAGAAAGCCATTCAAAATAAGTGTATGAAGCTCCTTTGTGACACGTATCATATCCAACATCGTTGGTCCACCCCCTATTATCCCCAGGGTAATAGACAAGCAAAAGCAACAAACAAAACAATTATCAAAATCATTAAGAAAATGGTCAATAGCACTAGTCGAGATTGGCACCTCCATATCCATCCTACTCTTTGGTCCTACCGTACATCCATCTGCACCCCTACCGGTGCTACTCCATACTATCTTTTCTATGGAATTGAATCCATATTTCCAATCGAAGTTGAAATCCCTTCACTCTGAATCTCGCTCAAGAATCTCACCACTAACGAAAACACCCAAGTGGCATGCCTGGCACAATTGGAATTGCTGGATGAAAAATGGGTCAAGGCTTATAACCATCTACAAGCCTATCAGCACTGACTCAAAAGGAGCTACAATAAGAAAGTTCACCCACACCAATTCAATGTTGGTGATTTTGTCCTTAAAGAGAATCAGCGAAATCAACAAGATCGAGAGAAAATGGGTAAGTTTGAAGCAAACTGGTTGGGCGCTTATGTCATCACCACAAAGTATGGTTCTGGCACCTATAGGCTATCCACCTTTGAAGGTGAGCCCCTAGAAAAACCCCTCAACATCATGCACCTACAAAAATTTTATACTTACATCAACTGGGGTATCCTTCCTGGTAAATCTCAAAACATTAAAAAAATTAAAAAAATCCAAAAAATCCAAAATTATTAAAGAGAAATAATTTGACCTATGGTGAAAACCACCCCTGTGTGGCGGCTTGGATATGTACGATTGGTGAAAACCTGGAAAAAGGCACCTCTAGTATAGGGCTTAATCATTATCTACCTCGTGTCCTGGTTACTTTATGGCTTATCCACCGATTCCTCAATCCCCATATTCTCCTATCCGCTTGCATTCATCGCTTGGTATGATTTTGGTTGAGCATTGGAAGACCGTCATCTGCTATCCCACACCTTGAGCTGGTTATCCTAATTGAGCTTGTGTCATCTCATTGTTGTAGTTGTCTCCATCTAGGTTCACTCCTCGTGTTCGTCTCCATCTAGGTCTCATCATGTCTTATCTTGAACTACGATGCCTCTGCGCTTACACGTAGGAGACGCCAATCTTTTGATCAGCCCTGAGGCATTTTTTCCTTCATCATCTATCCTCATAGTCCACTTTTCAATCTTTTCCATCTCGGTCTTTTGTACTTTCTGAACTACGTTTCCCCTGTGCTTTCACGTAGGCAAGGTTGATCTGTTGGTCTACCCCCGAGGCTTTTTTTTTGTCTCTATCATCCATCTGTCTCCATCCCCCTCTTTCCATTCTTTTACCATGGTCTTTTCCTTAACTACGAGGGATTTGTGCTTTCACGTACGTAAGGCTGATCTATGATCAACCCCCGAGCCCCTAGATCTTTAGGTTATGCTGGTCTATGTCTTGTGTTCTATGTCTTGTTCCTTGTTATTAAGCTATGTCCTTATGTTGGTACCTCACAAATAGAATCCATCTATGTCACAAGAGTTAATCGGTTTCCAACTATCTTGTTTCATTAATCAATCTTTTAGTTTAGCCTCCATTTTTTGTCTTAACAGGATGTATCCTTTCTAACAGACTGCATCAACCACATCCACCATATTGATCTTATGGCAAAGGATATTTTGAACTTGATTATGATCTTTTGATACTTTTGGAATTTTGTTTCTCATTTCAGCTCCCTATCATTACTAGCCAAGGCCGCCATAACCTCTAATGTTATGGTGTGTTTTGGACTAGTTAACATAGAGGCATATCTTGATTTTCTTGTGTTTATTGTCTTCTTAGTTGTCCCATAGAGTATCCACCAAGATTTTTGGGGTATTGTTACGTTGGGGCATCCTTTTGTGCTTGTGGCTATCCCAATGCCTGGCCTGACCAAATTCATCATGATTTTGGGTTGTTAGGATTTCCTTCTTGTTTGTTGTGTTTTTGTATGCATATGACACTATCTCGTCTTGGTTTACATACCCCGACACTCCATGTCTTATACTACAACAAAAATCAGTGCTCCAAAGATGGTAACTTGCATTCATAGTACATTGCATTATTCTCACCCATCTCATTCGTGTATCCTTGATCTCTTCTTTTCCCTAGGATTCAAGATTATGAAAACGACAATTTCCTACATCTCCCCACTCTTCTCCGGAGTCCTATGATTCTTGACAGGTACAAACCACCCCACTTATCACATCATTTATTGCAAGCCTTTATTGACATTAACATACATACCCATTTTAAGTTGTGTAGGCTAGTTGTCATTAACTATTCTACACCTCTTACCATTCACTTTAGTTCATACGTCCACCATAAACATAATCATGCATATCACAACATATACATAATTTTCCTGCATCCATCACATCCTGCATCATAAGTCTTAAGACTTCATGCATATCACAACATATAAATAAAATCTCCTGCATCCATCACATCATGCATCACCATCGTTAGACATCAATACAATCATCATTAATCATCATCATACATTGGCATAAACATACATCCATACAAACATATCCATTACTGCATCATAATGCATAAATAAAGTAATCCATTATATTTGCATTACATAGTGCCAATAAGGGTCCTCGCATATGTAAAATCCAAAAATATACAATATCCATCATAACCATCACTCAAAATAAATGAATGAGTTCATGACTATGCCTCTACTCTAATCTTTGTATTGTACCTGCTCTGTACTTGTCAAGCATCGGGCTCCTATGCCTCTCGTACTCTGAAACCTGTGCTCACCCCATCCGATCTCTGAGGTGAGTCTGGCACTAAACCTATGCATGGTAGTGTCTCCCTATAGCTATTGAGGCCTTGTGAGTATGTCCCTACTGTCCATGATGGTGTCATCATCTGGGGCACTACCTGCATGAATGGTGGTACACGACGTGCTGGATCTGGAACCGCCATATAGTACACCCCGATATAGTAGCTCGACTCTCTTATGAGCTCATCCCTATCTGTCGCCTGCAATCTCGCAGTATCTCGTTCTGATCTGTACCTATCATAGTGACCAAGAAGGACTCTCCTCTCCTGCTCCCATAGATCCTATGCCATCCACAATTGATCTACCTACCCTTGTACCTGTGACATCTCGACCGCCAACCTATCACTGTCACCTCACAATAGCTCTATCTCCTCCTGCAGTTGTCTCCTCTCCTCCCCTATCATGTTTGTCCCACCCTGTGGTTGCCCTGTCTAGTCCTGCGACTAGGTCATATCCTCCACTAATTTTTCTTGGTCTCACTATAGCTGATCTAACTAACCCTACAACCATACTATGTCCCTCTCCAAGACATGTCTATGTGTCATTGCCTTATCCCTCTCATCCTACAACACCCACAAATGTGTCCAAACAGCCGCCCTCTTTGCCTCCATCCTCTATACCTGGCCCCTCAAGCTCTCCTCCCTCTCCTGTACCACTCACATCTTCTCCACTATCTCCCCAACCACCCCAACTAAAGCCTAGAGCTCATCTCTCTCCTACCTCAACTCCCTCCGCTCCCTTAGTAATCCCTCTATATGTCTCCTTAGATACCCCATATCTCTCTCTGCTTTTGCCAATGCCTCTGATGTCTGACCTATCTCTCCTCTAGACAACTACTGACCCCCTGGCTATAATAGCACCATTGTCACAATCAGTTTGTCTCTTTCCCACCTTGCTGACTCTCTAATCTCTCACTCCCTCGCTACCTCTCCCCCCAACCGAGGCACCTCGGTCTATAGCTTGATCGCCTCTTCCTGTGACTCATCCCTCTCCCTCTCTGCATCCTATACCTGGTTGGTTAGGTGTTCCACCATAAAACCATAATACCTCTGCCCTATGCCCTATGCCCTCTAATCAGACTAGCTCTACCTGTAGTCTCCTATCTATCCCGAGTCTGATAACCTCTATCTGTAGTATCCTCCTAGCCACGTCTGACTCCCTCAATCTCTACTCAGTGGTCGGCTCCCCTACCTTCACTCCTCTCACCTAGGTGATCGAATCCTCTACTATTGGTGGCCTCATCGCTAGGGAAAGAATTTCATGTACCTTTATATCCATCGCTTCAGCCTCATCCCTCTCTATTACCTCTGCCTCCTATCCCTCCTTGTCAGGCTAGCCCTGACCCCTCCATCTCCTCCTCCTCCTAGCCGATCTCCATGGACCTCCTATTTGACCCCTCCCCTACCCCGCTACCACTAGCACCTCCTACTGCCTGCCTAATCTTGTGACCTCTAGTACCTCCTACCGCCTACCTAATCCTGCTGCCTACCTGATCCTGCCACCCCTAGGCCCTCCTGCTGCCTGCCTGCCCCTACCCCCTCTAACACCCTTCGTTGCCTCTGTAATCCTGTCACCTCTGACACCTCCTACTACTGACATAATCTGCCCACTCTCGGTACTCTCCTCCGACGTCCTCTCGGGCTACCCGCATCATCTCCTCCTTGGGTTACCTCTAACCCCCTCCTCTACTACCCCTTGGCTTTGTTGACTCACTGACTCACCTCTGCTATCACCGGCCTAGCCGCATCTCCCACTCCAAACCCTACTGCCTCTACAATCGGCACCTCTTGTGTGATTCATCTAAGACGATGTCATACAAACCATGCTACATATCTTAACATGATCCCAGCATCTATTGGTCCCTCACCTCTACCTGGGTACTCTACTAGCTCATGTTGTAGTGTTGCCTAGTGCTCTTGAGAAAACTCTACTGAAATCTCATGACCCCATGGTCGCTCCTGCGTCACCCGCCTGAACATTTCAAGGGCACCTAGAATGTCCTGCTCCAACTCGTACTATCTTGTCACTTGATCCGGCCTGTGTGCCTCTACTATCTAAGGGTCTCTCCCCACTATATAGAAATGTGTCATGAAATATCTCCTATGCACTGCCTCATCCTCTCTCTATCCCTTGAACCTCTAGAACATATAGGGCCTCCATAGTATATCCTCCTCCCATAGCTCATCAAAAATTCTCCACCATCTATCCAACTCTCTTGCACCTTGATAACAAAAAATCCATCCATCTTCTACATCATACCACTAGGCTACTGATGTTGTATCCTTTGCCTATCCCTCCCTCACCACAACTGATCTGGTCACGCTAACGTGCTCCCACCCCCATACTTGTAGCAATGTCACATGACACACATTGACTATGTCTCGATAACACACCACATGCATCTCTTTGTATAACTGTGCCAGTACGCATGGTCCCCACACAAACTATCCCTCTCTCCCTTCACGATATGTCAGATAGCCTCCATATAACCTAAGTTGCAACATCTCCCACTCTTGTTTGGTATGAATATGTCGCTAGTCAACCCACACAAGTACAATGGCAATGGTGGTACTCCCAGTCCAAGGCAGTGATCAACTTCTAAACAATTCTTCTCCATCAGCAAGTCCTCTTGCCCAAATAAAACCCACATGATGTGGTCCAGCTCTGCTCCGTTCGATCTTAGCTCACTAACCAACTAACCTACTATCGACAACCTCAAAATCTGCCAAAAATCCTCCAATGTCACGGTCATCTCCCCTATCGAAAGATGAAAGGTCGATGTCGCTAAGTCCTAGTGCTCAATCAACACTGTCAACATCACTCGATGTGCTCTGATAAACAAATATCCCAGAAAATGCAACAACCTTGCCTCAACTAGCCACCAATGATCTACTCTAGTCATCGTCTGCTACGTCACCGCAAGCACCTCTAACCTCCTCTCTCACGTCTGCAAGGACTTCAACCTCTCCAATCACCCCACAATTTTTCATATACCCAATATCATTTTATTTTTACCCTTCTATCCCTACCTTACCCATGTCCCATATGAAACTTCCCCCCCCCTCGCCTCCCCATTTCTTTCTAACTGTCCCCACCTTTTCCTCCAGGAGGCGAGGCCTCGATTTGGATGGAGCCAACTGTTGGACGTGGTCACCCTTTGTGTTGGTCAGGAATGCCCCTTGGTCGGGGCAGCCCCTCGGGCGGGGCAGCCTCTTTGCTGGGGTAGGTCCGCCTTATGGGTGGGGCCACCCCTTGGCGGGCACCTCCCCGTCGGTCGATGACCACCCTTCCCCGAGCATCATCACCTTGGGAGCAGGGTCGCCCCTCAAGTGTCATCGCCTTTTAGGTGGGGTTGCCTCTTGGGCACTGCCACCTTTAAGGTGAGGTCGCCTCTAGGACGGGGCCGCCCTAGGCGGTCGCAACCACCCATAGTAGGCGCGGTCGCCCGTGCTGGGTGGGGCCGGCTGTGGTTGGGTCGAGGCCGCCCCTTTGTGAGGCGTGACCACCTCTGGTGGACACGGCCACCCGTAGCCGGGGTGTGGCCACCCTTGTATGGGGTCGGGTCATCTATGTGTGGCCCCGAGCATCTCAATGAGAGGCCACTTGGGCATTGTTCATTTTTATTCTCATATTCGAGATATTTTCTCTCACATTTCCGTTTTTCCTTCTACCCATTTCTCTATTCTACTCTTAAATCCCAACCCATGTTTTCAAATTTCTAATAATGGTCATGTCACTCATAAGAATATGCTCAAATCACAAAGGTGGTGTTCGAGCCTAACCTGGTGGGGAACGACGTACTCGGCCTAGAAACTTTGCACCTCATCTGCCTGGTGCACAATGTCATCACCATAGTTGTCCAACATTGTCCCTTTCTTGTCTTTCTCTCCAACTCATAGCTATCCAAATCAGGAATAGTAATCCTCACATTATTATTTATACCTTTTCCCCTCTTTTTTAAATTTAGGGCATTTTTTTTCCTTTATTTAACTTTTTTTTCTTCTAACTAATCCTGAAACTTCCACGAGCTATCATTTGCACCACATGTGTCAGATTGATTGCGTTCAAGAGGCAAATTTTTTTATTTTTTGAGCTCTCTCTGACCATACCTTCTATTTCTTCTTATCAAGACGTCGTCTGAGACCCCTTTTTTCCCCTACCGCCCTCTCGAGGGGGCATACCCTACCATATTCAGCACATCATATTCTTAACCCTAATTGGGGAATCCTCTATCATTCCCCTCCATTTGGGTAACCTCTCTTCCACTGGGGCATCTTCTTCTTCGAAACACCGTTATTCTAAACAATATTTCGAAGAGGGGTAAAATTTAGACACCTAAATTTGACCAATTTCATATGATCATAATCCCATCATTTATTCATCTAATCCATATATTAATTAAGTGACACATTTAATTAATATTGTCCCTTTTCCCTAATGTTCCTAAGGTATTTAATTTAATCAATTAAATAATTTATACATTAGCCCATTTCCTCTCTAAATTAAATAAAAGCAATTAACTTATTTAATTTAGTCAATTATCCTTTTCAATTTTTAATTCATTATTTCTCTCTCCTTGTCACATCCTCCATAACCTTTTCATTAATCTGGGTTAATATAATTAATCCATCATTAAGATGTGCATATCCTTAATTAGGATTAATTTCACATCCTCCATAACTTGCCACTTTCCTGTAATCATCATTAATTAATCTAATCACCTATTTTCACAATCCTAACCCTAATCACCTACCCCTTTTGACATGTCCTTAAGTCAACCTTCTTGGTACTTACCTTTTTTGGGTTGACCTCTTCCCCATGTGAAATAAAAATTCACACTTATTCCCCCCATGCTTTTGTCTTCCCCATGACATCTCATATGTCACATTGTAACCAAAGGACAAGGACCTCTTTTAAAGGAATCTCTTTCTACCTTTTCGTCTCTCCCTAAAAGTGAATTAAAAAAAATTTTATTTCTCCAATGTCTTTCTCATTTCCCATGTTGAAAAATGATGACTTTCTAAAAGTCATCACTTGTAACTTTCAGACTCATATGGGGCCAAGGAATAAATTTTTAAATAAATCCTCTCCCATCCCAAGGTACTTGCAAGTACCTTGGGACCACATGGCCTCTTCCATGTCATTTGCACCCTTGTCCATCTCACCTTGTCCTTTGGACAACTCACCCGCCACATGTCCAAATGTGAGGGCTTGTGAGTCCTCATCTCACCATAGCCCTCCATCTTTGCCATGGTGTCTCAATCTTGACCGTTGAATTATCTAGAGAATTCAACTTTTCCTATAAATACCCTTTGTTTTCCTTCATTAAAGGATCCTTATGCATTCTTAGCCAACTTATGAAATTGAGCGATTTGAGCCTCCATAAGTTTTTGTCACCTCATTTCTCATCCAATATTCATTCATCTTATACATTTTCATCCTCATTTGCATTTCAATCACTTTGCATCATTTTAACATCAAGGATAACACATCAAAAGTGACATCAAGGGTCAACCAAAGGATTGATTTGAGATAAGGTATAATCATATTGTTCAATCTTTATCTTTTTTTGTCTTAAATCCAACTAGGATAATCATTTGAAGTGTTAGGTATTTTTGTATTCTTGCATTTTAGTTTGCATTTCAGACTAGTACGTTTTTCCGCTTCACATAATTCATCCTTTGTTTTTACTATTTTCGGGTCTAAAAGTGACACAGTGTGGTTTTCACTTAAAGACCTAGAGATTATTCTCAAATTTTCACTTTTGTGACTAAGGGATTCAATAATTTCCCCATAATAGGCATGTTTGTCTAGTTCAATGTCGAATCCAACTTTGTGATCTCCATGAGGTACATTATCCCGCAATCCCATGAATTTTGAGAGCACCTCATCATTTTTGAATGCATCTAAAATTGGTGGTCCTCGTTGGTCATAGTTTATTAGTTAGGGATACACTATTTTTAACTCATGGTTTTGGTTGTTCGACTCAAAGGATATAGTGGAAATAATTAACAATGAAGAGTCTTCAAACAACATTGGTATGTTGCCAGTGGCATCCTCATCATTGTCACTCCCACATAGATTAGTTATATCAAAGGTGAAATTTTATAAGGGTAGACCTGTGGATACCAGTAACCGAAGAAGAGCTTTGACTACTTTAACAGGGGGAATTCCTCCATGTACGGTTATCCTCAGAGGGATACATCCAAGGCCAATATTTTTTATATGCTTCTCAGTAATGATGGGTTCTAATTGGCCATTTCTATTTTTACTGAGACTTTCATTCTTGTTATAACCCATGCTGAACATTAATTGTAGACCTTTGTTAGCATCATCCATAGGAAGGGAAAGCACAGGTCTTTCCTCCTGATATAAGAGGTTTTATATATCCTTTTCATCAACCACTTATCGGCCTACATCTCGCCAACTTCTAAATCTAGAGGCGTCTGATCTAAATGTTTGAGATGTTGTGCTAGCTAGTTGTGGTTGTCCATGGGACCTAGGAGATTAAGGTAACTCTCCTAATACAGAGGCACTTTTCTTCATTTTGTAGTCTCCACACCCATTATCTTGGATAATAACTTTGATATCAGAGATGTTAAGAATGGCAATTTTATTTGTCTCATAAGTGGAGGTGATGGTAGCTGAATATACGTATAGAGTTTTAGGGCCTTCATTATTCTTTGGGACTTGAGGGATTTTGTAGAACTCTGCTCCCAATTTTTTGTAATAGGCAAAGGGCTTGAGATCACCATGAATTGTGACCTCATGGTTCTCATAGGGGAATTTGACACATTGGGTAAATTTAGATGCAACAAATTTCATCCCATGGATCCATTGGTGCCCCAGGAGAAAGTTATAAGGAAGGTCAAGATCAAGAACTTGGAAAGTACTTTCCATGATGGCCGGTCCTACATGGATGGGAATCTAAATGGTTCCTTGAGACACCCTTTCATGGTCATCATAAGCTAAGATGGTGATACCTTTTCCTTTTTCAATCATGTCTTCAGAAAATCCCAAATTTCTTATTAGCTTGAGGGAGAAAATATTCAACCGTACACCTCCATCGACCAAGACCTGTTTGACTTTATTTTTATGGACAAATACTTCAAGATGAAGTGCACGATTGTGAGATGACTCGGATATGAGGTCTTGTTCAGAAAATATTAGATGATGTGGCATGGTGATGTGTCCGACCATAGCCTAGAACTAGTTTGCATCAAGGTCTATAGGTACAAAAGACTCAACAAGCGCTTTTTCTAGAATCTCCCTATGTGCAAGATTTTTTTTAGCAATTCCATGATAGAGATCTAGGTGGGGATCTTCTTTAGCTATTCCAATACATTGTAGTCATTGGAAAATATCTTTGAATTTGTAGGGGGTGTTGTATCTTGCATGGATGGTCTAGGGATAGTGATTTTGCGGCTTCGTGTGGTGACTCCATAGTTAGCTTTAGAGCCTAGGATATGTACAATGCCTACCCATTCATCTAAATATGTGACAACATGGTCATAAATGTGGTTAATGCTGCCATAATTTTTACCTTTTCCATTGTTTTTTACCTTATTTTGATCCGGCATTGGGTTTGTGTATATCTTGAGGTCCCAATTCCTAGATCCTAGCATGGGATGTTCAACAAAAATAGTCTTGTTTTCAATGAGGTCTTGGATTAGGTTTTTTATCCTCATGCAACTGGCTATTGTGTGCCCCTTTATCTTATGAGAGTCACATAGCTACTTCTCATTATACCGTGGTGGTTTAACTTGAGGCTCCTAGTAATTTTCAATGATAGGGAGCGTGATGATGTTTGCATCAATGAGTTGCTTCATGACAGATTTAGCTGATTCTCAAAGTAGTTTGTACTTTCGCTTTGGAGGGTATCGATTTCTCATGGATGGCCCACCTTGATCATTGACATTATTGACTATTTAATTATTATTTTTTTGCTGGGGTGTGTTGGATCGAGGGGTGTTTTGGTTGCTATTTTTAGGTTGTTAATATGCTTTCTTTTGCGTGTTAGGATTTGGATCACTTATTACAAGCTTAGCATCAACAACCCCATTATTGGTAACATTTTTGTTTTTCACCCATGTTCATAGTTTGTTGTTGTAGCTTATTGATGGACAGTTGTCTTGATAATTGGGTTCCCCCCTTGTGCAATGAGGGATATTTCAATATTGAGAGCCTTAGGGATGATTTTATCATAAGAGGTGATGCACTATACTTTGAGATGGAAGGCCAAAGTTCCTTCAAGATTTTTGATGATAGTTTTGAATTGTTTTTCTTCTGGCATGGCCCACTTGCTTCTATTTTTCTTGGATCACCATAATTGTAAGAAATATGCAAATGATTCTCTCTCATTTTTCTTGAGGTTGGATAGTTCCTCCAAGCTTACCTCCATACCCATGTTGAATGCATAATTTTGTATGAAGGCACCCACAATTTCTTGGATTTTTTTGATTTCAGGTGGAAGATTGGAGTACCATTCCATGGTTGGGCCAACCAGAATTCTGGGGAAGAGCCTCATTTGATAAGAGTCATCATAGGCAACCTCCATGCAATGTATGTGAAATTCCGTGATGTGATCTTTAGGATTTCCAAGTCCATGGTACTTGTCAAATTTTGGTATCTCAAAGCCCTGTGGGAATGGTTTCATCACAATACTCCTATCAAATGGATAAAGGCATAAATTCTCTTATGATTTTGAGGTCTTCCTTGATTGTATGTCCAACACTTGTTCTGAGAGTCTTTTGATTTGGGGAGATAAATCACTTTATGGGTTAGGTTGTGGAATGAACATGTTTTGGGTTGGTGCAATGATTTGGATGATGGGTGAGGTCACTTGTTGAATAGATGGTGCATTCATGGGAGTTTGTTGTAAAATTAATTTTTTTTGATATTCTTGTAGTTGTTGTTGTGCCAACAAAGAATTCTTTTGTTGTGCCAACAAATACTTTTGTTGGTCTTGTTGTTATTGTTGTACCAACAACTCTTATTTTTGGGCTTGTTGTTGTTGTGCCAACAACGCTTGTTGTTGCTATTGTGATAATAACGCTTGTTGTTGGGACGCTTATTGGGCCACTTGTTGTTGTCCTTGGTATTGATATAAAGCTTGTTGATACACCTATTGCTAGAACAAGGCTTGTGAGTGATCCTGATGTGCTTGATGTTGGGCTTGTGCTTGTGCTTGAGATTCTTCTTGTGCATGTGTAGCTTGGCTAGCTTGGGTGATTTGAGTAGCTTGAGTGGCTTACACAATGGTTTCTTTTGTAATAAATCTTGTTCTTGTGCTTGGGCTTGTTGCTATTGTAGCAATGCTTGTGCTTGCGCTTGGGCAGCCTATTGGGCTTGTTGTGTTTGAGCTTTTTATGTGTCCTATTGTGAAAGTTGTGTAGCTTGTTGGGTTTGGAACTGTTGGAGTGCATTTTGATAGGCTTGCTAGGCTGCTTGCAATGTGATGTTGTATTGGTTGTTCATGTTGGAATTTGATGGCAAAGGTGGAGGATTGAGAATGGTATGAGATTGTGTGATAAGACTTTGTTGGGGTGGTTGTTGAGGCATTTGAGTGATGACAATGGGTTGTGATGTGAGAGGTACAGTGTTTTGAGATATATGAGGTGTCGTGGATGATGTAATGGTTGATTGAGGTGTTTGGATTGTTGCCACCTATTGTTGCGATATCGGTAGCATTCTTGGAGGATTTGGTGTGCTTGATGTGCTGATTTGACTTGTAACAGGAAAATTGATTTGATTCAATTGATTTTGGATAAGTAAAGGGGATTTCCCTAAACCAAGGATTGGTGTGGATGTTGATGTCAGTGGGGGAGGCGATGAGAGGATTGTTGGTATGATTCCTTGAGAAAGTGATGATGAGGGATCAAAGATTCTCCCTAATCCAAATAAACCTCCTGTGAAGGCTCAAGGCCTTCAACCTATTCAAGCACAGACAAACAAGAAATAATTTAGTCCTCAAATAGATTTAAACAAAAGAATTCCCTATGAAATTCATCCAACCACAAGAATAAGAAAACAAACATAAAATATCAAATGAAAGCTAATGAAATCTTATTCTAATGCTCAAACCAACATCCCATAGGGGAATTGGTGCTTCTTTGATGAAGAAAGAAGCCCTTTCCCAATTCCTTGATAAGCTTGATGATGATAATTGATTCAAAATTTATAATTGGATTCTAAATGATGATAGAAACTAGCTTAAAATGATGAAATTGATTTATAAATTATACTAAGAATAATTAAACTATCAGATAAAATGCCTAAACTTCTGGATCCAAAATCAAATGAGAGTCTCCTATAAATAGGAGAGAATGATGGAGGAATAGGAAAAATGGATGAATGTGGGATAAAATACCAACCAATGAGAGAAGGACACTTGTCCACATGTGATTGGAGGAGGAATGATCACATTTTGATGAATGTGCAAATAAATGAAGCTAGGTGGAATTTGAAATTGTTTAAATGACAAGTTGGAAGTAGTGAAGAATGGAGTAAATTCCACTTGGCTCAAGGAAAAGGACATGTAAGAGGCTTTTAATACCATGTTGGATGTACTCATCCCTTTTGGATGGATTTTAAAAATTAAGGAATATTCCCTTATTGATGCCAAGTTGAGAGAAAATAGAGGAATTAATAAATCAGTTAAATTGATTTATTGTGGAAGTTGCAAAAATCTAGAGGATTTGATGGATTAGGATGAGCATTAATCAAGATTTGATTAAGTTAGATGAAGATTTTTTGATTTGACAATTTTGAATTAGATTTTGGATTTAAATAAATCAAAGTTGAGAGGAATAATGGACTTAGATTTAATTAAATAAAGATAGATTTATTTAACTAATGAAATTGATGTTAGTTTTAAATCAAGTAAAGATTAATTTATTTAATTTAAGGAGATGACTTTAGAGAGTGATTAAATAAAGTGGATTATTTAATTACAAGAGAGATTATCAGATTAATTAAATAAAATAGTTTATTTAATTAATAGAAGAGGGTGACTTAATCAAATAAATTTGATTTATTTAATTAAGAGAGGAAATATAATGAATTTAATTGAATAAATATTATTCATTTAAATTGATTAGTAAAGGAGATGATTCAAGAAGAAATGATTTTAGAGATTAGGATCAGATGTGTAAGATCAATCTATATATTTTTCGTGTCTACATTTTGCCCCTCTTTGAAGTAATGCACCTGTTGTGTGGTTCAAAGAACAAACTGCCAAGATAAAAATTCAAAATGAAATTTGATTCTTTTATATGCCCCACTGCTGCCCCAACAAGAAGGATTATGCTGGTATATTGCCCCCTCAAGAGATCAGATGAAAATTTGGATTTTTGGGTGATCTCGCAAAAAAAGAGGACAAGTTGTCTAATGGGTTCATAAAAGGTCTAGGATGCCAAAAACATATAAAAAAATGATTCAAGACGACCCTCGGTTGTGTAGAAATAGGATCAGGGATCCAAAAACCTAGTTGGATGGCTAAACGGGGTCAAAAAACCTTAACTTTCAGGTTTAAATAGGCCCCAAGGGCTCACTTTAAATTCATTTGTACACCTAGCCTTTGAGAAAAAATTTCACTTTTAGCTCTAAGCACTAATCAAGATGGCGCAACGATTTCTTTCACAACATGTGTTAGACCAAATGCGAGTCTACCTGTAGCCAACCGATGCAAGACTAGTGGTATGTGACCCCTACCCAACCTTTCATTTTCATTTTTACGTGCATTTAATAGGGTCTAAAATTCAAACCAAGTAAAGTGGTGTAGTTTGGCACCACTAGAAGGCAAGAATCGGTGCCGCATTTACAAACTGCACCGCTGTGGTAGAGTTTAGAAATTAAGGTTTCTGGAAAAGTTAGGTGCATGTGTAAACTACACCACTACAAGCCAATTTAGAAATGTGGGATTAGGATAGTGTTCAAAATGTGATGTGATGGTGCAGTTTGGAATTTTGCAAACTGCACTGCATTTATTTTTTCAATTGGGAAAACTTAGGGTGGGATCCTGATTTTTTCAAAACTTGACATTGTGGCTTTTCTTGTACATGAGGTCCTTGGGATATAGCATTCATGAGAGCATCGGTCTTGAGTTCTTAGCAAGTTAGTTGGTATGCATGATCTAATCAAAGAACACCTTGGGGAGATAGGGTTGTGGTACATTGCATACGCATCCGTTAGGACACGTTTGGGCATGATGACTTCCCTAACAGAGAGATGGAATAGTGAGACATCATCATTTCACTTGCCCATAGGAGAGGCTATAGTTTCTTTGGAGGATGTCTAGCACATCCTTCGAGTACCCATCCATGAAGAGAGAGTCATCTATGATGTGGATGCTTGGAGGGATTCCTTCTTCGAGGTCATGGAGCTTGATGAGATTATTTTTGCTAAGGGGCAAATAGAGTTAGAGTGGTATAGGGGCATAGTACCCACTTTTAGATTGATTGTTCCCACCATTATCTCTAGTCTTGTGGTGCCAAATTGGCGCGAGCAGTATTTCAACCCAGGATGGGGTCTCATCTTGCAGTGGACTCTCAGACAACTAGAGTGATTTGCATGGTGGCCAGTGATGCTAGCCTCCCTTTACCATGATTTACATGAGTTCACATTTCTTGATAGCAAGGCCATCAGGGCTAGAGTTACAATTCCATATGTTTATGCATAGGAGCATATTGCAATTCTCCACTCTCAGGTTATAGCTATCACCCTAGAGCTAAATGGTCCAATTTTTTGGCGATACGAAATGGTAGTGAATACTTTCACACATACAGGGGTAGGTAGGATCCCTCACTAGACGAGGGTTATAGATGAGATAATAGTCTTCACTTAGCAACCCTAGCTTGGTATGGGTTCATAGTTTGATGATGTACAACAAATATTATTTTCACATTAGGATAGGCTCATGAAGGGGAGGGAGAATACCATGATAGAGAGGTATCTCCTTGACAAATTTTCTAGGCAATTTGGGGACATGAAGGATCATCTTGATGAAAAATACATGGCCATCTTTGCATGTACTATGAGAGAGATATCATGGTCTAGACTGATCCAGACTTATGAGGTCGTTACTTGATTTTGATAGCTGGTGGCTAAACCATTGCCATATGATCAGGTTTAGGGGGATGTAGGAGTGACACATGCATACATAACATGATTGAGAGAACCCCTAAAATTGATATATCTAGTTGTGATACCTATGATCGAGGACCAGAGGTAGTTCAACAAGTCAAGGGCAGGGGCGGGGAGGCAAAGGGAATTGTGGATCATGTGCCCATAGATGGGGAGAGGTATCTGAGAGATGGGGACCAACAAAGGGATGGGGACCAATAGAGGGATAGGGATGAATAGAGAGATGCTCTAAGGGATCCACAGCAATAGCCTCCACCACCACCACCACAGCCAAATCAGAGGGATTCCCTCATATAGAAGCTACACGCCCAAGTACATAGTTTGTAGGCTCAAGTGTAAACACTGACTTTCGAGAGAGACCAGGCTCGATCCGAGAGAGACTAGGAGATAGGCCAAAGACAATAGCTGGAGAGTATGGCTTCTTCTTCTCAGGGTAGGATATTCTTAGCAAGTATGTATCATGAGGCCATTCGAGAGGCAAAATATTATAGGTTACATTACAGGCAGGTTGTACCATCAAGATCTCGAGTACAAAAGTACTCATAGCTGACCATCATGACACAGGAGGATCATTCTGAGAGTCAGGTGGGAGAGGGCAGCAACTAGTAGGGATAACCTCACATTCTTGACAACATTATTTTCTATCTATGGGCTATGATTTTGATAGCCTCAATTTTTACTATATACTTTGATTCATACACACACTTTGATCTTGATATTTGTACCATGATAGTTACATTATATATGTATGATATGGTTTGATTAGTTTATGAGACATCTCCTACATTACTTATTGATGATGGATGGATGTATTTAATTTCCTTTTTGCGATGATATGTAGATGTTATGATTTTATCTCATGTGATGCATGCATTTATTTTATGTAATGTGATGTAGTATATTTTCTTATGTAGAATGTGATGATGCATATTGTGACATGATTATGCAAATGTATGTTTATTAGATGCTTAATAAACCTATATGATATGTAGATACTTTTTTGATGTGATATGACCTATGATATGCAAATGTTAATATGTTTTGTGATTTATGAACATAAAGCAATAATATGAATGTAATGGTACAAATGCAGTGACATTGATGTAATCATTTAAGATGATGTGATATGTAATGCACGTGATTATGAGATAGTGATGATGATGTGAAATGATTGTGCGATGCAATAATATTTTGTGATGTGCAAATAATATGATAATGTGAGATGATTATGATATTTAAATCAAATCTAAATGATTATAATATGTAAAGAGATTATTATGATGTGATGTGAATATAGATATGTAACGATTTATGATGTATAATGATGATGCAAGTAATATGATATGTGATTATGTGATGGATGACTTAATAATGCCTATGTGATAATATCCTAATGAATGCAAATGAGAGAAATGAATGAAATGTATTTATGTTTCCCATATGATATGATATGCATTATGTTGATGATCTATGGATGTAGGGTGGATGCATTAGCGATGTTTTTGAGTAACTATCATGGTACCCTATCAGTATGGAAATAAGACAGAAGAAATAAGAAGATGAAAAGAGGATCCAACACCTATGCTATTGATGATGATGATAAGTTGCTTACTAGTAATTGGTTTTTTAAAAGGGCCATTTACCTTATGTTTTATAATAAACATAGGTACGATGCATCAAGGTATAAAGGACAAGGATGGTGTTTTACCTAGTGTGATGTAATTTGAATCAAAAATAAAATAAGAGTACTACTATTCATACTTGACATACAAAACCTTATTCAAAATGCAGTTTAGATATTCTAAAAATCTCAAACCAAAACATAGAAAAGAAAGCCTTCCTATGTGGTCAACAAGACATCTAAAACACACTCCCTACAAACCAAACAAAGCATGAATGATGAATTTATATCAAAATAATATCCAAAAAAATTAGTAGATAAAAATATAATGATCGTTTCCCCATTCCTTTCTCTTCAAATATTTATGTTAGAAATCATTGAGAGGTCATTGG
>CM021108.1:176403053-176482929 GCA_007115665.2 Sequoiadendron giganteum
TACCTTGATATAGGCAGAACAAGTTGACCTTAGGAATGTGGAAAGTAGTACTAGGGTGGAACATGATATGAACACAAGATCAAGCTATGGTACATGTGGGAATGGATGATGGAAAGATGAGATGGATGAAAGGAAATAGATATATGAGTGATTCAGGGTCAATCATAGAGACCTTGGTGAATGGAGAGTGCTTTATTTACACAAGGCGTCGTTTTTCCATGTTTTCACCAAGGTACTTGCGCAAAGCACCACCAAAGTGGTTTTCACTAGAGGATGATTTTTCTCTTTACTATTTTTTAGTCTTCTTTCTCTGATTTTTTTGGATTTTTATATTTTTGGATTTTTTTGTATTTTGGGTTTTACCCTTAAAAGATCAGGCATAAATTTTTTTGATATGGGAGCTATTCATTGGATCCTATAGAGGTTCCCCTTTGGTTGTTCATATTTGGTATTCCCTTGACTTGTAGCTTGTTGTGATGACAAATGGTCCCAACCAATTGGGTTCAAATTTTCCCTTGCTATCTAGATTTGGCAAGTTCTTATGATTCTCCTTTAGTAATAGTTTTCCAACTTGGAAGGTCTGAATCCAAATTCTTGTTGTAGCTTCACTTGAGGTAGTTTTGATAGACCTGCAAATGGTTTAAAGAATCCATACACCACTCATCTAGTAGTTTCATCTCATTCAATTGTGATACCCAGTATTCTTCATCTGTTATAAGGTTCTATAGTGACATTCTTAAGGATGGCAACTCAATCTCAATGTGGAGGATGGATTTTGTTCCGTAGACCAAGGAGAATGGGGTGGAACCTATGGGTGTGTGGATGCTTGTGCGATAGACCCATAAGGTTGGATTTACCTATAGATGCCATTCATGACCCATGTCATTGACTACTTTCTCAAGGATTTTTAGGATGGTCTTATTGGTAGATTCTGCTTGTCCATTGCCATGGGGATAATACGGAGTGGAAAAGTGATGTTGGATACTGAATTTTTGGCATAAGTCATGAACATATTGATTTTTGAAAGGTGTCCCATTATCTAAGATAATGGATTGGTGGATACCATATTGGAAAATAAGGTAGTTTAGGATAAACTTAGATATCTCCTTTCCTCTAATGTAGGTCATAGGAATGTACTCCACCCACTTCATGAAATAATTTGTGGCGGTGATGATGAACTTATGGTCATCTGATGAGGTGGGAGTGATTTTACCAATGATATTGAGCCCCTATTGTGAATAGGGCCAAGGTGTGATAATAAGGTGGAGCTCCTGAGCTAGTGCATAGATGAGGTCCCCATGATGTTGACACTGCAAACACCTTTTCGCATAATCATGTGCTTCCCTTTCTATTGTCGGCCAATAGTTCCCACTTCTTAGCAGTTTCTTGGCCAAGGTAATATTTCTTGAGTGTGAACCACAAATGTCATTATGTACCTTGGTTAAAGAATTCAAGGCTTCCTCAGTGTTTAGGAAATGTAAAAGGGTCCCTTCGATGCTCCTAAGGTAACAGGTATCTACTAGGATGATGAAACGGGATGAATTTTTGACAAAAGCTATTTTGAGATTCAGGGTTATGTCAGCGAGAAAGACTCCTATTCTCAAGTAATTGTAAATATCATGGCATCAAGGATCACAAAGACCAATGATTTTGCACATAAATTCAGACTTTGGTACCTCGAATGCTGGTACAAGAAGATTCTCTATGAGGAATTCTTGTTTTGGGATGTTGTGTGGGATCTCTAGGAGTGATCCAATCATAGCCATTACATCTATTGCTTTGTTATTTTCTCTAGGTATTTGTTCAAATGTGAGGTCAATGAAGGACTCCCTAAGTATTTCTACCAACTTATTGTATGGAGTCAACTTGTTGTCCTTTGTTTGATATTCATTATTCACCTAGTTGATTATAAGCTAATAGTCTTCGTAGACTTTAAGAGCCATGATCTTCCATCGCACTATAATCCTCAGCCCTATGCAAAGAGCCTCATACTCTACGATGTTGTTTGTGAATGGGAGTGACATCTTGTATTATTTAGGTATGTAGTCTCCTTGAAAAGTGATGAATAATATTCCCACCCCTGACCTGTGTTGTATGTAGGATCCATCAAAATACATCTTCCAGTTATCTGCTACACTAAGGTTGAAAATTGATTTGTCAGGGAACTTCGAAACATGTGGATTCTCTACATATATTGGTTCTTCTTCTTTTTGATCCATGATTTCTTATCCTTTGATAGCCTTGTGTTCTACATAATCAATTCCATTCTTTTTCAAGATCATGACCCACTTCATCATTCGTCCTATGAGAGTTTTTTTGGAGATTAGGTACTTGAGTAGGTCTATTTCTATAATGATCTTAATTTGATGTGCTAGCATGTAATGTCTGAATTTTTGTGTTGTAAACATGACTTCTAGGAAATTTTTTTCAATGGGTGTGTATTTCATCTCATGTCCAACCATGGTTCTATTGATGTAATGTATATCTCTCTCCTTCCCATTTTCATCATGTTGGGCTAAGAGAGCACCAAGGGCTACCACTATCACTGATATGTATAAGATCAAGGGTTTTCCTGGAATTGGTGGCATAAGGACTGGTGGTGTAAGAAAATAATCCTTGATCTTGTTGAATGCTTGGTCACATTTCTCATCCCATTTATATGCTACGCTCTTGTGGAGTAGATGAAAATATGGGATTGTGTTCTCTGCTAGTTGTGTTATGAATCGACAGATGGACTGAAGTCTTCCTTGTAAGCCTCTTAGCTTCTTTAGTATATTGGGTGCTTCCATTTCAAGGATTTACTTGAATTTAGTGGGATATACCTCGATTCCTCTCATTGATACAATATACGCTAGGAGCTTACGTGATTCTACCCCAAAGACACACTTCTTTGGATTAATTCAGACCTAGTACTTTTCTAGTCTATCAAAAATGGAGTTTAGTGATGATATGTGGTCTCATCATTTCTTTGATTTAGCTAGTATTTCATACACATAATATTCCGTAGTTTTATGAATCATGTCATGAAATATTAATTACATCAACCTCTGGTAGGTTTCTCCTGCATTATTTAGCTCGCATGGCATCATATTCCAGAAATTTATGTCCCCCACGGAAAAGTGAAAGGTTTCTTGTGTTGGTCTTCTTTAGCTATCATAATCTGATTATATCTTGAGAATTCATCCATTAATGATAGCATCTCATTTCATGCCATCATATCCATGATCATGTAAATTTTTAGAAGTGGAAAGTCATCCTTTGGACATGTTTTTTTCAAATCATTGAAGTCCCTACAGATGCGGATGCCCCTAGTGGTTTTTGAAATAGGTACAAGATTTGAGACCCACTATGGGTAATTGATCGACCATATGAACCCTACATCTAGGAGCTTTTGTAATTCCATTTTGACCAACAAGGCTATTTGGTGATGCATTTTTCTCAGCTTTTGTCTCACAAGATTTTCTTTAGGATATACAACTAAGTGATGAATGATGACTTTTGGATCAAGCCCAGGCATGTAAGCATAGGTCCATGAAATTTTTAACTTTCTTTCCTTTGGGAATGCAGCCAAAATTTCCTTTTCTTGTATGAGAAGTGACTCAGCATAGAATGCTATGTGTGGTAGTTCTTCTATTCCCAGATTAACTGGATTGCATTGTTTTTCCAAGACTACTAACTTCTCCTGATGAATAGAATTGAGAAGAAGATTGAATCCTTCATCCTACAAGACCTCAGAGAATATTTCACCATTGGATGTGTCATTTATTTTTACTATGTTTGATTCAAAGAGTTCCACAATGTGGTTTTCACTCAAATACCTTTAAATTATTCTTAAATTTTCACTTTTGCAACTGAAGGATTCAATCATTTCCCGGTAATAGGCTTGTGTATTCAATATGATGTTGAACCTTGATTTATGATCTCCATATGGTGTAGTATCCCATAATCCCATCAATTCTAAGAGTGCCTCATCATTTTTGAATGTGTCCTTAATTGGTGGTCCTCATTGGTTGTAATCAATGAGTTGGGGATAGAATAGGTTTATTTAATGGGTTTGATGGTCTAACTCAAAAGATATGGTGTTGATCGTGAATAGGGAGGAATCTTCAAAAATCATAGGCAATTTAGTTATGGGATCCTTGTCACTACTACAAACATCAGTTATGTCAAAAAAAATGTTGTCTAAGGGTAGATCTGTGGATACTGGTAGTTGAAGGGTGTATGTCGATAGATGATGGGGAGTCCTGAATGCTTTAATGGGGGGACTTATACCATGTATGTTTACACTCAGAGGGGTACATCCAAGGCCAATATTTTTCATGCACTTTTCAACAATGATAGATTCCAATCAGCTATTACTATTTTTTCCAAGACTTTCATTTATGTTATAGCCCATTCCCAACATTAATTGAAGTCCTCTAATGGAATCATCGATAGGGAGGGTTGGTACAGTTCTTTCATCTTGATAGAGGAGATTAGATACATCTCTCTCGTCCACCACTTCTTGGTCTAGATCCCACCAACTTCTAAATCGAAAGGGATCCTCTCTGAAGGTTTGAGTTGTTGTATTAGCGGTTTGTAGTTGTCCATGGGATTTGGGGGATTGAGGTAACTCCCCTACCACAAAGGCTCCTTTCTTCATTTTGTAATCCCCACACCCCTTGTCTAGGATTATGACCTTGATTTCAGATATGTCAGGAATGATATGTGTCTTTGTCCTAGAAGTGGAGGCTATGTTGTCTAGGAATATATATGGAGTTGAAGGACCTCCATCATTCTTTGGGACTTAAGGGTTGTTATAATAATTTTCTTCCAAGTTTTTATAATAGGAAAAGGGCTCAAGATCACCATATATTGTGACCTCTTTATTTTGATATGATAACTGCACACACTAATGGAAGCTTGATGTAAATTATTGTATCCCATGAATCCATGGATGCCCTAGGAGGATATTATAAGGTAAATCAAGGTCTAGGACCTGACATGTGGTTTCCATGATGGCCGACCCTACTTGAATGGGGAGTTGGATATTACCCTGAGACACTCTTTCTTGATCATCATAATCTCTAATTGTCATGCCCTTTCCTTTTTCAATGGAATCATCGAAGAATCCTATATTTTTTATGAGCTTGAGAGAACAAATGTTGAGACCTGCCCCCCCATCCACCAAGACCCTTTTTACCTTTTTTTTATGAACCAAGACCTCAAGGTGGAGTGCACAATTATGAGATGGTTGGGTGGGGAAGTCTTGATAATAAAATGTGAGGAGATTTGGGGTGGTAATGTTTCTAACCATAGCTTGGAATTGTTCAGTATCAAGATTGGCAAAGATGGTAGATGAAGCCAATGCTTCCTCAAGGATTTATCTATGGGGAGATGAAATCTTTGTAACTCCATGATGGAGATCTGAGTAGGGATTATTTTCAACTAGCCCAAGACATTGTATCCATTAGGAGTGGATTCTGGATTTGAGGTGGATACCCTAGGTGGTTGCAATGACCCAACAATGGTGAATTTGTGGCCACGTGTGGTGACTCCATTATCAGATTTGGATCCCTTGATACTAACAATAGTGATCTATCTTTCTAGGGATGCAACAACTTGATCGTACACATGGTTAACATTGGCATAATTTTTTTACCTTTTTTATTTCCTTGGTTATGACTAGGCATTAGATTCATGTAGATCTTAAGATCTTGATTTCATGTTAGTTGATTCACATTTATGATCTTGTCATCAATGAGGTCTTCAATTAAATTTTTTAGCCTCATGCAATTGGTTGTTGTGTTCCCCTTGATTTTATGATAATCACAAAGGTAATTTTCATTGTACCATGGTGGTTTCACTTGGGGCTCTTGATAATTCTCATAAGTGGGGATTTTGATGAGATTTTCATTTACCAATTTATTCATGATGGATTTGACTGGTTCCCCAAGGGCTGTGAACTTACTTTTGGGGGGATATTTGTTTCACAGAGGTGGTCCTCCTTGATTATTCAGATTGTTGACTTGATTATTGGGTGGTTGTTGTGATATCACATTGGTTTGTGTGTTGTGACTTTTGTTCTACATTTGCTAATATGTTTGGGTGTTTTATTTAAAATAACTTATTATGACCTTGACATCAACCACTCCATCATTAGTGACATTTATTTTTTTCACCCATGTGCGAGTTTTTTCATCATAGCTAGTGGAAGGGCAGTTTTCTTGATGTTTTAGATATGTGGGTCTACCCCCTTATGCAATAAGATCTTGTTCAATGTTGAGAACCCTAGGGATCAATTGGTCGTAAGTGGTGATGCACTGCATTTTCAGATGGAATACCGAAGTTTTCTCAAGATTGGAAATGATGGTCCAAATTTGTTGCTCTTCTAGCATGGACCACTTGCTCTAATTGGCCTTTGATTGCCTTCATTGTAGGAAGGAAGCGAATGACTCCCCCTTTCGTTGTTTGAGCATAAACAGTTCCTCTAAACTAACATCAATGCCAATGTTGAATGCATAATTCTTTATGAATGAGTCTACAATTTCTTGGAATTTTTTGATGGTAGTAGGCGAGTGAGAAACCACTCCATGGAAGGGCTAGCCAAGCTTCAATGAAATATTTGCATTAGATCTCTATCGTTATATGCAACTTCCATACAATGTACTTGGAATTCCCTAATGTGATCCTTAGGGTTTCCTAACCCACACTATTTGTCAAATTTAGGGATTAGAAAACCACTTGGGAATGGTACCATTACAATGCTCCTATCAAAAGAATAAGGGCATAGATTTCTTGGTTTCCTCAATGTCTTCCCCTATTGGAGATTGAGCACTTGTTGTGAGTGAAATTTGATTTGTGTTGTCACATCGTCTTACGGATCAAGAGGTGGAATGAATGTGTTTTGAGGTGGCTGAGGTGTTTGATTGATAGGTGGAGCATTGCTAGGAGTTTGTTGCAAGATCTACCATGTAATTAGGGCTTTCTGATATGTCTGCATTTATTGTAGTACCAACACTGCTTGTTGTTGGTCTTGTTGATGTGTTGCCAAAAAAGATTTTTTTTGTTCTTGCTTCTCCTATACCAACAAAGATTTTTGTTGGGCTTGTTGTTCAACTACTTACAATTGTGCTTGATACTATTGCAGGGCTTGATGATATGCCTTTTGTTGAGCTTCTTGCAATTTTTCCTGGTATTGAGCTTGTGCTTGTACTCATTGAGCCTGGTATTGGGCTTGAGCTTGAGCCTGTACTTGTTGGGTTGCTTGAGCAGCCTAGGTAGCCTATGTGGCTTGAATGGATTGAGCTTCTTGAGCAACTTGGGTGGCTTTATATTCTCGTATTAAAGATTGGGCTTGGCAAGCTTGTTTCACTTATTGTGTCACTAATTATGCATGCAATTCTTGGGTAGCTAGTTGTGTAGCTTGTTTGTTTTGAATTTCTTGAAGTTCCTTTTGATAGGAAACTCATAGAGCTACTTACAACATGATTCTAAATGAGTTACTTGGGGGGTGGTAGATTATGTGTTGATTAATAGGTTATCTTGAATGGTTGCCAATAGTTGTTGCAATATTCATGGCAAGATAGGAGTAATCAATATTATGTTTTGATGTATGATTGGGTGTTGCTCAATTTTTTTTTATTGATGGCAAGTAAAGGGGGAATGCCTAACCCAAAGGGTTTTGTTGATGTTAATGGAAGAGGTGGAAATTGTGGTAAAATGGGTAGTTCATTTCCTTGGAAAGATGACAATGATGATGAGAGATCAAGGATTCCCCCTACTCCAAATAATTCACCTTCTCCCTATGAGGTCACAGGGAGAGAGGTTTGTGTGTTGAGATGATAAACCAGTGTTAAGTGAAAAGAATTTAGATAATTAGGATCATGAAATGTAAGTGGAATGTATGGGTGCAACGGATTCAATGGGATGGATTGACTGAATATGATGTTTGCATCCAAATATTGGTTATTCACAAGGGGATGTGTATGAAGTGCATGAAGCAATGAGCTTCCCTTGTTGATAATTGGTGGCATTGGAGCAATGTATTATTTGATTTGCGAGATTCTTTGGGTGATGCTTTGGTATGGAGGTGTGGGTGGGATTAGAGGCATGATCCCAAGAGGCTTCTCCATAATAGTTCTTATGTCAAAATCAAAAGGAAGTTTATCCCCTTCTTTTTCCAACAAAATCATGTATTGTGAGGGATTGAACCTCATCATGACATTGACAATTCTCTAAGTTTTAGGATTTTGAACCATTTCAAGAATTTCATCTTGTGTCATCCCTAAGATATTATTGGTGATGTCCTCTACTTTACCTTACTCTTGATAATTTTGTGATGATAGATGAAGATTTCTTAGGGGAGTGCCTTATCCAATGGGATTCATTCTAGGAGAGATTTGGCTTAAATCACTCGAATTTGATGTTTCTTTATTGGTTTCCATGTTCTTCTTGTGTTGCGATCTAGTTTGTACCATAAAATAGGGATCGATTTTCAAGAATATGTTAGATTAACCTCTAATTCTTTAGATTGATCTAACTTTAGGCACCAAAAGAGAAAAACTAGGATTATTTAGGATCAAAGGTGATGATGAGACAAACAGAAGATGGATGATGCAAATGATTGAACTCTTGGGAAATCTTGAGGGAGATTCTAGACGTTAGGACTTGATTTGATTTTATTTGGTTTGATTTGGTTCAATTTTGACCTTGACTTGATTAGATTTTGGTTTAGATAGTGAACTCGTAAACTCTAAGAGGTTGTATGTTGTCCTAGAGTAGACTTGTACACAAGATGATAATTTGATTAAGTGTGTAAAGAAGGATTCATCTATACACCCCTAGCTAAAAAAAGATGATTTTGATTGGATTTTGATTTTGGATAATGAACGTATAAACCTCAAGATGTTGGATGTTATCAAGAGGCAGACTTGTTCACAAGGATTGATAATTTGATGGGTATGTGGAGGATCATGATGGGCCAAAAAGTGGCAATATGATGGGTATGTGGTTGATGATCTTTTTTCTACCCAAAATTTATGAAACGAAAAGGATTTTTAAAGGATATTCTCATCTTTCCACCAATATAAATTATGCTTTACTTTGAATTCAATAAATAATTATTTTTCATTTTCTATTGAATTATGAATGATGTCCTAATTTTTAGGTTGATTGGAAAACATCTATAGCTTTCAAATGGTATCATATTTTTTGAATCCAAAACATGTGTCACGTTCTATGCTTCATGCACTATAAGATTAAAAAATAAAAAAATTAATTTCACGAAGTTTTTACCAAGTTAAGGTGGTCATACATACGATTCTTTATATTTTTAAAAATATTTCATAAAAAAATTATAATTAATTATTTACTTTGAAAAAATTTACAAAAAAATATGCATCACATTGTGACATGAGTCCTCTACTCATATCTAAAATATTATAAAAAAATATTATCATTTTAATGTTGTTAGGGTGGTCAGACAGACACCTACTTATTATTTTTTCCCTGAAATTTAAGTTCTACTATATTTTCACCAAATAGATTTTATTATTTTGTAAATAAACCTAGTAATTTAGAAACTCCATTCAATTTTCTACAAATTATATTCTTACATATTTTTGAAATAATATAGATAACTTATTCAAATTTTTATGTCAAGTTTCCTACCTATGATTTTTCTGAATTTTTTGCCACTTAAGGGCCTATTTTTTCCATGATGATCCTGCACATACCCTAATCAAATATGTGGAGAAGGATTCATCTACAAACATCTAAACACAAAAGATGATTTGGGTTTACCAAAAGTCTAGCATAAAATATTTTTTCAATATTTCCAAGAGTTGTTGATGAGATGATTTTAATTTAATGCTTGAGGGATGGATGAAAATTATGACTTTGATCTTAGATTCGACCTAGATAGAACTCCTTTCTACAAGAACTCGGTATTGAAGAACATGCTTGGTACTCCCTATGTGAGAAAAGAAAACGTTTGAAAGAGACTTGGATTTTGTTGACAATAAAATTCATACCAATTTCGATTGTTCTTTGATGCGCATTTGTAAAATTTGAAAGTCAATCTTTCTCTAAATTCATAAAGCATGGACAAACATTCTTATGAGCCTTTTGACTAAGACCTTTGGGCTTTGGTTTTCAGATTTTGATCTTCCAAAAAATCATTTGAAAAAGAACATGTGTGGGGTTCAATCATTCCTTAGCTTTTCTTTATGACTTCCTTTTACCACAAATAATTCTTGGTTAGATTTTCAAACTAGATGTCTAATGTCCTAACTTCTCCTCATCCCGCAAAGTAAATTATGTGGGAATCAATGAAATCAAGGAAAAATTTTCCTCAGATTGACTTTAGTGAGAGAAAATTATGATATAAATTTGAATACTTAGAAGCCTCTAAGGATGAAATCCCTAGGGAAAGCAAGGGAACTTGGATTTGTCAAAGGTATTTGTTCCCCCTAAAGGGTTTTAAATTTTGAAAACCTTCTAAATATTTTCTTTTCAAGAATTTTAGATCCAAGAAAAGTATATTGATTTCACATAATATGTACAACCTAATGGATGAAATGAGGCAATATTTGTTGAGTTCCCACTTGGATGAATCCAACTACGCTTACTCTTAGCAGATGATTAGATGCTTGATCACATAGGTTCCCCCTTATAGTGCACTCTCTTCTCAGGTCAACCAAGCATTAGTACCTAGGAAACTCCCAAGGAATACTCCTCATCTCTACCAAGAGCCATAAAAATGTGGGATGAATTTAGAACAATCATTCTTGCATCAACAAATAGATAGGGTTTTTGGATTTTACACAATTTTGGCTCTTAATCAAGGCACTCGTTCAGAAAGCCACACAAGAGGCAAGATCAAATCATACAAATACTATCACCTACTTGTCCATAGGAGTTCCTATAAGGATGATATTTCCTCAAAATTCGAATTTATATACCAGTTGGGAGTAGCTTGGCATTTACCTCGTTATCAATTTGAGTTGTTCCCTTGGGGTGAGTAATTTCTCCCACCAAGGCAAGCTCTCTAAGGATGAACAATAGAAAAGGAGTGTATTTTTAGTTCAACCACCTAATGCATTTAGGTGGGAGCACACACAATACCTTTTCCTCACACTCACTAGGTTTGTTCAATTTTAAGAATCCAAATTGAAGTGTGGAGGTAATCACTTATACAACCAAATATCATAGAAAGACTTTTGGTTCTCAAGATCATCATGATGCATGAGAGAAGTGAATACATCTTTTTAATGACATTACCTTGTAAAAAATATTACAAAACAAAGAGTACACATGTTCTTTTTAACCACAAAGCAATGATATGAATTCTTTTTAAGCACCAATTTTGAAGTGTGAGATTTGTTTGTTCATTTATTAAGTCCCAAAACAAAACCTAGTAAGTTTTCCTATGGCACTTTTTAAATCTCTTTGTTTTGTTCTTTTTAAGCCCAAACGAAATTTATTTAAGTCCTAAAAGCAAGAAAAATGACAAAATCCTTAGAAAGAGAATTATAAATTTTCCCCGAAGTGTTTAGAAACTCTTGAAAAAATGAGATAATTATAACGTAGAGCTTGGTCTTTGTTTTCCTTCTTCACCTTTGATCAGGTCAACCTACAAAAACTGTTTAATACTACAAAAAGAGAGGCTGAAAAATAGTTAGAAGATAAATTAACCAAAATGAAAAAAGGCACATCCTGAAAATAAACTGAACTATGCCTTTTACCCAACTCTAGCGGTGCAATCTATGGCTGTAACATAGTTTGAGAAGGTCAATGGCACTATATGGCATCACTTGGGACTCCCAGTGACACTTTACATAGAAACGGTGAGCACAATTGTGGAGCTATTCGATCAAGCGACGTAGTTTATGATTTGGCCGACCAACGATGCAATTTGAAATTCAAATTTTTGGGCAAGAAGACTCCAATGGTGTAGTTTGGAGTTTGGAGTAGTGCTATATTCCATAACTAGACTGATAGCGGTGGATTTCCCTGTAGACACAAAAAAATAAAACACAATATTTTTAGAAAAAACATGATGACTTTCTTTGGATTCACCCTCCTTCTAGTGCCAAAATGTGAATAGTGAATCTATACCTACACAAACACAAGATAAAAAAATATAATTATATCATTAAGCAAGTTAGATCAACATTCCCCATGAAATTAGTTTGAAACATGAAAATAGAAAATAAGATAAAGAACAAAACAATAAAAGCTAATTAAATCCTATTCTAATGGGAAAACTCTCAATCCCATGGGGGAATTGGTGCCATTTTTATGTGGAAAATGGTCATTTACCAATTCCTTTCAAGCTTGATGATCAATGGTGATGGCTTGAATCTTTTTGATGAAATTTCTTCATAAACTAGCTATGGAAACATGAAAAATGGATGAAAATGGATGGCAATTGCTCAAAAACTTGAAGATAGTGGTGTTGTATGAAGTTGTGTATCCAAAATTAAAATTAGATCCCCCTATAAATAAAAGATAATTATGGAGGAATAGGCAAAATGGATGAATGTGTGATAAAATACCAACCAAGCATAGAAGGCCACTTGTCCACATTTGATTGGAGGAGGAATGTGCAAATAAATGAAGTTGGAATTTGAAATTTTTGAAATGAAAAGTTGGAGGGAGAGAAGAATGGAGTAAATTCCACTTGGCTCAAGGAAAAGGACATGTAAGAGGCCTATAATTCCTTGTTGGATGTACTCATCCCTTTTGGAGGGATTTTCAAATTTCAGGAATATTCTCTTATTGATGCCAAGTTGAGAGAAAATAGAGGAATGAATAAATCAATTCAATTAATTTATTGTGCAAGTTGCAAAATCTAGAGAATTTTGGTGGATCAGGATTAGCAATAATTGGGATTTGATTAAATTAGATTAAGATTTTTTGATTTGATAATTTTGACTTAGATTTTGGATTTAAATAAATCAAAGTTGAGAGGAATAATGAACTTAGATTTAATTAAATAAAGATTGATTTATTTAATTAAGGAAAGTGGTATTAGTTATAAATCAAATAAAGATTCATTTATTTAATTTAAGGAAATGGCTTTAGAGAGTAAATAAATAAAGTGGATTATTTAATTACAAGAGGGATTATCAGATTAATTAGGGTGAACCAACAAAAGTGGTTTACAATTTGAGTGAGGAAGGAAAAGTTGCAAAAAAATGACCCCATGCAAAAAAAAAATGTTTTTGGGGGTTTGAATGAACTTCTGGTTCGAGCGAAGCCAAATTGGGTTCGAGAGAACCCCTCTTCAATCGAACCCATTTAATGTTGAGTCTCACATTTCTCGAAAAAAGAAGACAAAAAAATGCTTGTGGAAAGGGGCTTCAAATGAACCAGGGTTCAAATGAACCAAGGTTTGAATGAACCACCAGGGGTTCGCTATAACCCCCCTTTTCCCCCATTCTCCCCTCTTCGCACCAAAAATCTCCAAAAAATTTCCCTTCGAAGTTCGGGTTGAGGATGAAATGAAGGAGACTTCATAGACCCAACTATGATGGTAGTCCTCGGAAGGAGCTATCCAATGGATATAATTTAAATATGTTTTGTTTTTATTAAGTATTTGTTTTTTTAGTTTGATTAAACATAGGTTTTTCACTGAAAAATCAAGCTCTCTATTTTGCACATGTGGAAAAATAGCAGATTATCAAAATAAAATTCTAAAAAATATGTGCGGGCTAGGTATTGATGTCCTTGATCTACTAAAAAAAAAAAAAAATTATACATAGAGAAAAATTTATGTTGTATATGGGTCTACCTATGTTTGAATTGTAATTGGTTTGACTTCAAAACTTGATTAAGGAAAAAATATTCAATAAAACACTACAAAACCAAATGAAAGTGCTAGATATCATAGTTACAAATCTAAATTTGAAAAAAATAGAATTTTATCCTTCATACAAAAAAAATTATGTTGTATACGGTGAGCATCGCTCCTTAAAAATGCTATATTTTTTTTAAACTAGTTTTCGAAGGAGATGGAAAAATAAGTGCAATCTCATTCCAAAAAGAATTAAAAATATATATTTAGAATCTATAGATAAAACATCACAAATCACTAGTTTTCATCATCTACAAATTCCTCATGGTTTAGCTGGTATAGGAGCCTGAAAGTGAAGATGTAGTTAAAAAAAATTAGTTTGGTGTGCAATTTTCCCAAAAATTGTAAACCAGTATTGCAGGATCGCCCATTAAATAAGATAGTTTATTTAATTAATAGAAGTATGTGACTCAATCAGATAAATTTGATTTATTTAATTAAGAGAGGAAATATAATGATTTTAATCAAATAAAGATTATACAATTAAATTGATTAGTAAAGGAGATGATTTAGGAAGAAGTGATGTTAGTAAGACTAGGATTAGATATGTAATATCAGTCTGTATATTTTATGTGTCTAAACCTCCTTGTCCTTGTAATACAATGGGGAGTGAGACTTGTGTTTCAAGGGAATATGTTGGTCTTGCAGAGAAAGTGGATGGATTTGTGTCATGGAAGAAGAGTGGAACAAATGGATTCTTTGGATCTTGGGGGATAGTATTTGTCATATCCAAGATGGTGTTTTCATCCAAAAAAAATTTGTTCATAATGGGGTGTGCTTGAAGATCTTGGAGAAATGAACTCCCCTTGCTGATCATGGGTTGGCTTGGTGTATGAGATGATGTTGGTTTAGTGATAGGGTTAGAATTGGAAGGAACACTCGCTGTTCCATGCTCTAGATCCTTGTTTGCAAGATCTCCTTGGTGTCTTTCTTCACCAACTAAACCTTTAGGACCTTCCTCATATCTAGCTACCCCTGGTTCTCCTGGCCAACCCCACTATCATGACAAGTCAGCTTACCAAGTCAAACTTGGTGCACTACCTCCTATTCTTCCCTTAGCCCTTAATCTTCCCTAAAGGCCAATTACTCCCAACTCTCAATTTGTTCTTTGGAGGGGTGTGGGGATGATTTCTACAGGTTCACACCATCATATCTTAGCTCTGGAAACTCCACCTTGGTCCCTTTTTCCATCACTTTCACCAAACCCTCATCTAGGGTTAGAAAGGCTATTAGCCTTTGAGCCCCAATTAGGCCTCTCATTCTAAGAAAACCGGTTGGTTCTCCAAACTTTCCCAAAGCACCCTAAATGTTTTCTATGGAATCATGGTCCTAATACCCATCCCTCAAATATTCTGGAGTTCTTAATCCTCACCTAACCGTACATAGGCCTAACCTTCAATTGAGCAAAGTTTAGGTCTTTTTGAGTTGTTTCCTAACCACATAGTGAACTGTCAGTTTGTTCTCCAATCTAAAGGACTATTGAAGTCTCCTCTTTCATACCAAGCCTTTGCAAGGTTTTCATCTACCTTTCCACCATGTGATTTGTCAAGGAAAGGTCACCCCTGCAAACCAAGTGCTTTGCACTTTCTGTCTTTCCTAGCCGAGCATTGTCAAGCTCACCTAGGAGAAGAATTTCATACTAACTCCCTGACTCCTAACCTCTCTTAATTATAACATATTTACAAACAAGTAGTCTAGCCCCAATCCCCAAAATCCCGTACACAAGGTACAGTGGGAATGTGGAGTAGTTCTCCATTCTTGACAGTTTGCCAGTCAGAACAGTAGTTACAAGAAATGAACTAACTACCAAAAGAATGCTTGAATCAAAGAAACTTACTACCTACTATTCCACACAATGCTTGAAAGATAACTACTCTACATCCTACACTACTCATAGTGCCATGATCAGTCCATTAACACACTCAAACAAAGCAAAATAGGAAATTCACACTAACAATCTCTTTCTTTCTTGATTTTCAAACTTCTACTCCAACTCGAATGAATCCAACCTTGCTCTTAGATTGAGGCACCCCCTTTATAGGTTATCAAAGGTATTTATGCATCTCCTTGGTCGTACAGTATAGGTATCCTATGGCAAAGGTGCAAAATGTAGCATTTTGCCACTTTTGCCAATTCCTAGAGAACTAAGAAAAGTGAGTTCCTAGCCTCATGAAACCTTTTCACTCCTTAACCTACTGATCACTCCTGATCAAGACATGTTATTAAGCCTCTCATTATAACTCAATGGTCAACATGACCTTCTTGGCAAAACATTAAAACAAAAATTCATCCTAGACTTCCTAATGCCTAGTGTTTCCTAGGTGCTCTTGCACCATTCTCCGCCCTATGCACAAACTCTAAGGAATGTGAGGAGAGAGTAGAGAGATATCTATTCCCTGCTTCTTTCACTGAGCTTCATCCACCCATGTGGCCTCAGATTTTGGCTTGTCCTTCCACTTGATGAGGTACTCCATGTATACTCTATTCCTTGTGGATTTTTGCACTCTTGACTCCAAGATGCTCTTTGCTTGTAGTTTGTCTTTAGTAGGTAAGGCTATGTTGCTGACTTCCTTGAAGATCTCCCTACTAGTCTAATCCATATCATTCATTGATCCCTTGTACCTGATCAAATCAGCAACATTGAAAACTCGTGAAATTCCCAAATCTGTAGGTAACTCCACCTTGCATGCATTCTTTCCATACTTCGCTAATACCTTGCATGGTACTACTCTTTTCATTTGCAACTTGGTTGACATACCCTTCTACAACCTTGATTTGTTAAGGTGAACCATGACATAATCTCCTACTATAAATTGCAAATCCTTTCTTGACATATCTACCTTGTCTTTCAACTTTTGTGTAGCCTTGGTGATTGTCCTCTTCACCTAATCTTGAATCTCTTTTATGGTTTGAGTGAAGTCTTCTACATGTCCACTCCTATGTTCCATAGATCCTATATCCCTGAGCTCACATATACCTCTTGGGTGCATTCCATACACAACCTCAAAAGGACTCTTCCCTGTGGCCCGGTTTACAATATCATTATAGGCATACTCAACCTGTGAGATTACCATATCCCAAGTTTGTCCATATTATTTAGTTAGAAACTTTAGTAGGTTACCTAGCACCCTATTAACCACCTCTATTTGACCATCAGTCTAAGGATGGTAAGCTGATCCAAAAGACAGGTTGGTACCTAATCTGCTCCATAAAGTCTTCCAAAAGTGACTCGTGAATTTAACTTCCCTGTCTGAAATAATACTCAAAGGCAATTCATGGATCCTTACAATGTCTTTGAAGAAAAGGTGAGCTATGTAGCTAGCATCATGAGTTGTTTTGCAAGGAATAAAGTGACTCATCTTGCTGAATCTATCTACCACCATATACACACTATCAAAACTAGTCTTTGTCTTAGAGAGTCCTACCACAAAATCCATACTAACACACTCCCATGGTCTGTTAGGAATGGGTAGGGGTTGATACAGTCTAGCATTACTAGCTCCTCCCTTAGCTTTCATACACACAACACATTAATCCACATACCTCCTGACATCTCTTGACAACTTAGGCCAGTAGTAGAACCTTTGCACTAGTTCTAATGTCTTATTGATGCCAAAATGTCCACTAAGACTACCATTATGCTTTTCCTGAATGAAGTTTTCTCTCATTGAACCTTTTGGAACACATAGCTAATTCCCTTTAAACAACAATCCACTTTGCAAAGTATACTCTGAGTATTGGCTATGAAAATGATTCTCAAAGTTAGAACATATCGTGTAGGTCTCTGAGAAATCTTCATCCTCCCCATAGAGATCTTTGAAGCTCTCTATTCCAATGCCGTTGATTTCTATCTCTTGCACTGTCAGCAATATTCTACTCAAAGCATCTGCTACCCTGTTCATTTGTCCCTTCTTGTGCTTGATGGTGAAAGTGGAAGCTTAGATGTACTCCATCCATTTCAAGTGTTTATTGCTTAACTTCTCTTGGGTGTTGATATAGATAAGTGTCTGATTGTCAGTAAAGACCACAAAATCCTTGGGTAGAAGGTAATGCCTCCAATTCCTAAGTGACTGAACCAAAGCATAAAGTTCTAGGTCATAGGTAGAATACTTCTTCTTAGCTTCATTGAGCTTTTCACTGAAGAAAGCTATGGGCCTTCCTTCTTGACTAATCACTCCTCCTACTGCAACTCCACTAGCATCACACTCCATAGTAAACAATTTTTCAAAGCTTGGTAATAAGAGAATAGGTTGAGTTTCCACTTCTTGTTTCAATTTCTCAAACCCTTTCTCAGCTTCTTGAGTCCACACAAACTTAGTTTTCAAACCACCCTTGATTGTTTCTAGAACTGGTGCACATATGCCACTAAAGTTTCTTATGAATTTCCTATAAAATTGAGACAATCCATGGAAACTTCTTACCTCAGTTCCTGTGGTTGGTGTAGGCCAGTTTAGGATAGCTTCCACCTTGCTTGGATCCATTTTCAATAATCCTTGGGAAACTACAAAACCTGAATATACAAGCTCTTGCTTGAAAAACTCACACTTCTTTAGGTTGATGGCTAGCTTCTCCTCTTGAAATCTTCTAAGAACCAAATCCACATGTTTTAGGTGTTCTTCTATTGTCTTGCTAAAGATGAGTATATCATCAAGATATACCACCACAAATATCCCTGTAAAGTCCTTGAGCACTTCATTCATGAGCCTCATGAATGTGCTAGGGGCATTAGAAAGGCCAAATGGCATAACACTCCACTCATACAATCCATTTATCGTCTTGAATGCAGTTTTCCACTCATCTCCATCCTTGATTCTGATATGATGGTATCCACTCTTGAGATCTAACTTGGTGAAGTACTGAGCTCCTCCAAGACAATCCATCAAGTCCTCAATCCTAGGAATAGGAAACCTATACCTGATTGTGATTCTATTTATTGCTCTAGAGTTGGTGCATAATCTCCACTTTCCTCCTTTCTTGGTTGCTAAGACCACCGGTACTACACATGGGCTGATGCTCTTCCTAATCAAGCCTTGATCCAACAACTCCTGCACTTGTCTAGCTACCTCTAGATTTTGATCTGGTGTAAGCTTATAAGTTGCTTTGTTAGGAAATGATTCTCTAGGTATGAAGTCAATCTGATGACTAATGGCCCTTTTAGGAGGTAAAGTTGTAGGTGCACCATCACTTACTATGTCCTTATACTTCTCAAGCAAATTCTGGACTGCTCCGAGTATGACTGTTTTCTTAGTCTTTTCTTCATCTTTGAATTGAAACATGATCACATAATGTTGACCCCCCTGATGTAGGTTCTTAAGGAACTCCTTTCCACTATTTAACAGAACACTTGGTGTCTTTGACTGTCCTTCATCCTCTTCTGATAGTGACTACAACTTGAAGGTCTTCCCATCCTTTGTAAAAGAGATAGTATTCTCCTTCCCATCATACATGGCACTTCTGTCATACTACCATGGGCTGCCCAATAGTAGATGGCATTCATCCATGGGTAATACATCACAAATTAGCTTATCCTTGTAACTTCCAATAGAAAACTCCACCGTTACTTTCTCATTAACAAGAACATTCTTCCCTTTCTTTAACCATGTCACTTTGTAGGGGTTAGTGTGGGGTACCTTCTCCAATTTTAGCTTCTTTCCTACCTCTTCTGAGATAATATTATCTATTTAACCTGAATCTACAATGACCTTGCATACTTTCCCAAGTATTTTGCATCTCACTCTAAATAGAGCTCTTCTTTGTTTTGGTTCTTCCTTGACCAGTTGTTTGATCAAAACTCTCCTAAACATCAAATTTTCCCCCATTTCAGATTCAATATGACTTATCTCAGGTGATTTGGTGCTCATGGTTTCCTCTTGTGCATATGCCACCCTCTTCTCAACATTTGATGAAGATGCTTTCTCTGGGCACCTATAAGCTGGGTGTCCTACTTGCCCACAATGGTAACATTTCATAGTAGAAAAATATGAATTGCACTTTCCTGCTCCTCTTCCTCTACTTGATCATCCTTGAGAACCTCTACCTCTTCCATAACCTCCTCTAGAAGGTGTTTCACTCCCATGCTCAGTGAGTTTAGACTCTCCTTGGTTTCTTTGCTCATTTCCTCTACCTTGGTAGCCACCTCTATGTCCTCTTTGATCCCTTTGATCTTTGCCTTTACCTCTACTCTTAGAAGCCCGATCATGTTTCTTCTTGCTTCTTTCCTCAATATTGATAGCTAATTGATAGCATTGATGTACTTTCTTAGGACTTAGAAGAGTCATCTCTTCTTGGATGTTCCACTTCAAGCCGTTCAGATGCCTAGCCACCTTGAGACTTTCATCTTCTAAAACATTGGACCTCATACAAAGTTTTTGAAACTCCTGAGTGTAAGTGTTCACATCTTGGTCTCTTTGCCTCAATCTTTGCCTCTTCTTATGTAACCAAATCTCATAATCATCTGGTATGTATGCTTCTCTAACTTTTGCCACCATACCTTTCCAAGTTGAAATAGGCCTCTTGCCTTCCTTTTCCCTCTCTGTCTGAATGAACTTCCACCATGTCAAGGCAGATCCTCTCAATCTAGAGTTGGCCACCTTCACCTTTTGTGCTTCAGTGACTCCATCACATTCAAAATGGTTCTCCATGCCTTCTATCCAATCCAGGACTAGGTCAGCCTCCAATTTGCCACTAAACAGTGGTATACCTTCAATTGCATTCCCACTCAAAGATTTCAATGCCTTCAAGAAAGGCTCCTCTTGCAGAACAGGGTCAAGTTCAAGGGTCTTTTCTTCCTCTACAACCTCTTCACTCTTTGGTTCCCTAACCTCTAATCTATCACTAATCTCATCGGCCTTGATTTGCACATTCTTCAATGCTTGCTCTAGTTGAGCTAGTCTTTCTCTCAACCTCCTATTATCCTCCTCCTGATCTTCAACCTTCTTTTCCAATTCAATGTTTGTCACCATGGTTGTGGAACCACTAGATTCAAAGTCTAACATACAATATTCTCTCCCAAATCTTTAACTTTCTCTGATACCAATCTGATAGGGTTAGAGTTGGATCGAACACTCACTGTTCCATGCTCTGGATCCTTTTTTGCAAGATCTCCTTGGTGTCTTTCTTCACCAAATGAACCTTTAGGACCTTCCTCATATCTAGCTACCCTTGGTTCTCCTGGCCAACCCCACTATCATGACAAGTCAGCTTACCAAGTCAAACTTGGTGCACTACCTCCTATTCTTCCCTTAGCCCTTAATCTTCCCTAAAGGCCAATTACTCCCAACTCTCAATTTGTTCCTTGCAAGGGTGTGGGGATGATTTATATAGGTTCACACTATCATATCTTAGCTCTAGAAACTCCACCTTGGTCCCTTTTTCCATCACTTTCACCAAACCCTCATCTAGGGTTAGAAAGGCTACTAGCCTTTGAGACCCAATTAGGCCTCCAATTCCGAGAAAACCGGTTGGTTCTCCAAAATTTCCCAAAGCACCCTAAATATTTTCTATGGAATCATGGTCCTAATACCCATCCCTCAAATATTTTGGATGTCTTAATCCTCACTTGACCGTACACAGGCCTAACCTTCAATTTAGCAAAATTTAGGGCTTTTTGAGTTGTTTCCTGACCACACAGTGAACTGTCAATTTGTTCTCCAATGTAAAAGACTAGTGAAGTCTCCTCTTTCATACCAAGTATTTTCAAGGCTTCCATCTACCTTTCCACCACGTGATTTTTCAGGGAAAGGTCACCCCTGTAAACCAAGTGCTTTGCACTTTCTATCTTTCCTAGTCGGGCACTATCAAGCTCGCCTAGGAGAATACTTTCATAGTGAGTCCCCGACTCCTAACCTCTCCTAATTCTAAAATATTTAAAAACATGGAGTCTAGACCCAATCCCCAAAATATCGTACACCAGGTACAGTGGGAACGTGGACTAGTTCTCCATTCTTGACAGTCTGCCAGTCAGAATAGCAGTTACAAGAAATGAACTAACTACCAAAAGAATGCTTGAATTGAAGAAACTCACTACCTAATATTCCACACAATGCCTAAAAGATAACTACTCTACATCCTACACTTCTCACAGTGCCATGATCAGTCCATTAACACACTCAAACAAAGAAAAATAGGAAATTCACACTAACAATCTCTTTCTTTCTTGATTTTCAAACTTCTACTCCAACTCGAATGAATCCAACCTTGCTCTCAGGTCAAGGCACCCCCTTTATAGGTTATGAAATGTATTTATTCCTCTCCTTGGTCGGACAGTACAGGTATCCTATGGCAAAGGTGAAAAATTTACCATTTTGCCACTTTTGCCAATTCCTGGAGAACTAAGAAAAGTGAGTTCCTAGCCTCATGAAACCTTTTCACTCCTTAACCTACTGATCACTCCTGATCAAGATATGTTATTAAGCCTTTAATTCTAACTCAATGGTCAACATGACCTTCTTGGAAAAATATTAAAACAAAAATTCATCCTAGACTTCCTAATGCCTAGTGTTTCCTAGGTGCTCCTGCACCATTTAGGGATGGGTTGAATGATGCTTTAGGAGGATGGTGTGAATGATAATGGTGGAAAAATATTGAGATTTTGTTCCACAATGGTTATTACATCATAATCAGAAGGGATTTTAGCCCCTTCCTTTGCCAATGCAAGCATGTACTATGAAGGATTGAGTCTCATCATGGTATTGGAATTTTTTTGGTTTTTTGGATTTTAAAGTATCTGTAGTATTTCATCTTGAGTCATTTCTAAGATATTGTTACTGATTTAATCCACTTGGAAACCCCCTTCTTGAGGATTTGGAGGTATTGGAAGAGGATTAATTGGAAGGTCAATGGATATCCTAGGTTTGAAAAAAAAATTAGTTTGACTCAAATCGCTTGAAGTAGATGTTTTTTTGTTTTGATCCATGGTTTTCTTTTGTTGAGATCTAGTTTGGACCATAAAAAATGGATCAACTTTAAAGAATATAAAGAATAAAAACTTCTAATTCCTTAGGTTGGTCTAAAATTTGGGCACAAAGAAGAAAATCTAATATTTTCTTATAATCAAATGATTGTTAAAATGAAAGATGGATGGTATGAAGGACTGAACTCTCAAGACTCTTTAAGGGATACTAGAATTTTGTATTTTGTATTTTTTATTTTTTATTTGATTTGGGTTTGATTTGGATTGGGATAATGAACTCATAAACCCCAAGATGTTGGATGCTTATATTGGAATAAATTTGTTCGCAAGTTGATAATTTAACTAAGAATATGAAGAAGGATCATCTACACATACTTAATCGAACAAGATGATTTTTGATTTAAAGAATTTACAAAAAGTCTAGCATGAATGATTTTTCCAAGATTCTAAGAGTTGTTGATGGGATGAGATTTCATTTATGTTTGAGGGATGGATGCGAATGTTTATTTTGATCCTAAATTAGACCTAGATATAATTCCTTTCTACAAGACCTCGGTATTGAAGAGAATGCTTGTACTTGCTATGTGAGAAATGAAAATCTTTGAAAGAGACTTGGGTTTTGACTATAATAAAATTCTTACAAATTAGGATTGTTCTTTTAAGTTTTTTTGTAAAAATTATAGACCAACATTTCTCTAACTTCATGAAGTCCTGAAAGATGCTCCTCACAAGCTTTTGGACTATGGTGCTTATGATGGATTGGCTTGGGAAATTTAAATTTTTTAGAAATCATGAGATCAAACACATGTGAGGTTCAATTGTCTTTTATATTGCTTAGATTTGGTTATTTTTTCCAAAAACACTTTCATGATTAGATTTCAAAATAAATGTCTAATGTATTGATTTATTTTCATCCCACAACGTCCAGTATGTGGAAATCAAGGAAATTAAGGCAATATTTCCCTAATGTTGAATTTATTAAGAGAAATTCAAGATATAAATCCAAATACTTAGAAGCCTTTAAGGATGAAATCCCTAAGGAAAAGTAGTAGCACTTGGATATTTCAATAGTATTTTCTCTTCCTAAAGGGTTTAAAATTTTGAGGATTTTTTTGAATGTTTGTTTTTCAATTTTTTACATCCAAGCAAAGTGTTTTGATTCCAAAATGATGCACAACCCTAGGATAGAAAGAGACAATATTTGTTGAATTCCCATTTAGATAAGTCTAGTTGTGCTTATTCAAAGCAGGTGATTAAAATATTGACCACATTGGCCCTCCTTTGACAAGCCAAGTTTTTGGCACATTTTGATCATGCTTTTATAAATACTTTTTGGTTTTTATTATGCTAAAACAAGCATTCGGTCTGATTATGGGATAGTACATAAACCTTTTTATGACTTAAATATGATGAGTATATTCTGATAAAAAGTTTCATCATTATTATCTTTAATGTTTTATTAGTCTGATAAATACTTTATGGCTTTTGTGATTATAAAACCTTCTTGCAGCCTCTACTACCAAAACTTCCTGCAGCCATATCCGAAACAATGTTTGCCCTAGTTTAAATACTTAAAGAATTAATAAATAAAAGTAATGGATTGTCTTAAATGATGAACATATTGAGCTAACCTTCTTCCTCAAGAAAAGATGGCAAGATATTTTTCAGGAACCACAATTGGAGGAAGGGAATTCAATTTCCACTTGAAGAATGAAGACCAAATCCATGAAGACTAGTTCAACAGCAAAAGATAAGGAGATAGTTTCAACTCGTCCGCCATGCAAGGAGAGTGTTCCAAAAATCTAGGCCAGGCGTCTTGGAGTTGCATGAATCCAGGATGATGGCGCTTTAAGACTGTTAAACCGATTTGTCTTAGCTCTTCCATTGTCATTCATTCCCTTGCTTAAGTTATTTTAATGTAATAAATGCCTCCTATTTTATAAGGGAAAGGTTGGTTAGTAGTTAGAATCATTTATTAATAAATAGCCCCTTCTCCTTCAGAGAATGGGCTGGAAGAAGTTGGTACTGTAACACATTTTTCAGTTTCAAAAATTCAGTCAAGAGTTTGTGCTATGTACTTGTTTGCATTGAATCAATAAAGCTTATGAAGTTTTTCACCTAACCTATTGCTTACTTTTAGCATTACCTAAGGGGGCCCACTTAGGGAATTGTCCATACTTTTATTCTGCAAGATAGAATAGCTGTATTTTCTTTCATAGAAGTTAAGGTGACTGTTCCTGTAGCTTATAGAAAAACAAAGTTGTCAATTGTTCCTATAGCCACTAGGCGCGGAGTAGTTTTATCTTTCAAGTTTTTATTTCCAAGAAAGTTATCCAATAAATTTGTTTCCAGTAATTTAAATTTTAGTATGAAGCATTTTAGGAATCATGTATGTCTGGAAGGGTGATTAGTGCATATATTGTGCTGACCCATTTCAAATTTACGTCCTTGAGTTGATGATTAAATGAGGTTCTTTAGTGGGTTATGACTGCCAGTTGTGATGTTCAATCCCTGAGTAGAGCAACTTATGTTCCTATTTATTAAGCTAATTAAAGAACACTGTATTTTTGGCACCGTTTCCGAGGATGGTGTCAAACTAAGGACCTATTACAGGCATGCTAGTAAGAGTCTAAGATTTCATTCTTAGTATTTTTTGTTTAGAATTCTGCATTCTAGCATCTCCATAAGTTAGTTCTCTTTTGTTGTATGCATAGAAGAAGAGACCAATTTGGAAGATTCCTTCCTGGGAGCATAGATATTGAAGAAATTGAACCAAACCTATTCCAAGATGCCCCATATTTGGATGCTAGGCAAGACGTAGTTACCTCATCTTCTTCCTCTGAACTAAGCTTTAACCTATCTGAAGAGATAGAATCAAATAATTCCCAACCAAGAATGGAAAATCCTATTTTTCCATTCCCAATCCTTGACCTGCATGACAATAATAACCTCAAGAACATACCTACCTCAGTATTTCCAAAGTTCTATGGACTTATTATTGAGTACCCTCATACCTTCTTGTTTGAATTTGACATCCTTTGCAGAAGCTATGACTATACAACCTCAACACAGAAGCTAAAATTGTTTCCTTCTACTCTAAAGGAGGCGGCCTTGAGATGGTTCATGGGATTGGGAGCTAATGTAGCTAACACTTGGGATGAAATGAAGACTTTGTTCTTGGGAAAATATAAAGAATATTGTAGAGGAAATGACATGAGAGGAGATGACATCTTCAAAATGTCACAAAAGGAGGATGAAACCTTGGAGGATTATGTGTCAAGGTTCTTGTTTAGTGTGTAGAAGAATACTCATCATGAGCTGAATGAGGAATCTCAAAAACTTCTCTTCTTGAGAGGAGTTAATGATACTTTCATGGAGGCCCTTGACCTCATGGTAGGAGGTGATGTCACCCAAAGTGATTGGGATGGTATCAAGAAAATCTATCTCAATTACTCCAGAGTAGCTATAAAGAAAGGAAGGAGGTTTAGACCCTTTTCTATAAAAGGAAGTGGCTCTAGAGTATCTAAAGGGGAGATTACTAATCTCTTGTTTGACTTCAAGAAGGATATCATCAATGATGTAGCCACTCAATTAGATATGATGTAGGCTAAAAATAAGAAAGAAGAAGCTGAGGCAATGCTAGCTGAATATTGCCTCCACTGCTGATAAGGAAGAAAGACTGCCGATGCAAAGCAGTGGCTAATTTGGAGGTGCAACATCTCCCTACTGAGTTCAAAACCATTGAGAGAGAGGAGGAAATTTTCTTTGTTGCTTAGCATAGGCCATGGGCCCCAAGACAAGGTATGCCTCAGGACCCTTTGCAAAATTTTGGTTCATATAATAGTCAATGGCAAAACCAGTACCCTCCAAGCTATGGGCCATACTCTCAACCTCAGTGGAATAACCCTTGGCCAAATGCCTAGCAAAACCATTAGCAATATTCATAAGGGAATTGGCAATCACCACAGCAAAATCAGTGGCAACCTCTGCAAGGGAATTGGCAACAGTCTAACCAATGGAGAGGAGGCCAGCAATGGTCAACTCCATCCACTGGTTTCCTACAGCAACCGCAACAACAATCCATTATGCCACCTCCTATAGCTAATCAAGGTCAGAATCCAAAACCAACCCAACTACCTGCTCAAGCAACACCCAATCCAAATAACCACCAGCAACAACAGTGGAAGCAAGTCTATTTTGTTGATCTTAATCACCAGCCTGCCTATGCTCTCAACCTGAATAATATCAATTTACGTTCAGGAATTGTGCTGCCCACACCATCTCCTCCCATAATCTCTAAATTTCCATCTGAGGAGACTGACCAAGAAGAAGATACCAATGACCAAGCCCAACCAAATGAGTTAGTTCAGATTCCAACATTACCTAAGGCATCTGTTAAAGTGTTTCCTCCTTTCCCACAAAGGTTGGAAGGTGAAAAATTACAAAAACAAGAGGAACCTACCTTTGACATCCTTGACCAACTAAAGCATATATGTGTGAAAATTCCCTTGTTCCAAGCAATCAAAGGGGTACCTATCTATAGCAAAGCCATCAAGGAGGCATGCTTGAAGAAACTAGGGAGGAAAAAGAAAGACCCTCAAACTATCTATGTCATAGGTCAACTATCTGATTTAATGCTAGGGAAGCTTACCATCCCAAAATATTTAGACCCAGGAAATCCTGTGGTGGAGATCAATATTAATGGGTTGTAGATTAAGAATGCTTTAGTGGATCTTGGTGCAACTATCAATGTCATGACAAAGGACCTGGTTGTAAAACTTAGTATTTCCAACCTAAGGGCTACACCTACAATATTGCAGCTTGCTGATAGCTCAACTATCAAACCTGATGGGGTAGTTGAAGACCTGGTAGTCACCTTGGATTCCTAGGAGTATCTTGTTGACTTTATGATCTTATTTCCAAAGGCATCATTGGGGGGATACCCTGTCATACTAGGAAGGCCTTGGTTGGCTACTACTGACGCTTACATTAGTTGTAGGTCTAGTAATATGACAATATCTAATGGATATAGCACAAAGAAGCTGACCCTCTATTCTCTAGCTCAACCTCAACTTGAGTCTGGAGAGGCTGTTTGGCCAGATTTGGGAGAAGAGGAGGGAGTCAATTCTGTGGCCAATTTAATGATGATTACCAAAGAGCCTTTTGTTGCACAACAATAAGAAGAAGATATACTGTCCAATATCCTGCTGAATAACTATGGTACCAAATACTTTCATTGTGAAAAAAATCCATGCTCCTTGCAGACCATTCTTCCTCCGTCTACATTAGCCCATTATCCTACAACAACTGACTGCTTACACACCTTGCTACCCCATGAGGTAGAAATTTCATTTCTTCCTGAGGTATCTATGGTTGATTTAACCTCTCAAGTTGAGGTAGCCATAGGAAAAACCTTGAGTATCAATAAAAACCTCACCAAAGAGCAACAAGAATCTATGGTCAAAATGCTTACCAGTCATAAGTCAGCGTTTGCTTGGGAATATGGTGACATGAAGGGTCTAGACCCAAAACTCTACACACATTGCATATTCATTAACAGTGAGTTCAAACCTGTCAGGCAGCCTTAAAGAAGAATCAATCCAGCCTTGAGAGAGATTGTTAAAGAAGAATTGCAGAAAATATTAATAGTTAGCTTTATCTACCCAATCTCGGATAGTCAATGGGTTTCCCCATTGGTTATTATTCCTAAGAAAGGAGGGAAATGGAGAGTATGTGTAGATTATAGAGAGCTTAATTTAGCAACAAAGAAAGATTACTTTCCTCTTCCATTCATTGATTAAGTTCTAGATAATTTAGTTGGGAAAAAGTACTTCTCATTCTTAGATGCCTTCAGCGGGTACAATCAAATCAAGATTGCTCTTGAGGATCAAGAAAAGACTACTTTCACATGCCCTTGGGGAACGTTTGCTTACTTAGTTTTTCCTTTTGGTCTTTATAACGCACCTACAACTTTCCAGAGGGCAGTCATAAGTATCTTCTCAGACATCTCATATGATTGCATGCAAATATACATGGATGACTTTACTGTTTATGGTATAACATTTGAAGAATCTCAGGCCAACTTGAAGAAAGTACTGCAGAGATGTGAAGATCATAATCTATCGCTGAATGGCCAAAAGTGTTTCATGATGATGCAGGAGGGAATAGTGCTTGGTCACTATATTTCTACTGCAGGAATACAGGTTGATCCTGCTAAGATTGAGGTCATCTCTAATCTACCCTTTCCTACTAAGAAGAAGGAATTAAGAAGCTTTCTAGGCCATGTTGGATACTATAGAAGATTCATCAAGGACTTCAACCAAATAGCAGGCCCTTTATATAGTCTATTGAAGAAGGATGCATATTTTTCTTAGACCGAAGAATGTGAAAAAGCATTCCTTGATTTAAAAGTTTCCCTTACATAGGCACCTATTTTAAAAGGACCTAATCGGTCAATTCCATTTCATATTCATGCAAATGCATAAGATTATGCCATTGGAGCCATGTGAGGATAGAAGGGTGGTTCAACAGAACATGCACTCTACTACATAAGCAAAAATCTGCAAGGGGCTGAGTTAAATTACACTGTTATAGAAAAAGAGATGTTAGCAATTATTTATGCCCTCAATAAATTCAGGCATTACATCACAGCTTATAAGATATTTTTTCACATCGATCATGCATCAATCTGGTATCTCATGAAAAAAATCTCAATAGCCGAGAGACTAGAAAGATAGTTGTTGCTGATGCAGGAATTTGACATTACAATTGTGGACAAGCCAGGCAAAGCCAATGTGGTTGCTGATTTCCTTTCTAGAATTCAAAGGCAATATGACTCTGCACTTATTGAAGACTCCTTTCCTGATGAGCACCTATTTTCAATCAAGGTTATTCACCCATGGTATGTCGATATAGCAAATTATCTTGCTGTAGGAAGAACTCCTCCTCAATTCTCCCCTAAGGAAAAGAGATTATTGGTAGAGAAAAGTTTTAACTTTTCTTGGATTGCAGATTGCATGTTTTATATAGGGCCAAATCAAGTTATGAGGAGATGTGTACAAGAAGAAGACACTCATGATATATTACATGCAATCCATGATGAGCCGTGTGGTGGAAATTTTGTTGCCAAAAGAACAACAATAAAAATTTTAAATACTGGTTACTATTGGCCAACTCTGCATAGAGATGCAGCCAAATATACCAGGAGATGTGACAGATGCCAAAGGATGGGAAGACCAACTCACTCTAATGAGATGCCTCTATTTCCACAAGTTGTTGTAGCACCTTTTGACAAATGGGGACTGGATTTCGTAGGACCAATTTATCCACCTTCCAATGGTAAGTCCTACATCCTTGTATGCATAGATTATGTGACAAAATGGGTAGAAGATAAACCTATGAAGCATGCTAGGGATAATAAAGTGGCCGAATTCCTGTATGAGGAAATATTCACCAGATTTAGTGTCCCTCGAGAAATAGTGACAGATCAAGGAGCACAATTCACTTCTACACTTATCACAGCCTTAGTGAATGAATACAATATACATCATAGGAAATCAACTCCTTATCATCCCCAGGCTAATGGCCAGATTGAAGTCACCAATAGAGACATAGAGGCCATTCTGACTAAAACTGTAGATTTACATAGAAAGGACTAGGCCGCAAGGTTACCAGAAGCTATATGGGCCTACCGAACTACTGGAAGACTACTACAGGATGTACACCTATTGAAATGGTATATGGTAAAATAGTTGTGATATCAATTGAATTCGAACATAAGACTCTAAGAACAACATTACAGATGAACATGGATTTAACAAATGGCCAAAGGGATAGAGTCATGCAACTCAATGCACTGGATAAGCTCTGAAAGAATGCCCTGCAACACATTGAGATGGTACAAAACCAGTGAATAAGGTGGCATGATAAATACATCAAGGAAAATAAATTCAAAGTAGGAGACTAGGCTCTACTTTATGACTCATAGTATAAGGACAGTCCAGGAAAATTACAAACCAAATGGTTGGGTTCATATGAGATACAAGAGGTATTCACCAATGGTGTTGTTCAATTAAGGACCATTGATGAGGTCCAATTCAAGCTATTAGTCAATGGGCATCACCTAAAGCTCTATTCTAAACCTATTGACAAGGAAACATTTTTGAAATAGTTTGAAATTGAGCAGGACAGCAGAGATCCTGCAGCCAAAGGAATTGAGCCTAGGCCCAATTTCCCAAGCCATGCATAAAGTGCATATAAAATCATAATAAAAGGGGTTATCTATTAAGATCCCCATTCCATTCCATCACGTCATCCACAATCCATACTCACTCTCTCTTCCACATCATCCACCTGTCATTCCCATATCATCCACGTTTCTCCATGTCATGTATTGCAATGAAGAAGGAGGTCACATCAGATAATTACAATGATTCAATCCAGGTACGCTCCACTTCACTTTAAGATTGTCTAAGTTACTTTATTTATTGCATTTAATTTAGTATTAATTAGCGCAAACAAAATTCCTATATGGTTGCCATTTCCTGCGGCTCGTCCACACGATTGAGCACGCTTCTTTATGATATAACTTCCACCCCATCACTGCCAAAGGTTTGTCCCATCTATTGTCATGCACCCCCAATACTTGGAAACTGTAATTACCAATCAAATAGTCTTTCCTTCCTGCAATAATGAACCTGAATGTTTTCTGATTATTCATGATTACTCTCTCCCTCCAAAAGATTACATGATTATATTGTTTTCCCTATTTTTCTGTCACTTTTGAAAAGTAGTTCAAAATTTTTGGTTGAGGGGAAGGGTAGAGTACTGAAGAATTGTAGAAGATTCAATAGTTGGGCTACAGGAAGTTCAGTTAAAAAAAATAGGTGAGGAAAAGCCAAGGAAATGGGAGGTCAGCTAATTCAGCATGAGCCTACAGACCATAGCATCCTATTACAGGACGTGTTGCATGTGCCACTATTCAGACAATATGGGTGGTTCAATTACTTCCTAAAGATTGAGACTTTCAATACAAACATTACAGAGGAATTTACGAGGACATTTCAGGATGGGGAAGCAAAAGTTAAGGACATAACAGTCAATGCATCAATTGACATAATTGTTGAGATTACAGGGTTACCTCAGGTCGGAGAACCATTTCCCAGAGGAAGAGATGCAAAAAGTGTCAGGGCTGAGTTCACTCGGCCAAATGATCCTCCTCTGCGAGTGGATAAGCAAGGTGCACAAAGAATGAGTCTGCCACAGGACTGGGTGTCATGGGCAGGATGCATCATCAAATACATAACATGTGAAGGTAGGTTTTTAGTCCTACATTCTCATCATTTCAAACTCTTGTCTCATTTATGCCATGGATTGTTGATGAATGTTCTCGATTTCCTTTATAACTTGCTATCCAACAGTGCTACTAAATTTAGAAAGGGAAGGGTTAACTCTGTATCTCACCATTGTCTTATTAAGTTTCTTATTGAAAAATTCTTTCATGAGGCATCAGGGATGACCTGGGAGGAATTCACTGTCCAATTCAACCCTAAAATCCAAAATGTAGGACCTAGGGGTGAACCTCTTACCTTTAAGCAATGCACCTCCTAGTCCATAGGCTAGACCTCTACTGCTAGGTTCCCTCCTCAGGAATCATCTAACTCACAGGATGATGTTCCTCTTTCTGAAAGAACTCCCAAATAGCCAACACAAGGTTCTAACAAAATTCTTGAGCGATCTCCCAAGGATAGGAAAGGAAAGTCACCTGTTGTAGCAACCCCTGAGCCTGTAAAAAGGAAGCCAAAGGGAGAATTTCCTGTTCCTGCAGCAAAACCTTCCAAAAGGCATAAAACAGTTCCTCCTTCCATAAGAAGGAGCTCTAGGCTCCAAAACCAGGCAACCCGCCAATCATGTAATACTACTCCTGCCACACCACCTTCAGATCCTTCCAGTCCTAAACTAAGAAATGAGGAACCTTTTATCAAGGAGATTGTGAGTACACCTAAAGGGGCTGGCCTAGATGAGTTGGCTACCATTACAGAGCAGCTACAAGAAGTTATGGAATGTGATAAGAAGAAGGAAGTACCGGTTGTGTTTCCGGTCAAAGAAGAGAAGCTACAGGATGGTGATTTGGGATAGGATAACTATGAAGAATCACATAATGCGGAAGTAATTGAAGAAGAAGAACAAGAAAAGGAGGATGTACTTGAAGAAGTATAGGAGACACCTGCAGTATGCTATAATCATAGACCACCACTCCATGTCACAAAATTTTTTGCAGGAATGGTATGTTTTGAAGAGCTTCAGTAATAGCAGATCGCTTCTACACTAGAAATTGAGAGACTACAAAGGATAATCCAGAACAAGAATCTGAAAATTTCTAACTTGAATGATACTCTCAATCAGATAGAAGAGCTAGTTCCATAGCTAATGCAATGTCGAGCACCCTCACCCATCTATGCAATGTATCTCCAGGAGCTATATTTGAACTTCCAGCTAATTAGAGTCTGGAAAGGTAAGAATCCTTCTTTAAATACCACTAAGGAGTTTTATGAAGCATACAGGGACTCACCTTTGCATATCAGGAACCTCCTATGTGATTTTTATCTGCACAATTTGGTTGTATCCCAGGATAAAGAATGGAATCCTCTATGTTATGTCAGTGATATTCATATTAGTACTTTAATCTCCTGGATCACCAATGAAATAAGCAGAGGGGAACAATTTAATATCCATATGCATGATATAGTAAATACACCATTGTCTGTGAGAAATGAATCTAGAAATGGAATGGGTGTTTACTTTGACTGGAAGAAATTATGGAGGGATGAAAGATCCAGGCCACTGATTGAGCCTCTAAGACAAGAGGTATTTTCTCAATATTCCCAAATCATAAACAGTTATTTCAATGTTGCAACCTTGCACATTCAGAACAGATGGGAGCATCTTTCATTTCAATTGAAGAAAGTAGAACCACATACTCCCAACACCTTGTATACAGCAACCAGAAGGGCAAAGAGGTACATGAGGAATGCCAGAACAAAGAAGGAGAATTGGTTGCCATTGGCTATGCAACTACCTATTCTTCTATGGCCATTATTGGCTATACAAGGGGACAACAACACTTATAACATAAGTTCTGAAGATAATAGATGGAAAAGGCTAGAGGCAATGAGAGCTCACTTCTGGAGTTTTCAGAATGGTGAATGTGAGCAACAACTAAGTGCAGATCTGAGAGAGTTTGCCAAAAGAAGGAATGCTAGACTTGTTGAAGGGTCTAGCAAGTAGTTGGTTGAGGGGAGTGATGAGCCAAGTTTTTGGCACATTTTGATCATGCTTTTATAAATACTTTTATTTTTTTATTATGCTCAAATAAACATTCAATCTGATTATGGGATAGTACATAAACCTTTTTATGACTTAAATATGATGATTATATTCTGATAAAAAGTCCCATGATTATTATCTTTAATGTTTTATTAGTCAGATAAATACTTTATGGCTTTTGTGATCATAAAACCTTCCTGCAGCCTCTACTACCGAAACTTCCTACAGCCATATCTGAAACAATGTTTTCCCTTGTTTAAATACTTAATGGATGAATAGATAAAAGTAATGGATTGTCTTAAATGATGAACGTGTTGAGCTAACCTTCTTCCTCAGGAAAAGATGGTGAGATATTTTGCAAGAACCATAATTGGAGGAAGGGAATTCAATTTCCACTTGAAGAATGAAGACTGGTTCAACATCAAAAGATAAGGAAACAGTTTCAACTCATCTGCCATGCAGGGAGAGTGTTCCAGAAATCTAGGCCAGGCGTCTTGGAGTTGCATGAATCTAAGATTATGGCACTTTAAGATTGTTAAACCGGTTTGACTTAGCTCTTCCATTGTCATTCATTCCCTTGCTTAAGTTAGTTTAATGTAATAAATGCCTCCTATTTTATAAGGGAAAGGTTGGTTAGTAGTTAGAATCATTTTTTAATAAATAGCCCCTTCTCCTTCAGAGAATGGGCTGGAAGAAGTTGGTACTGTAACGCATTTTTTAGTTTCAGAAATTCAGTCAAGAGTTTGTGCTATGTACTTGTTTTCATTGAATCAATAAAGCTTATGAATTTTTTCACCTAATCTGTTGCTTACTTTTGGCATTACCTAAGGGGGCCCACTTAGGGAACTGTCCATACTTTTATTCTGCAAGATAGAATAGCTGTATTTTCTTTCATAGAAATTAAGGTGACTATTCCTGTAGCTAACAGAAAAACAGAGTTGTCAACTGTTCCTGCAGCCACTAGGCGCAGAGTAGTTTTATCTTTCAAGTTTGTATTTCCAAGCCAGTTATCCAGTAAAGTTGTTTCCAGTAATTTAAATTTTAGTATGAAGCATTTTAGGAATCATGTATGTCTGGAAGGGTGATTAGTGCATATATTGTGCTAACCCATTTCAAGTTTACATCCCTGGGTTGATGATTAAATGAGGTTCTTTAGTGGGTTATGACTGCCAGTTGTGATGTTCAATCCCTGAGTAGAGCAACTTATGTTCCTAGTTATTAAGCTGATTAAAGAACACTACATCCTCCACGACACACACTTCTCAACTTAGCCAATATGTAGTTCTCATGAATCTCTCATGACAATTTTTTTATCTCTACTTTGAACCATAAGTGCGTGGGATGGCTTTAGAATGACCGTTCTTGTACCAACAAATAGATAGGGATTTGGTTTTCTATAAAAAAGGTTATAGTATAGGCATTTCATTCACATAGGGGATCATCCATACAACAAGAAACCATTGTTTCCCTTCTTGTTGAAAAAATACTCGTGATACTTAAACTTTCCTCAAGTACCCACATATACTGGGTGGAAGCCATTTGACTTTAGCATGTTCTTGATTGGATCATTCCCTGGGTGATTAATTTTTCCCACTAGGAAATCCCTTTGAAGGTGAACAATAGCGAGCAAGCACATCTATAGTTCGATCATTCTTTATTTGGATGAACAAAGAGAGAAAACACGTGATATAACTAACACACTCTAGCAAGAATTTTTCAATTTTAAGAAACCTAAATTGAATTGTGAAGGCAATATTTTATACAACTTAATATCGCCAAAAGACTTTTGATTCTCAAGATTTTCGTGAAGCACAAGATAAGTGCATACGCCTTTTAAATTATATTAATTTGTAAAAGAGATTACAAAACACAAAAAACAAATGTTTATTTTAGGCCTCAAAGCAGTAATGGATTGTTTTTAATAACACCAAGATGAAGTGTAAATTTGATTGTTCACTTTTAGACCAAATTGAAATCTAGTATGTTTCTAAGGTTCTTTTTAACCAAATTTGAAATAAATCAATCACTGATTAATTTTAAATCCAAATTGATTTAGTTGGCCTAAAACCAAAAATAAAAGAAAGAATTGAAGGCCCCAAGTTATTACAATAAGCATTAAGAAATTATTTTTTTGAGTTTCAAGTTTTTAATTAAATGCTCAATTTTCTTCAACTCAAATCTTCTTCAAATATTGTTTTTGATGTTTCAACGTTTCAGGTTCCTTGTGGAAATGAAATCACTCCTCCTTCAAAATTAAAAAGGAAAATCAACTGAAGATCAAGTTATTTAACTAAAATTGAATTGAGCATTACCTTCAAACAATAGAAATTTCAAATTAAAAGGACTCATGATTTTGAACTAATGAATCAAACATTACTAAGAATCCTTCTTTCCAAATACTTTAAAGAAAATCTTAACCATAAAGAAAAAGTTTTCTAATAATGAGAAAAACCCCTTTCGCTAACATTTCAAAATAAAAAAAATTAATGCAAATAAAGATTTGGTTTGATTTAATGCAGAAAAGTAACACCTCGATTCTCATTCATTTAGCCTGTAGGAAGCCATAAATGACTTAGAAACATCAATATTAATGATAGAAAGACTTTTCCATTCTGTGCAAAAAAATCTTTAATGATAGACAACAATATGAATAAGACAAATAGCAATGTTGATGAAAATCAACAACGATATTAATAAGAGTACCGTAGATAAAACATGTTACTGTTTTGACCAAAAAACCCTCTTAAAATGTGCTCTTAAGTAATGCAAGTCTGATTTGTATGATATGTGAAGAATAATGGATATGTTGAAAGGGCATTAGAAATGCTTTCAAGCAAATGCAAATTGGCAGTTGTAAAACCAATATGAAAGAGATTTTGGAGACTTTCAAAGTCAATGCAACTGGCAGGCGTAAAATTGAATTTTATATCCTTTGCCAGAAGGAAATGATTGCAAGATCTATGTGTATGATATTTATTGAGAACGTGTAAGAAAATTTTCAAGCAAATTCTTTTAGTAGGCATAAAGATGAATCTGCAGCCTTTGACCACAGTTTCTCATGATTTGCAAACAATGCAAGCCAATCCCATTACCTATGGTCTTTCAAAAGGGAAAATAATGGTGGCTCCTCCAAAGTTGAAAAGGTAGTTGATTTTTTATATACCACGCAAGAAAGAGAGTTTCTTTGTGCCCAAGCATGGGAACTCCTATAGCACGCCCTTCATTCAGACATGTCTCATGACTCTACAATATTTAGCAATAAAGAATACATACAAAAATTTCTTGAGTCTCTCAGCAATCAAACACACAAATATAGAGTGTAAAGATTTAGAATCACAAAGCATAAACCTTCCCGATCCATGAAAAAAACACCTCTCAGATGCCCCCACTTTGTTGCGGGTCAGAATTCATAAGCGTTTGTAATTTTCTTGTAAGATTTCAATGAATAATGATAGTACCTTTTTGACTTACCAACGTAGATTCCATTAGATTATTTCAAGAAACTAATGTACTCACCAATGTCATTAATATCAATATTTAAAAATTTAATGTTCCGGAGTGCCAAAATGTGAGAAAAAATGGACACATAGACAAGTCATGTGAGTTGTTGATACTATTGCCCCCAACAGATGTGATATTTATCGAATGTAGCTAAGATCAGTTGAGGGAAAAAACAACCAATGAGCAGGATGCAAAGGCCAAGGTAATCAATAAGTCACTAAACATTTCTATGCAAGCCTCAGTATAGATCTCACGATGTAGACATTTATTGACATGTTTAGATAATTACAGCTATTGTGTTCTTATGCGGATCTATACGTAAATGACATTTTTTCAAAAGTCACCTAAGGAGAAAATTGAAATACCATACAAGTCACAACTACCACTCCTTTGTTTTGACTTTCCCAAAGTACTTCAACAATGGAATTTCATGTTACATTTAATGCAAAAAGAAAAGAAATCCGCAGTACTTATCTCAGGATTACTATCTCTATTGGCATCCCATTGTACACTATCATTTTTATTTAATGTGATCTAATGGAGTGCAATGACAGATATCTTGAAATGCGTCCTATACTAAGATCTTATCTATGCATTACTATCTTTTCTCAGCCTCTAAAATTTCAAGATGTTTATTGACCTTTTTTTACTTCTCCAATTTGGAAAAGAGAAGCTTGAAATGACAAGACTATTAAAAAAGAATAATGTTGATGCCTTCTCCTACAAAATGTAATGCCTATCATATAATGAAATGGCAGTATATATTGGCACAATATTATCAATAAATGAGTAGCGCAGAAAAGGTACTAAACCATTTGGCTTGTGCTTGAGTGAAAGGCACGACAAAGAAAAAATCTTTGGCTGTATTCAATATATGGAAGTAATTAACTATGAAATTTTTGTGAAGATTTTATGCTGAGAAAACATAAGTTCTTAAATGTTTGTGGATAATCAGCTCATAGATGAAAAATAGTCCATAAGAAATATCTTATTAGTTATCCTCAAAAATAAATATTATGTTAAACTGAAATAAAATTTGATGCCCTCCTTCTAGCACCAGATGTAACCACAAATCTGCAAAATAGCCTAAACTCAACACGCATTAGAGTGGATCAGTTTAAACCAAGAAAAATATAGTTCTCCTATGAAATATCTAAACATGGTGCATATGCAAACAAAACTATGAAATACCAAAGAAAATCAACTAAATAAAAGAATAAAAAACATTTTCCTACCTATCCCATAGTGGATTGGTGCTACTTTGATATAGAAAGTAGCCCTTTTCCAACCCCTTTTTGATAAGCTTCTTGATCTTGATAAGAAGATGCAAAGATGGCTTTGATGCAAAATGATAATAACCACAAGCGAAGATGAGATAAAAATGCAAGTGATGAGTGCCTATAGTGCAAATACTAAGATTGTGGATGCAAATACAATAGATAAGGCCTCTATTTATAAGAGAGAATGATGGAGAAATGAGAAAATGGGGGGGGATATGGGACTAAACATAAGCCAAAGGAAAGGTTCCACTTGTCAACATGCTAGTGGAGGAGGAATGATCACATTTTGGAGAATGTGCAAGTGGTTGAGGATTTGAGAGGTGTAAGAGAGATTAATGGATTTATAAGTCATTAAATGAATGTGGTTGAGACATTTTGGAGGAATTGCATTGGGCAAGAAATTCAAATAAGTGGAGTAAATGAAGGAATATGCCTTGTGGAGGAAAATAGGGGTAGTTAAATAATTAAATAAAATTAATTTCATGTGCAAGTGGGTGGGTTAGTCAAGGATTTAGGTTTGACCCAAGTTGAGTCAAAACCTAGAGGATGGGTAATTAGGATTATGGGTTAATTAATTCGGATTAATTAACTTGGATGAATTTTAAGGATTTAACATTTGATTTAAATAATTTTGATTAATTAAATCAGATGAGAGGACCTTGAGGATATAATTAAATAATTTGATTTATTTAATTAGACATGATGAATATTGATGAATCAATCTAATAAATTGTTTTATTTGATTAATAGAGGAATTTGATGTTAATTAGTCAAATTTAGATGCATGATATTGATTAAAATTATTTTTATTTCTACAATTATAAGGTGACACTAGACTTCTCCTTGCTATAAGATCATAAAAATTAGGATAAATCTATTGAGGTTATGAACATTAGATCTCCCTTGATTATTAGACCTCCTGAGATTCCTCTAATCATTAGACCTCCTATTATTCCTTTAATTATTGGGCCTCCAAAGTCATATCCTAAGCCACTTCTTGTCATAGGACCATCACAACACCAACCAAATCCTCATAGAAATATCTTAAATTTTGTATGACAACTCACTAGTAACAATATATTGAAGAAATCGAGTTATAATACCATTTATCATGCATACAAAACAAGGAAAACTAGGTAACCAAAAACCATACCTAATTCATTACTACTTCCTCAACCTAACTTTCCTAGTGCTCCATGTGTTCCTTTTCCTAGTGAAAAGGAGTAGGATCTTGTGGAACAACTTCGCAACACTCCTACTAAGATTTCTTTATGGGATCTCATTCAGGAATCACCTAATTTCCATATCATGATTCAAAGTGTTTTACAACAAGTTGTGGTCCCTAGTAGTGCACAACCAAATGATGTAGCAACCCTAGTTGAAGGTATGAACTCGTTAAACTTAGAATTTACATTCCATCAAGATGAGTTACCTCTATTAGAAGTGAAAAACAAAGTGAGGCTTTAATGATAGTGGTTGTTATTAACAGACATGGCATAAAGTGTACTCACATTGATAATGGTTCAACACTTAATATTTGTAGTATAAACCTTATAGATAAGATTGGAGTGGACAAAATCCAAATTCAACTAGAATCCTTATCTATTTGTGGATTTGATAATGTGGGTAAACAACCACTTGGTGTGATAACATCTTGTTAAAGTAGGAAATGTGGCATTAGAAAATCCAATCCATGTTATGCCCAATGATCTTTCATATAATATTCTCTTAGGTGGACCTTAGATTCATTTAATGAATGTAGTGCCTTCAATGTTACTTTTTCTAGTGACTTGTATGTTTACAACAAATAGGCTTACACAATAAAATCTGACCTACAATAATAAAATTGTTTACAAATTGAAAGTGGAATGAAAAATACTCTTACAACATTGACAACTACCAAATTCGCAACAATACAAGAAGAAAAAGATAAATCAGTCACGAAACTATTGGATGATGAGTGGGGTTCCTTATATTTTACACCTACATTCATGGGAGAATACAATATTACACACACAGTAGGAAAAGAGAAATAAGTTAACATGATATCCACACAAGCTGAGTCATCCAAAGCATGTGAGTCCAAAGATTTTTAAAAATAAGAGAAAAAAATAAATTATACATCCACATATGACAAGTGTGATCATGAGAAACCACCAAATCCAAAATAAATTGAAAACATTTATGGAATATTTTATGACCTTTCGAAACAACTTGGCTATAAAGGAAAGGGATATTGTGCTAGAGAACAAGGTATCCATGTCCCCATAGAACCTTGTACACAAAAGAAACAACTAGTGATCTTGGTTAAATTTCCCTTCAAAAGAAACAAAATCATCAAAGAATCCTTCGCTTAATATCAATTTCATCAAACAAAAAAATTCTAGTAAATCTTCAAACACGTGTCTGAGTGATGATTGGGGCCCATTATATTATACACCCTCCTCTAATGGAGAGTACAAAATCTCATAATCTAAACCTAGAGAGTTTTGTGTATGTATGACACCTTGTAGTAAGCAATATGTATCTATGTCATAAAAGAAAGGAACATCTTATACTATTGATCAAGAGAGTACCCTTTTGAGGTTTATCCAAGCTTGCTTGATATCTCTCCCTCTAAGAACATGAAATAAATTTGATAATAAAATTTCATTTTGTGTACAGATCATCGAATTTATGGTTATTTCGACTAATGAATGTAAGGCTTTGATTAATACAATTCATCTTACTAATTGTAGTGATATTTCTTGTGTTGATGCACCTATTTCCTCTAATTGATAATGATTTTAATCCTATCATGTTGCTCATCACTATGCTGCATTAGTAGCTTTATGTGTCTTTCTCATTGTCATTCATGGTGGTACAATCTTAAGTGTAACCATATTTCTCTTGGGAAAAACATGATAGTCCTTGGTGGTTGTTTGTCTCAACGCTTAGGGGGCAAGGATATTTAATTTTTGTAGGTTTGTATTCTTTCCAAGGATCCCCCCTTCCTCTCTTTGTACTTAAAATAGTAACATAGCAACTATGTTTTCCATTTAAGTGGCAGGCATATTATCCCCTGATAATTATTTACATGTTCCCTTCTTAATGATGATTGTATACATCTCCTAGGAAGTGTTACCTATAAATTGAAATTATTTTATTAGTATTATTTCATTTTGGCATTAACATTATTTTAATTTTTTTTGCTTCACTTTGTTCATAGAGGTTGAATTGGTGTAGCATTAGCATAAAATATTGATCAAGTAGTGTTTCCTTATAAAATTTATCAAGTGTTATAAATTTTGGTATGGTTGATGTATGGGATCTCGTAGACCTAGCATGAATTTCCCATCAACCACCCTTTTTGTGGGTACATACCAATCTAGTGTGTTTCTCATATTTGTCTTGGGGTCTCACCTAGTGTATATCAAACTACACTAGCCCTTGTAAGAATATTTTTCATGGCCACAAAGCATAACAAAACTTTCTTTCTTATGGAGTCATGTGTTTCATAAGTGATTGGACATTCTTGTGAGTTTATTTAATAGACGTATCATAATACAACTTGATAGTCCACCTTTCTTTCCTCTTTTCATTAATTTTGACACTGTATGATGTATCGTGTCTTGTTACTTCATATCATACATATGTGAGTGTCCCTTCATACTTAAGTTAATTTTCCATGGGATATTAGATGATGGGGGCTGGTGGAACCTACTTGACATTTTTCATCACATTCCATCAATATTGTGCACTTGGACCCCTCTTGACATATATTTTTCTACTTTAGTGTGAGTTTGAGCGTAGGACTCATCCTCTCACTAAAGTGGGGGCTAAATTTAGTCTAGAAAAATGTACACCTTTACATTTTCACACTACGTTTGCATCCCATTGAAATGGTGAAAATGTGGTATAGTGCTATCACATGATTTAAGCACATAGAACACACCCACTTTTCCAATTTCATTCAAGGATAACCCTTGAGATCGCAATGCAAAGGAGAAAGAGATTTTGCAAGAGGGTTATTCTAGGGGCTGAATGAAAAAAACTAACAGGTTCACCACTAAGTAAGAACCTTGAAAAGACAATGAAATGCAAGATGAAACACTAAACCCTAAATCAATGCAATTACCAACAAAATGACCTAGAAATGTAGATGAAAAAACATAGAAAAATACAAAAAGGAATATGTGCACTTGGGAACTCGGAAATGATTGGAAAGAGGTCTAAAAAATTGGAAATTCTAACTCTCATGCTAAGTGGGAATCATTCACCAAGCTAGATGAATTAGTTCAGAATCTAGATTTTTTGTGGGAACAAGAATACCGAATGAGTATTCAAATTTGTAAAAATATGGATTTTGATTGAAATTGGGACTCATTCTTTAGAAATGGTTAAATAGTATAGTTAGGGTTTTTTGGAACCTCAATATCTAAATCTAATCTTCTTAGTATGCTCATTCTTCTAATGCAATTTTTTGGATCTGAATCTTCGTGAATTGACCTATAGGTGTTCTCCAATATTATCCAAGACTTAATGACAAATTTGACAACTTTGAATGACTTGACAAATTTTCTCCAATCTTTCTCCTTAGAAAATATGTAACTTAGACGTGCAAATCTGATGTAGAGGTAAGTGACAACCTTATTTTCTATGCCAAAAATAGGGGTTCCTACATAATCTCAATCATCAATTCCCCAAGGTTTACCATCTAGCAACCTACACATCACCCTGCCCTTGTAGCTCTCCCAAAACCAGAATAGGCCAAGTTTCACCCAATCTTTCCAAAGCACCTAGTAATTAAAGAGGAGATTAGGATACCCTTTTCAGGGTTACACAACATGTATGAAAATCAAGGGTCACTATTTTGGACCAACCTGAACTTTTGATACACTTACCCGGTTCTAGACTTCATCATTTGGTCTATTTTCCAAAGGAACCACCCTTCCAACAATGGCCACTCACCAAAGCACCTTGGAAAGTCTTAAAAAATGGTCTCAAACCTCATATTACAGTGATTTTTTTCATCTATAGGGATTCTAACCCTCTATTCCAAGAAACCCTCTCAAGCACTCACCAAAACAAGGGTTTAGGGGTAACTCCCTACTCCTGACCTTCCCCAATCCTTCCAAGGGTCCAAACACCACACATTATCTTTTCCCCGACTCAAGAAACTCTCACAGTCCCCTCTCACTCACTAATTCTCAGAATTCATCCTTGGGTTCCCTATTTTCATGGTCTAATTACCCTTGATCAGCACTAGATCACACACCATGGCAGAACTCTCCCCTTCTCCTTCTCCTAAGGTATGTACACACTTAACCAGACATGGTACAAACCAATCCACCGAGCCATAGGTCTAGAACAGTAGGTGGATTGGTTAGTTGGTCATGGTGCTATCCTCAAAACTCCAAACACAAAAAATAGGGTACCTTGCAGTTTTCTGATCCCAATCACACAAGCAAAAGAATTAAGCCCCCAATACAAACATGAAATAAGATAAACACATGAATAAGAAATCATTCAATGCCTCAAGGAATCTTGAATCTGTACGAGCCTGGAACAAGAAGCAAAGTTCAGAAAATCAATGGAAAAGATGGTGATCAACACTTGCCAAAGTATATTTTCTTCTTACCAACTGAACAACAACCCCTCCTTCGAGATTACAATGAACATATATTGATTCTAACATCCAACTACCTTCTACAACTGACCAACTACCCTATAACCAAAATTTGAAGCACTTATGACCGTTTGGAGGTCAGGTCATATATTTTACATAGTTTGCTTAATCAATTGCCTTACATACTTTGCAAGTTTGACCTTTTTGATCCCATGCTCGCCCAACCTATTGGAAAATGGTCTAATGAGACCTTATTTACATAAAAGACATGGCTTAAAGCCATCTACTATCTATCTACCACCCCCTACCACATGACATACAGGACAACTGAGTACAAAGTAACTTAATTTGACATATTTTGCAACTTCCTCGTTGTATAGAACATAAAAACCTTTAAAACCTTTGATGAACCTGTCTTCAAATCCCTTGGTTAACCTTTAAGGTCCATTGTCCTGTCCATGCTAGGGTCAGGGTCTAGGTGCCCTTGCACAAAAATCACACACAATAAGAGGGAAAAATGTTGTTTTATTAGTGGATAGGGGTTTTCCTTGGTCAAACCCCATTTTGGTAATAAAATATGATGTTGCAACTGACCAAAATCTACCAATGAAGTGTTACAAACATGTAAAAGATGGCTCCAATGGATGTAAAAATCTAATAGATCTTGAATGAAATACTTTCTTGAATCATGAAACCCTACACCACAATTGTTAGCTCCAAAACAAAAATGATGCAGGAATTCCTTGAAATGATGATTGATTCTTGAATGATGCTCTAAAAGGCTTAATAATTGGCTATTGAAGACACTTGAATGCTCTTGTGAACTCAATTACACTATTATGAATTCTCTCACAAAATTATTAGGTTAAAATGAGTGAAAGAACCTTGTATTTATACTTGATTATGGAAGAATTCCCAAAATTACAACACTACAAGATGACATTAGATATACAATGATAAAATCTCACCACAAATTTGAACTAATTTTTATTTTGGGCCACATGGGACTCATTTTCCCAAGGTGGAAAATGAGTCCCATTAGGCATAAATTTTGGGACCATTTTTTAAAATGCTTAGAAACGTGTGAAACCATCTTCAAGACCCCAAAATATAGGTGGGAATCATTTTCTCAAGGTGGAAAATGAGTCCCAGATAACTAAATTTGGGGCCATTCAACCTGAAACACTTGAATTATGATTGGGTAATGATTTATGTCAAGATTATCGTTAAAAAGATGCATTAAATAGGGCTCGTGGATGTAAAATAACGCCAATTAAAAAATAAAGAAGCCTAATTATTAAATAGACCCTAGAAAAGTCTGAAAGTGTGTTACAACACTTTACAACACTCCAAATAAGGCACCAATAAGCTCATTTAGTTCACAAGGGCCCAAGACCTAATGTAAATATGTTAGAAATATTACAACACTAAATCATGGCCAAGTTCTAGGGGGACCTTTTATTGTAATCACATCTAGCCCCCACTTTAGTGGGAGGAGGAACTTGATTCCAACTCACACTAAAGTAGACCAAATGTGATAAAAATCAAAAGGGGTTCAAATGCACCAATGCTCATAAGATAGGACAACTATTATCGAGAGGGTTGCACATGCCCCCAAGACCAAGGTCTTATAGAAAACCAACATAAGCACAAAAGAACACACACAAGAATGATATAAAGAGAAACAAAAAGATACAAGAATGCACTGCCAAAGACATAAAGAAAATGAAACAACATGAAAAGGAAAAGAGGCAGGTCAAGCTTTGACCATTTGTCCAACGTGATGTGGATCAAATATAGGTTGTTTGTGGGTGATCCCACAAAGTTGGTTCACAATTTTTGAGAGGAACTAAGTTTTTCTAAAATCACATATTTTTAGAAAATATAATGATTTAATCCTTATAAAGTTCCATTTTGAGGATTCCAATTAAATGGGTTTTTATCAAAGCACCTTAGATCAAACCCCCTTGGATAGAACCTCGCTATTTTTAAACCATACCTATAAATCAGTCTCCTTTACACCTATCAAAATGTTGATAAAAAAACACTTTTGATTTACCTTTTGGGGGATAAAATGAATTAATTTAAAATTTATTTGAAATGATTATGGTTTTCCTAGGAACAAGTTATCCAAGGAATATAATTTTAATATGTTTTGGTTTTATTATGTATTTGTTTTTTTAGTTTTATTAAGCATAGGTTTTTTATAGAAAATGAAGGTCTTTGTTCTGCACATGTAGAAAAATATTAGATTATCAAAAAAAAAAATTGAAAAATATGAGTGCACCAGATATTGAAGTCCTTGATCCAACAAAAAATAAATTAATCTCAATATATACAAAAAAAATTATGTGTTATATGGTCGCGCTATGTCTAAATTGTAATTGGTTTGACTTTGAAACTTGATTAAAGAAAAAATATTCAATAAAAAACTATCTAACCAATTGGAAGCACTAGATATCAAAGTTACAAATCTAAATTCGAAAGAATTAGAAATTTATCCTTCATAGAAAAAAAATTATGCGTTATACGGTGTGCATCACTTTTTAAAAATGTTGTTTTCTTAAAAAAAATCAGTTTTCATGGGAGATGGAAAAAGAAGTGCAATATGATTCCAAAAATTTTGAAAAAAATATTTTTAGAATCTACAGAAAAAATGTGACGAGACTCTAGTTCGCATCATCTTCAAATTCCTCATGGTTTATCCGCTATAGGTGCCCGAATGTGAAGATTTAGTTAAAAATAATAATTATAGTCGCCAATTTGATGAAAAATTGTAAACCACTATTGTGGGGTCGCCCTTGTCAAAAAAATGCATACTCACTCTGACGAAACAAAACTCTAGGCTATCTTCTAGGTGATAATTCCTAGAAGGTGAGACACATACACTCATGGTTGCAATACTCTCTCTCTCACACACATCATTGGTTAAGGGAAAGTCATGCCCTCATTTAGCTTCTTGTAAAACCATATGAAAGTTATACCTCTTGATAACTTTGACAAGGCACCATGTAAAAAATGGTTTTTGAGATTAATGAGATAAGAAAAGCTTTGTATTCTTTGAACTCATGAACAAATGAGATGGCTCCATAGGCATACAAGCTATGTTATGCAAAGTGGCCATATAACTCCAAAATGAAATATGCAAGGAATGCTCAAGGGAGTCTTAATTAGTTCATGTGATGTCTTTAACATAGGGAACATTGTGTATAATATCTCCAAGAGATGACCAATAAAAGAATAGAAGATTCACAATGTAGGGGATGCATTGTGTGGCATCAATCCACTAAGAGGAATGTAATATTCTAAGAGAGATCATGCTCTTGAAGGAAATCACACCCAATGTCATCCATAAAGTGAAAAATGCATCGTATAAAGTAAGAACACTACATATGAACTATGAAAAAGAGAAATTCAAAAGAATAATTCCAATGTATGCCCCCACTTTATAGAAATTGGTAAACATCATGCTATGAGAAATTACTTTAAAGTAGAAAATAAAAAATGCTAACAATGAAGAAGACATGAGAGCCAACTTGGAAATCCCTATGCCAAGTCATATGTTTTCAAGTAAATCTACATTATGAAAAAGAAAAGGAAAAGAGAGGGGTTTCCCCCAAAAATGAAAATCCAAACACATAAGGGGTCTATGGATTTGGGGTTAGTATGTTCTTCCTATAATGTTTTTATAGAGCTCAGAATTGTCATCATTTCCAAAATACACATAGAACTGGAAGAATGACACAAAGAGAGTGAAAACAAAGAAAAACCTTTCGAGTCAAAATGGAAGAGACATGAATGTCTCAATGCCTTGTGTCATCCCCAAAAGGGGAAAAAAAAAAAAAGACAAATGAAAAAGAGATAAATAAAAAGAAAACGAAAAATGGACCTTTTGGGTGAACATGGAAGAGACATGAATTTCTCAATGCCTAGTGTCATCCCCAAAAGGAAAACATAAGACAAATGAAAAAGAGATAAGAAGAATGATTTATGAAATAGAGAAGAATGAAGGTACAAATAAAGGAATGCCACAAAGAGAGAGAGAACATCAAACAAAATGGCATTGGGGATCACAATACGCATATGCAATCACACAAAAGAAAATGAATAATGTAAATGACTAGTAAGACACATGTGAGTCAACCTAAAGCAGGTCGTATGCATCCCAACCTTAATGTAAATAGAAGGTGGACAACTAGATAAAGGGAAAATGACATATGTACTAATAGGAAAAGGCTATCTACCTCTTTCCCCCAATGAGTGCAAGAATGTTTTTCTCCAATCTTGCTCCTTAGAAAGTTTGCAACCTAGAATTGAAAATCACACATAAAGGAGAGGGGAAAATGTTGGTTTTTAGTGGATAGGGGTTTTGCTTGGTCAAACCCTGTTTTGGTAACCAAACCTTGAAATAGAATCGAATGAGAATAGAGAATGATGAATGAACAAAATATGATGTTGCAACTCACCAAAATCTATCAATGAAGTCTTGAAAACATGTAAAAGATGACTCCAATGGATGTAGATCTTGACTCTTTCTTGAAGGTGATAAATCTTGAATGAAATAGTTGTTTGAATCATGAAACCCTACACCACAATTGTTAGCTCCAAAACAAACATCATACATGAAGTCCTTGAAATGATGATTGATGCTTGAATGCTACTCTAAAAATCTTGATAATATACTATTGAAGAAACTTGAATGCTCTTGTGAACTCAATTATGCTAATATGAATGCTCTCACAAAAGTCTTAGGTGAAAATGAGTGAAATAACCTTGTATTTATACTTTATTGTGCAAGAATTCCCGAAATTACAACACTACAAGCTGAAATAAAATCTAGGAGGATAAAATCCTCCCAAAAATTTGAATTAATTTTGATTTTGGGCCACATGGGACTCATTCACCCAAGGTGGTGAATGAGTCCCATTAGGCAAAATTTTTGGGATCATTTTTAAAAATTCTTAGAAAGGTGTGAAACCAAGTTTGGGACCCAAAAATATAGGTGGGACTTATTCACCCAATGTGGTGAATGAGTCCTAGACCACTAATGTGTCACCAAAACATGTAGTCTTTGACACTTTTTCACTCATTTTGGCCTTTTCCCTTGGATTTTGGCCTTGTTTTTCCTTGATTTAGTCTTGGATGCTTGCAAATCAACAACATTCTAATGGTGTTTTATTGAGGTGATATGAAGTGTTGTAACACATCTTCCCAATTTTCTAAGACCCTTTCAACACAATTCACCTAAACAACCCCCTTTTACCCCTTTCCAAGCCTTCTATCAAGGTGTTGTAAAGTGTTGTAAGGAACTTTCACACTTTCCTAGGCTTATCATCAACCAATTATCCATTTTCTTATGTTAATTTATCCTCTTAATGTAATTTTAGGCTTGAATTAAGTGTGTTTTTGGAGGCAAGACTAATAAACATCATTAATCACCATTTTATTTCTGACCACCACTTGAATTTTTCCAAGTGGACTAGGCTTCCACCTTGGGTGACCTAGTCTCTTTTGGCTTAATTTTCATAATTAAATAAAAAAACTAATGGGAATTTTCCTCCAAAATCCTAGTGTCAGCCTATCATGTGACATTTTCATGAAATTAGGGCATATCTTGTATAAATAAGGGTTTTCACCTTCGCTCCCCCCCCCCCAAGCTAATTTTTACATCTCTTCAAAATCACTCTTGAACTCAAGATTGCCAAGCAAGAAATCAAGTACAAGGGCATCACAAGAAACCTCCATTGGTGCTCGTTCTTACATGTTGCAGACTCCAACAAATAAAGGTTTGGTAAGTGTTTGTATTCAGTTCATCATTCAAGCATCCTTTCCTTCCATTATTTCTCATTTGGGTTTAAGTTACCATCAAAGGGGTTTGGCTTAGGCAAACCCCTATTTCCTAATCCCAACATTCTCTTTGTCTTTGCATGTGATTTGAAAGTTGTACTCAAATTTGGCAAGATTCAAAGTGTTGGGAAAGGTAAAATCATTCCATTCAAGTCAAATCAAGACACTAAACCCTAGGAAGAGAAAAAGGACAAGTTTTAGATCATTTTATAGAGATTTAGACATGGGCTTCTATAGAGAAATAAATTATCAGTCGGGACCCACAAAATCATACCTTTAGGCTTCTGAATGTACCATGAGGACTAGGCCACCATCATTGGCGACCTTGTCCCTGCACCAGACCTAAAAAAGGGTTTTGTATTTCTAGGTACCCTTTTCCCTGAAACCTAGTCCAATAAACTTTCCCGACAGAAGGACTAGGTCACCCAACTTGGAATAAGTGTCCCTTTTCACATTTCAGGTAGATTCTAGAACATTATAAGGCTTCTCATATGTAACTCTCCATTTATAGGTGCACCATTTCTATGTTTTCCAATTTACTTTCAGATTGCATACAATTAGGGCATATAATTTAGCTTGTATTTATTTTACATTTAATTTCATTTATATTACTTAGTTAGATTAGTTTCATTTCATTTCCAGCATTCAACCACACTCCACACACACATCACAACCTAATCAATCCATCCTCTCTTTGAATGCAACCACCAAAAATAACCATATCAACAAAGTGGAAAGAGTGGCATTCCTACACCAAAGTGATCCTAGGTGAAAAAACCCTAGGGGTCTAGCAAAGGGAATCCTCTTTCCCTTGTTTGCATATATTTTTGGTAGTTCAACTAAATCTGGGGCCATTCAACCTGAAAGACTTGAATTATGATTGGGTAATGATTGGTGTATGGAATATCCTCAAAAAGATGCATTAAATGGGGCTTGTGGATGTAAAATAAGGCCAATTAAAGCATAAAGAAGCCTAATTATTAAATAAACCCCTAGAAAAGTGTGAAAGTGTGTTATAACTCTTTACAACACTCCAAATAAGGCACTGGACCTCATTTAGTTCACAAGGGCCCAAGACCTAATGTGAATATGTTAGACGTATACAACAATAAATCAAGGCCAAGTAATGGGGACCATTTTATATCATTACACCCCTTAATTAATTGGACTTAATTAAGCCTCTAATTGACCTAATTATGGTTTTAAAAGCCTCATTAATTCTATTTTTCCAAAAGGGGAACATACATTAAACAATTGCAAACATCAAATTAAACACCTTGGAAATTGAGTGTCCTAGATTTAGGGCCTAGTACTCATTTTCCTAAGGGAGAACGAGTCCTCCTTTAGTGGTAGGTCTTAATTTTTAATTATTCTTTTGTGATAGTTTAATGATTCAAATTCAAATTGTAATTTTGATGGATTTTGATGTTTAATTGTCAGGAAGTTAGAAAAATACCTATAAATACCTAGTCTTTTATCAATTTAAAAAATCTAACATTAAGGAAAATATCACAAGAGAAAAGATTGTTTTTAAGAGCCTCGAAGAGTGGATTTATCAGTCGTCTACAACAAAATTCAAGATCCTATTATGATGTCAAAATTTATGTGTGTTCATGCATGTTTTTGGAGGTAACATTGTGATGTAGGTTTCAATTTTTCAAGCATCACCTCAAGTGTCAAATAAAGCATCAAATTAAGCCATTTCATGCAATATCTAATCCTTGGAGTGATATGATGGACTTCAGTCCCCAAGGGGAAACCATTAAAGGGTTTTTTGAGTTTCAAAAAGCTAGTGTTCATTCATCATTCCTTCCATTTATGAGTTTATTTTTTAATCAAGGTTTAATTACCAAACTAGGGTTTGACCAAGGAAAACTCTTATACACAAAAAACAAACATTTTTCTCCTCTTTATGTGTTTTCAGATTTATAGGTGGAGGATTGAAATTGGATCAAAGGTGCAATTTTGTGAAGTTGTCAATGCTGTCAAATTTGTTAAAACATGAAAACTCACCTACGAAAAAAAAAAATCAGCCATATAATAGTCAAACCTAGAAAAATCAAAGTTGTAGATCCAACATCAAAGGGCTGCAAAAACAATTTTCAAAACAGAGTGCAAGGACATATTTATCTAGGCAAATGAGTTCTGACAAGATGCTTTATGTCATTTTGAAGCCAGGTACAAACTGTCTTAACCTTCTTAGATCTACTAGTTAATGATTATTTCTGACCTTATCATAGCACTTTGCATTTCAAGTGGTATATATCAGATATTGGATTGTTAATGCACTTGGATTCTTCTCCCAAAACTTATTTTTAGTCATATTTTATAGTTTTATGTCATAAGGAAGAAGAGACCACATAGTGTCTCAAAACATGGAGTTGACTCACCTTAAGGGTTGTAGGTTAATTCCAATATCTTATGGCACTATCCTTCTTCCTAATGAAATAGGAAAAGGTGGATTTATGATTCAGTGGATACTCCCTTTTGTTATTTTTGGCATAGGTTCCTCATTTCTAGGTCTTCGTACGATCACCCTTTTTTCACCTATTCATTTTGGTGGCCAATTTTTCTTATGTTTCACTTATGAATAATAGAAATCTAGGATTGAAAATTATAATGGTTTTTCTTTCCCTATGATAGGTTCAATCAATCTTCCAATAAAATTTTCAAGTAAACAATTAGATGTATCATTCTCCATCATCGTATTATAAGACAAATTTTGTGTGAAGCTAGGATACTCATGCTTAGGCTCCATGAATGTTGTCTCATTGGTTATTCATAAGTGCATAAAATTTCTTGTTGGGAATGAGATATTTATAGTACATCATATTAGGTTCATCCCTTGTCTTCCCATGAAATTTTTTCATTGGATTTGTTTTGGCCTAGACCTATGGGATGAATAAAGCATCGTGAAGATTTCTTTTTCAAGTCCTATAAAAAATCCAAGGAAAAGTGTATAGGAAAATTATCTCTTACCAATATTCTTGGGTCCATGGTTATCTCTTCTCCTCACCCTACCATTCATGAACTTATGATTGATCCACAAACCCTTCCAAATAACCAAGACCAATTTACCACAATTTCTCCACCTTTTTCCTACAAAATACCAAGAGACAATAATATGATCCATTTGTGCCTCCAAAGATAAAACAAGTTCATAAACCAAAAGAGAATGGTTTTTGAACCCTCGGTGGTTCCATTCATTCCTCCATTAAAGGAAGAAAAGAAACCAATTGGTAATAAGCTTGCTCCTAAACCATCACAACTTTAAAATCAAGCTAAAAGAAAATGAAATGCTAAAGAGCATAGGCATAGACATTGTTCCATCACTCATCGATTAGAAGAAAAAAATAAACCAACACCACCTACACCCATGGAAACAACTTGAGAAGAAATCCAACTTCCATCAACAAAAGACATTGAATTAAGAAAAGAGGTAAAGCAAGAGGATTAAAAGGAAATTTTTATAAAACCTCCTATTGTGAATAATTTGGATGATGATGATGATATTGCTAAGATTTATGAAGAAGTGCATAATGAGATAAATTTATTATTTTCCAGTTCTATGAATTTAGATGGGGCAACCATGATGATCCTCCTAATGGGAGTGACCTACTACATGTTGAGCCTAGTGGTTCTCCTAGCACAACAATTGTTGTAGTCCCTATAGCTAGTTATCCATTCCATTTATGATGAGAAATATTGAGATTGAGATGACCTGCTCTAGGTTGGCTCGCATGTGACATACTAATTTATGATTTCTTTATATTTTTTTTTTGATTGCTTGCATGTAATGTGATCTCCTATATTGTGCTATTTGGTGTGTCTCTTTTTTTTGGATGACCGTTCTTGCTCTATTGGCACAAGGATATAAAGGAAATGAATCTATCATGGCATTCTTCTATTTGTATCTCAATTCTTCTATATGTCATAAAATTTATTTTTTCTGTCTTTTTTTTATTCCTTTTGGGAATAATGCAAGGTGTCGAGACATTTAGGTCTCTTCCATGTTGACCCAAAATATCCTTTTTTTTCAATCTATGTGGCATTCCTCCTTTGTGTTCATTGTTCCATGACTATTTTGGGGATGATCCTAGAAATCCAAGCTCTATTATATCACTGTAGCAATGACATACCCCAGATCCATGAATCCTTCAATGTACCTTGCTATGTTGTTCATGGTATTCTATTGTGGGGTTAACCCCTTATCATGATGAATTTTATTTGAAAACATATCATTGGAATAGGGATTTCCAAATAAGCTATTTTTGATCTTTAGTGGGGGAATACATTGGCATCATTTATTTTCACCCTTTGAGGTTAATTTTGTTTGCACCCCCTAAGGTGAATTTTATTTTCACCCCCTGAGGTGAATTTTGTTTACACCCCCCCTGAGCTGAATTTTATTAGCACCCCTTGAGGTGAATTTTGTTTCCACCCTGTGAGGTGAGTTTTATTTGCACCCCTTGAGGTGAGTTTTTTTAGACCCCTTGAGGGGTAGAAACACATTAGCTATGTCACACCTTATAAAGGAAATAACCAACACTGATCCAAATTTTAAACTTGAATCACCAAAAAGTGGCATATATGTTTTGAACTTTGAAGTGATGTAAACTAATAAAATGTGTATTTTTTTAGTATATTGTGTGTTTGTATTTTTTTTGGAAAAATTAAAAAATTATTTGAATATAAATTTTTTATAGATTTACACTATAATTTTGTTGTTGATAAAATGCTAAAAATTTGAAGTTACATGAGACATCAATCTTTATATAGTAAATTTTATTTTTTCCTTCAATATTTTTGTGTTTATTTATAACTTGAAACTTTAGTGCATCGATATATTTTTTTTCCAATTTTGATGAATATATATATTTTTAAATAGATATTAAAATGTGCATGTACTAAACAAAAAAGGTTTATATTTGACGTCAATTTTCATATTAACTATTTATCTAAAATAGAAAACAAATTATACAATTTTCACACGGTAATCAACCTAATATTTTTGTGCTAATAACATACTTTTAGTAAAAATAAAATATAAAATATAAAAAATAGTTAAACTATATATATATATATATAAACTAAATTTATGATTCTACAAAAGGGTATTTTATATTTTAAAAAAGTGTTATTTACATGACTAGGAGTTCTTGAAACATCAAGTTCATCAAATAATTTAATTATTTCGATAAAATTGCTTTAAAGTGGTGTCACATATGCATTTATCTAACAATTTTAGTTGGAAAAGTTGTGGACATATCTAGCTTATCTTGAATGAATCTTACTAGATAATATGTTTGACAAAAAATTATTTTTAGTTAGAGATACATAAATTTAGTTGTGCTAACAAGTTGGCCAAAATTGTGACACAACTTTGTAATTTTTTTTAGACTGTAATAATTGGGTAGCTTGACACACTATAAACAACAGTGCACCTAGTAAACTTTTTAACACGACCGATGGAATTGGCATGACACACCCTCCGGAACCATGAGGATGCAGGAGATTAGACCTTGTGACCAACCTCCTACAACAAGAAAGGTATAGCCAACCAAGCTAGGGCCCCCGCCCCATACACAACTTTGTACTTTAACCCTAAGGTGAATTTTGAATTTTTTATTCAATTTTTTCATGAGTGTTCAACCTAGTATAGTGTTAGCATATTTTATGGACATACATCATAGGATTTCTTGTCCATCCTTTTTTCTTCTTTGCATTATCTTTGACATTTGATGTTTGTGTACCTTCTTTTGCTACTATACACAAATGTGCGCTCTGTTCTTCCTTTGTTATTTTTTCATGGGATCTTATATCCTAGGAGCTTGGCCACCTCCTATATCCTTAGTTATCATATACCTCTAACAGTTGTACAATTGCACCTTGATATATATTTCTCTACTTTAGTGTGAGTCTAAGAGTAATTTCATTCTCTCTCTAAAGTGGGGGCTAAATGTACTATAGAAAATTGCATACCTTTACAATTTCAAACTGATTTTGGGTCCCTTAAACTATTGGACCTAATTAAGCTTCTAATTTTCCAAATTATGCATTCTAAAGCCTTATTTTTACCATTTTTTGAAAATGCGAACTAACATTAAATAAATGCATTTAATATTTGAATTGACATGGATTATGTGTGTATTGGAAATACATTCACCCATAGGAAAATGGGTCCCCTTTATGTGCTAAAATCTTATTTAAAATATGTTTTTGGTAGTGTGTGCAAGTGATTTTCCTACCTTAGGCATCTGCAAAACAAAATGAAATGCAAAAGAGAAAACACCGACAAACACTCAAGATTAGCCTAAGTTGACTCTAAACAAAAATAACAAATAAATGGAACTTTATACGTTGCTTGGATTGATGAGTTGGTTTTCCCATTTATATAGCTTGATTGTGTACTCCTTTGTTGGCAAATGAATGCAAAAGTGGATGCAAAATGGAGAGGAATTGATGAGGATTGTAATAATGCAAATGGGTATGGTAGCAAGGATGGTAGGTGGATGCAATAAAAGTTTCAATGGATACAATAATGGAGAATGCAAGCTTGAGAGTGCTAAGCATGATAATGGCTTAGTTGAATGCTTGAATTCTCTAGTTGTGTGAATTTATAATGAACCCAATTATGAAAAATGAGAACAAGTCTTCCAATTTAAGGGAAGATTCTCTAGACAAATGGATGGATAGGATTTAGCCAACATGGACAAGATGAAGGGCTTTGGTGAGTTGAGGAATCACAAGTCCACACATCTTTCCATGTCAAATATGAAGTGTGAGGAGGGAAAATGATGTGGAAAGATGAAATGTGAGGTAGAGGTACTTGCAAGTACTTAAGGATTAGGAGAATATTTCCTCAAAAAGGAAGTCATTGTCCCTATATGAGGATGATGGTGACAAGTGAATAATTTTAGAAAGTCCTCTTTTATCATCATGGGGATGGGAGAAGTTATTGTGAGAATAAATATGAATTTTAAATTCACATGATTGGAAGTACCTTGTGGATAAGACAAGGTCCTCATAAAGGAGGTCCTTGTCCCATCTGATTGATGTGACCTATGAAGGATTATGAGGAAGAGAAATGCATGGGATGAATAAATGTGAATTTTAAATTCACATGGGGAAAAGGTCATGGAATTAAAAATTCCATTAAGGTTGTTGGGAGAATAAAATGGAATTAAAATTTTCATTGAGATGTGGGAAGGGTTGACTAAAGGACTGATTAGACTAATTAATGAAGGATTAGAAGAGAGTTAGGTGGCTAATGAATATTAGGAGCCAATTTTCAATAGTTGGAAGATGTGACACATCCTAATCATGGATTGAGATGTGTCACATCCCTAATGATGGGATTAGGATAGGAATTAGGATTAAATGTGGATGAGACATAAAGGGAATTAAATAAGTGGGTTATTTATTTCATTCTTGGAAGAAAGGGATAAAAGGGTAAGGTATTTAATTATATAACTAAATAACTTAGGGATTTAGAAGACTTTAGGGGTATTAATTAAATAATAGTAACATTATTTAACTAATGTGGTTAAAATGATATTTAGATGAAAAGGGTAAATTTGGCCAAATATAAGTGGTCAAATTTAGATGTCTACATTTTTCCCCTCTTTGAGATGGTGTAACAAAGTAGCATCATTTCAAAGAAAATTAAAATATAGCATGTAGAATAAGATGGTTAGACTAAGGAATATGCCCCCATCATTCAAGGAGTGACTAGGAGGAAAGATGATGGGAGTGAAGATGAAGATTAGGAATTGAGGATGCCCCCTTGAGAGGACATGCAAGTTTAAGAGAACATGGGTTTTCTCTCTAAATGGATGAGATGATGCAAGGGTAGATGGGGAAGATGATGTAAAATTATGGATGAGAGATTGGGAAGAGAAGATGAGAAGAAATAAAGAACAAAATGATTTTAAGGACAAAGGTGATGTTGCCCCAATCAAGCTACAAATCAGGATGGACTGATGGTCAATGGATTGTTGTTGATGAGGGAAGCATACATCCCAAAACAACACCAAGATAGGTAAGGATACATCTTGCAGATGATGACAATGATAGTGTTGTTGATGAGGGAAGAATACATCCCAAAACAACACAAAAGTAAAGGGAAGAATATATCGTGATGATGATGATTGGGTCAAGGCTTGTAGCAAGGCTTAGAACAAGACCAAAGATGTGATTAGATGATTTGTACTAGATTGAATGGAGTAGGATTGGATGGAGATGTGATATGGCCAAAATTAATGAAGATGGTGGAAGTAAAGAGGTAATGCAATGGAAGAGAAAATGAAATAGAATCCTAATGCAATTTTCCATGTTCAAAGTGCTGATTTTTGCTATAGCATAAGACACCAGATACCATGGTACGTGGAAACAAGGCGGATTAGTATATAATGCATACACAAACATAGAAAACAAGGAGGCTATCGCAACACCCCAAATTCATGATGACTTTGGTCAGGCCAAGTATTGGAATAACCACAAGCACAAAAGGATGCCCCAGCCTAACACAAGACCACAAGAATCTTGGAGGGTATTACATAGGATAACCAAGAAGACAAAAATAAACAAAGATCAATATATTTCCCTATGTTAACCAGTTGAAAAACACCATAATATGATAGATCATGGAAGCCTTGACAAGTGATGATAGGGAGCACAAATGATAAATAGAAGCCAAAAGAATCAAAAGATTGCAATCAATTTCAAAAAATTATTTACCATAGGATTAAGAGGATGGATGGGGTTGATGTGTTCTATCAAAAAGGATACATCCTATTGAGACCAAAGATGGATACTAAGCTAAAAGATCGATAATGATGTAGCAGATTCTAAAATTGATTAAATATCGTGACATGAATGGATCCCATTTGTGAAGAACCACCTAGATAAGGACATACTTGACAACATGACACAAGGCACAAAACACAAGACACAATATTGAAACACCCTAAAGACCTAGGGGCTCGGGGGTTAATCAAAGATCAGTCTTTCCTACATAAAAGCACAAAGCCCTCGTAGTTCAAGAAAAGACCATGGATAAAAGAAGAAAGATGACAATGGAGACCTTGATGGATGATGTGGATTGGATGAAAAAATATATTGGGGGTCAAACAAATGATAAACCTTTCCTACATGAAAGCTTAGGTACCACATAGTTCGACACAAGGCCAAAGAAAGATGATGGAAGATGACAAAATAGACAAGAAGCAAAGCCCTGGGGGTGGATCAAATGATCAAACTTTCCTACGTGAAAGCGCAAGGGAAACATAGATAGACAAAAGACCAACGGTATGCAATGAATAAGGCACGATGAAATGACCATGATAAAGAGATACAATGATGGATTTAATATGCTGAGCTATACATATGGGATGGTCGATATGCCTAAGATGTGGATTACATGAATCTTAGGGATGGGATAGGTAGAATATAAATTAAAAGGATGAGAAATATGTGAGGAATAGATAGGAATGATGATAGTGTAATGTATGGTATTGTATTGCGTGGGAGTAGCCTATAGCTAGATACAATTGACAAGGGATTATATGATAGGAGGAAAATAGAGATAAATGGATAGATTGATAAAGATGGGGAGATAGGAAGATGCTAGGATAGGTAGATAGAGGGAATAGAATTTAGAAGGATGGAAGAGATTGTAGTATGGATGGATAAATGGACGGGGAGATAGAAAGGATTACTTGGACGGATGGATGGATGATGTATCCAAGGGCTTTGTCATAAATAAGTAGATGCGCCCACTCTAGATGTGTCATGTGTGATGAGGCAAGAGGGATAGAAATATGGTTGAATAAGGGAGTGAGATGGACATAGATAGGAGATATCAGTAAGGAAGGGATATGGGTGTTGGCATGATGGATGTATATGGATGTAGATAATATGCATGGATCAAAAAAGTAGATGGGGAGGATTGTAAGGAATATGATAGTGTATGGATGAGGGGAATATATGCCAAGAGGTGTCCAAAGCATGTATATATGTTTTCCCCTATCTAGGTCAAGATCACAAGGAAGATGGAGGGACCAGATACAAATGGGATATGATGGGTAGGATGTGGAAGATAGGCAAACCAATTGTGGAAGTAGACTAGATGGGGGATTTACGCATGATTTCTATTTTCTAGGTTTTCATCATGGTACTTATCCAAGGTGATTGTTTGCCAAATTTTCACCATTAGAAAAATTATTTTCTCTTTACTATTTCTTTTATCCTTTATTTTTTTCTCTTTTTCTCTTTTTTTGATTTTTTTGACCTTTTGGACTAGGATGTGGATGAAGATGGATACAAATAGGGATATGGATATGTGGGTTGGGAAGATATGTGATAGAGGGGATGGATGAAGGACTCAAGCATCAAGTTCTATATGAGGTAATAAGAGACCATGTGTAAAGCGACCATTGGATGTTAGTACAACCTTATTAGAATGGATGGATTATGCAAGGGGATGGATCAAAGGGATTTGATGGGGTAGATATGTGGGATAATGGATGGGATGTTGGAAAGTATATGGATGGAATGATGGAGTGGATGTGTGATGGGGGACTATGTTCAGGAACAACATTGGAACATGTGATGGTGGATGTGAGAAGGTAGGTGGATGAATGGATGGAGAGTGTGGAGATAATGGAGTAGAGATAGTGAATTTTGGGACATAGGGACCCAAAATAGATTTAGGAGATGGAGGATACAAATGATTAGCTTGGGGATTAGCAACATTGGATGTCATTAGGGATTTTTCATTTGAAGGCATGACACCTTTTTTCTTGGGAATCCACATGGTTTTGAGTTTTGTTTTGGTGGGCCTTTGTGGCCTTTGGGATTGATTTGGATTTTGGATTTTATTTCTCTTTTTTTCAACATGTCTTTTGAAGGGGACATGAGGATATTTAGATTCATGTGGATGTTTGGATTTATGTATTTTTACTTTGGCATCCAAAGTGATTTTATTAGCAATGGGATGGGTAGGAGGTGATGGATGATGTGGAGAAGACATGGATAGAGTGATGTAGGTAGGCTTTTAATGATGGTGTGTGGATGGGGGATGTGAGATAGCATGCATGGAGGGGTACCTTTGTTGATACTGATTAGGAGTTATGAAGTTAGGATTTTTATGTTGTGCATTATGGATAGGTGATGGATTGATGAAATGATGAATAGGATGAGATGGAGGAGGTGAATTTTGGATATAAGGACCCGAGATAGACTATGTGTATGGAGGATGTGTGAAGTTTGGTGGAGGGACATAAGTACCCAAAATGGATTTAAAAGATGAAGGAGGAAAATAGAGGTTTGTTTTGAGATAATATGATGGAGGAGGGGGGATGGCGAAAAATGATTTGGTGGAATGGTGGTAAGTGCCTCTCATTCATTTAGAAGAGGATTGTTTAGGATGTATGGAGGTTGTACCAACATTTTTGGATTGTGATTCTTGGGGGATATATCCAAGACCCTATGTTCCTAGATGTTCTTTGACCTAGATGGGCTCTAAATTACCTTGCTCATGAAGGCCTAAACCTTTTCCTTGATAGTTCATGTTCTTGAGAATTTGATCTATGATAAGATTCTTATTCTTTTGGAAGCATGATGCGAGTTCATTAGCAGGCAAAGGAGGAAAAGTGGTGCATATAAAAAAAAATTCTTCTTCAAGAAGACTACAATAGGTGAGTGTGATGTTAATAAGGTAATACAAAAGTGGTGTTGGGGTGACAATGCTAGGAAGTGATGGCGGATCATGCGATGGAGATGAGGGGATAGAAGCATCATGATTAGGATGAATGAGTGATAAGGGATCAGGAGAGGGATTATGTGGTATGAAAATATCTGGATTACGGTAGTGGGTGATAAGGGCTCATGAGATGGGATGATTACATCTTGGGTGTTAAGGGGATAGTAGGATGGAGTGGACGAGCTAGTGTGATCTTGAGATGGAGTAGATAGGAAGATAGGATTAGGATTCGGTTGAGGAAAGGAATCATGAGATGGGATGGATGGGGGACTATGATCTTTGGATGGAGTGGATGGGATGGTAGGATCTTTATTTGGAGGAGGGGATATGATTGTATTCTTTGGCTCAAGCCCTTGGCATGGCTCATCGTGTGTGGGAGGCACAATGATGGATGAATGTTGGAGGGACTTCTTAGGTGGGGGGGATAGGAGGATGAAGAATTCATGAAGGTCGTGGGATTGGATTGGAATCCCCAAATTCGTAATATTAGGACTAGGAGGAGTGGATTGGATGTCTCCAATGGATTGGGTGGATCTAGCAATAGAAAATGGGGATTCAATGCATTCAATGGGTTTGGCGGGCTCAACCGTTTGGATGATGTTAGGAATGGTAATGGGAGTAATAGGTGTAGGATGGAGGGGCTCATCACTAGTGATTGTAAATGATAGAGTGATAGGGAATTGTTTCACAACATGAAGATGTGGATTTGGGGATGTCCCTATGAATATTTATTCACACACCACTCTTTCCCTTCGTGGTTTCTCTTTCTTTCATGGCTTCACCTTTTATTTTGGTATCACTCGTAGCTTTTCGGTCATCACCATGTGGCATCCTATCGGAGATTTCTTTCAAAATGCCTCTTCTTCCTTTTGTTGGGATTTATTTTCTTGGAAAATTTCCTCCACTTGTTTTCTTTCTGAGTGGGGCCCACATCGCAGTTACCTTTGTTGGGAGATTTCTGCATGGCGTTCATTTGTGCATATATTTTCTTGGGTTCGAAGTTTGTTGCAACGATCTCTATTTTGATGTTTCTTGTTCTTTCCTTATGTTTCTGCACGAACCATATCGCCTTGGGATGTACCTGTTGATGTGCTACTGGAGAATATTTTTGTTGGTGCCAGCTGGAGAAAATCTTGATCGTTTGTGGCTTCGCTAGAGCATCTTTCTTGTTAGGGTCTCTAGGTGGTGGGTTGGCTTATTTAAGCAAAATTTTCTTCATTTTTTTCTTGTTGTTAGATGGACAAAAATTTTATAGCACCGAGAATTAGCCTCTATGGTGTTTCATAATAAATACGGACTCGTAGACTATGCCATTTTGTTCGGCCTCTCTATTTTTAAGCATTTGATAGAACATTAAATTATGCTTGCATTTTCTAAAACATAAATATCTATTTCAAGATTTTGTAATATTTATATAGCTTAGTGTAATACAAATAATCTTACTACTCTTTTGTGTTATCTTCTGCTATATGGGTTATATTATGCAAATGGTTTGATTTTCTTATGTTTGCAGTGCTAGGAATTTTCTATTTGATATATGCTAACTACTACCTGAGCCTTTATTTTGGCAATGTGCTTACTTATCTCAATATTTCTCTGATGCATCTCCTTTGTTTAGGTTTGTTTATTTTATGTTTATCTTCTTTTCCTTTTCCTTCCCCCATTAAAAAATGAAGAGCCAGCTTCGATAAAACCCTAGAGGTCACTTAGCTACGTGCATAAGGGTAAGTGCACCAATCTGTGACACAATTTAGGTTCCAAATTGAAAAAATGATCAAAAAACCCTTAAATAAGGCCTTTGGCACATGCCAAATGTCTAAAAATACATTTGGTGCATGCCAAATGTCTAGAAATACATTTGTTGCATGCCAAATTTGGTGTGCACCAAATGTATTTCTAGACATAACATGCAAAAGTTGGGTTTGGAACCCTCATTTTGTCTTCAACCCGTAGCTTGAGAAGCAATATTTCAAGTTTGCAACTCGTGCTCACCAAATCTCCTCCATTATTTGCATCCTTAGCTTTCCATTTTCCACGAGAATGCCACCAACACATTGGAGAGGTCGAAGATTGCAAAGAGGTGTTTATTTTTATTCTATTTATTTCGAATTTGATTTGGAATGCAACTTTAAATAGATTTTTATAATAAAACTTTGTTCTAATTCTCAGGGAATGAATCTCCACCTCAAAACATTGAGATTTTACAATCACCCCCTCATCAAGAGCCTCCTATACAAGAACAACCCAAAACCCCTCCATCAATTCATAAGCATCCTCAAGGAACACAAGAAAATATTCAAAATCAAATTGAAAACAATAAAAGAGACATTCAAAAATTAATTGCAAGATTAACCAAGCATGTCGAAACCCGCCCTTATAGGAGAGGGATTGCTGAATCATTGAAGTCAATTTTAACTCATGTAGGAGAAATGAGCGAGCAAATGAATTTTTGGTCAACTAAGAGAGATGAGATGAGGCAATTTTATGCTAATGGTTTGTCATATGCAGATGTCAAAAAACTAAAAATTAGCAAAGCTGAGTTGTTTGCCCTATTTAAAGACCCAAAAGCCAATGAACCTTTATCCCATGCATGTAGGATGTTCCCCATCCATTGGTGCCACCATGATTTAATTAGAAATAAATTTTGGGAGTGGTGGTGGATGGTATTTGACCAACCTTCATGCGATAACCATGAGGTGCCACAATAATTTTTGAGGAAACTCTATTGCGAGTTTTTCCTCAATAAAATGCCAAACTATTTTGAAATCTTAGACTTTCAGGGTAGAGGTGGGGGCTCCACACACAATACACCTGCTGCACGATGTAATCCATAGCTGGCACCGAGAGCCTTGAGCAGACCCATGGTGGAGCATGTCATTTTTCCTTTTATTGTTAAGTACAATGTAGAGGTGGACATGATGAAGTCGATTGGCTTACTCACCTAGACCATTTTACAGTGTGTGATTCCTCTAGTAGAGCCTGGTGTGGAGGAGACGTGTATGCCCCGAGCTCCACCCCACCATTTTGGTGCTTGTGGTGTTGTTTGCATGTACGATTATCAAGGTGCTTGTGATGTAGCTACACAACCTACATTAGTTGCAGAGGCGATGGCTTTCACAAATGATATTCTAAATGATACATTCGGCATTGACACTTAGGTAAAATTTAGCAAGTTATTTTAATGTTGTTTATTAAAATATATTTTAAAATTTAAGAATAACTAAATTAGTAGAATTTTGATATGATGAAATTTCAGGGTCACACTATTCGTGAGGGATGCTCTATTCCTACAGACCCTTATACATTTTTGATGATGAGTCCACAGGTATGCAACTACTATTAAAGATATTATTATTGCATTTGAACAGTTGAATGTTATATTTGAATGTTTGTCTCATAACATGCTTTGGATTTAAAATAGTTTCCCGGTGCACCTTCTTCCTCCACACCTCGTGATTCATATCCTCAAACAACATACACTCAAGTAGCCTTTATTCATTATTAGGGTTGTAAATCTATGTTAGCTACTTTTCATAATTTTGCGTATATACAAATCTAAAAAATTGATGAGAAACACAAACATTGCATTCAAGTATTCCTTGATCGTGTCACATTATGTTCTCCTATATCAACATGATACCTGAGATATTGTTTCATTTGCAATTGTTGACAAGAGATAGCCCTGGTGATGTTGGTGGCATGATGGACCATGGAGTTGCTGCAGCAATAGCCAGTTCTAATCCATTGAGAGAGGTATGGAATAGATTAGTCGATTTGACATTATATTTTCTCTTTTATGGTCTATTATATAAAAATTTCACAATAATTTTATGTAGTTTAATTTCTATCTTCATGGTTGCTACAGGTGGTTGTCACTCTATATCGTGCACATGGTGATGCTTTAAATGTTCATGATGACTATATGTATGCGGTAAGTGATTATATTTTGTTATATGCCATTCCATAATTCAATTTCTATGTTTTAACATCTTTACTTTTAATCGTATCAGTTGAAGGTCCAGAGTGAAGAGAGGAGGATTAGCGGGCATGTTTGAAAGACAAGACAAGCAATAGTCACTCCATCTAGCCGAATTTTGAAGGCAGAACGGGATCTATTTCCTTCCCCTAGAGGGAAATGACTATGTATTAGTGTTATTTTTTGTATGCCTATGTGGAATTTTGGAACATATGTTTTGTACTATTGATATATATACATGATATTTTGTCCAAATGGCTCCTTTTTACTAAGCCTATATGGTTTTTTTGGATATATTTATATACTTTTATCAATATATATCATTGTATAGCCTTTCAGATTTTTGATTAAAGAAACTCTTATTTTGCTACTGCCATTCTTGAATGATGTTATCATGCATATCGTGTAATTTGTATGCTTGAATGTTGTAGGCATGGATTTTGTTTACATCTAATGCTTAATTAATTACTGTGGAATGTTGAATAAGCCCCATCTAAAGTGTATTGTATAAGTAAGCTCCATTCGTGGTGGTTTGTATCCTTTGGAATGCTTCAATTACTTGTGCCTCACCGATGCAGAGGCAAGGAGGCTCAAACCCAATTAGTTTGACAACCTATTTTGAGAAATCTACATAACCTCAAAGCCCCATCAAACCAAACTCTTCATTCAATGCCTTACCCAACAATCCACCCTTGTAGCACTCTGATGTAGAGCCAAGGTGGAGAAGACTCACAACAATGGAAATGTCAATTATCAATCAAGAACTCTTCTTCATAATGATTCAGCCTAATAGGCATCAACCCACCCTCAAGGGTCTCAACTCCTCAACCTTGCAAATGAACAAAAAGACTCCACCAAGGCCCTACAAAGACCATCAACATTCATACAATGACAATTGAATCAATTGACAACAATCCCTAAGTCAGATTCATCAAGGTTTCCAAAACTTACATTTGTGAATGGTTATTCTTGTAGTACTCAAAACTCAGTTTTAGCCAGATTTCTCCCAACATTTCAAAAACACTAGACAATTACACGATGGATTGAGATACCCTTTTTAGGGCTACACAACATACCAAAGAATCAGTGGTCTCTCTTTTTGACCGACATAGACTTTCAACACACCTACTTCAATTTTGGCTTCACAATTAGCCCTTTTTTTTCCAAAGGGACCACCCTTCCAACTTTAGGTATCTATCCAAATGCCTTGGAAATTCTTAGGTAATGGTGCCAAACCTCAAATTTTGTCATTAGTTTGTGTCTATAGAGCCTCTAACTCACAAAACCCAAGAAACCCTCCTAAACCTTCACAAAATCAAGGGTTTTAAACAAACATACAACTCCAGACCTCTCTCAACACTTCAAAAGCCCCAAAAAACTCAAAATAATTTTGCACGGACTCATCAGACCCTCACATAACCCTTATAGGCATTAATTCTTAAAAACCTCTCTTTGGTTCCTCACTTCCATGTTGGAAAACCCTTGTTCAGTCTTAGAATAGTCACAAAAACACCACATAATTATGAATCCTTATTCCAAAATGATTTTACACACTTATTATAACATGTTTTCAATCAATCCACCAAGATACAGTAGCAAACAATAGGTGGATTGATTGTTACATCACAAATTTCCCCTCAAACCCTTGATTCAGCAACACTGGGACAGTCACTGTTTGTGTTGGTTCTCTCTACAAACAAAGAATTAAGACACCAAATAAAAAATAAATGAATTATAAAACATATAGACACATCCTCTAAAATTATTAGACCATGAAGAACCTGTATGTGCCCATACAACACTTAAAAAGATCAAGAAAACAGTATTTTTCTAGAAAATTGCTCAAAACTGTGGTGTTTATTGTGTAAAATTATTATAAAACTTCTTCCACTCTCTCATTCGAGCCTTGGTAAGGATTTTTAAATAGTTTTCCAGCAACCATATTCTCCCCAATGCCCATAACCAACCTTGGGATTAGTTGGTCCCTTAATTACATTTGTTTGTGTTAAAGTTGCTTTATCAACATTTTACAACTTATATGATTTCTAATTGACTTCTAAGACACAAGACACCCTTTATTTGAATTATGTTTGATCTCTCAAAGCTTATTAGAAAAAATAAACCTAAAGACACTAACATTTCCCTATTGATGTATTCAAATAAAAAAAAATTGATGATGTGGTGTAGGTGCTCCTGCACCAAACTCAAAACCCGGTCCAAGCCTAATTTCTCCCAACCTTTCCAAAACACATGACCATTTAAAGGTGGATTAATATACCCTTTTTAGGGTTACACAACATATGAAAAAACCAATAGTAACTCTTTTGGACCAAAATGAACTTTCAATACACCTCACTCGCTCTAGGCTTCATAATTAGGCCTAATTTCCAAAGGAACCCCCTCACAAACTCACCTCCAAGCCAAGGAAACTTGAAAAAGTCTTAGGGATGCTCACCAAACTTGGGATTCTCCCATTTTAAGAGCCCCAAGAACTTGTTCTATTCCTCTACTCACAAACCGTCCTAAACCTTCATAAAAAGAAGGGTTTTAAAGAAACTCATAACTCCAGACCTCCCCCAATCCTTCCAAAGGTGAAAAAACCCCACAATACCTCTACCCTAACTTAAAGGACACTCAAAATCCCATTCCTTTCAGTATTTTTGAGATTCAGTACTTGAGTTCCTTACTTTCATGGTGGAAAGACCCCTGAACAACATTAGAACTTCACACCCCACTAAGTTTATTCATTCTCTCGGCCTCCAAAGTAAATTCATACACCAAACTAATCATGGTACAGGCCAATCCACCAAGCAATGGGGTCAGAATAGTAGGTGGATTGGCTAATGTGTCGTGGTGTTGCCCTCAAAACCCCTAACACAAAAAATAGAGCAGTAACCAAGTTTTCTGATCCCACACACACCAACGATGGATTTAAACCTTCAAAATAGATGCAAAGAGAGTAAAAACATATGCAATCAAGTATCCAAAGCCTCAAGTCATGATAGACTTGTATGGGCCTGTGCAAGGCAAAGAAAATTCAGGAAAACAAAGAAAACCAGTGATCAGCGTTTTCAAGTATATTTTGTTATTAGAAACTGAACAAAATCAACCCTCAACTTGGGGTATTACAGCAATATATCTTGATACCACCTTCCAACTACCCCTTGAGCCGATCAACCACCATAACCACCCTTTGTTAGACTTCTAAGATGGCAATTTGCCAATTTTTCTCTTAATTACCATTCATTCACAACTTGATTTTGCAAATACCACCTAACTGACCTATTAAGCCTTTTAAATACAATTGCAAGGTATTTACATAGCATTTAGAAATATACAGAGCAAATACAATAAATATTTTAACTAATGAATTGTAAAAAATGGACTTTTGTAGTTTATATTCATGTCATTGATTACATTGAATTAGATGACAAAATTTCAATTACAATATAGCTTTTGACAAAGCCAACCTAAGCAGTTATGCAATTACTTCACATTGCATAACTAATAACTAGGAGCAGCTGCCAATTGCTTTAGCTTGTCATGGAATTCCATGAGACCACATTTCTTTGAGGCATTTTTTCAAATAGTTCATTCCCTTGTCTATGCTACGACATTTTTCATATATGTCTACCAAAGCATTTTATGAAATAGTTCATTGCCTTCTTGCTATGGCTAAAAGCCTAAAATAGATGCTTTCGAACAAGCTATGGATGCTTGGAAAAAATTTAGGAAAGCATAATAGTAAGAAATAGCATATACAAGCCATTGAACTTTTTCAAAAAATGCCTCAAAGAAAAGTGGTCTCATGGTGATCGAATTCCATGACAAGCCATAGGCAAGGCAGTGAATTGTTTGATAATATGCCTCAACTACTTGCATTTGACAACTTTTTCCTCAAGTGAAAATTAGCCATCATAGGAAAAAGCCTCTAAGATAGCGAAAACTAAGAAAGGTTATTGTAGAGAGGCCCAACGTGATCCCATAGGATCAAATGAGAAGTTTCTAAGCATCAAGATGTCCAACTAATAGCATGTTGAATTTCACAACCATTTTGCACTTTGGACCCTTAAGGGATCGATCCGGTTGAACGTAGCTCGGAGCGATTCTGTGTGTTTAGGTGCAAAAGAGGACCATTCCTAGCGTAAACATACCTATTCGGATGCATTGGAATAGTTCGTTTAATCACATGAGCTACAGAACGAAAGTTGCACCACTTTGCAACTTTCAACTACTTGCATTTGACAACTTTTTCTCCGAGTGAAAATTTTCCAGCACAGGAAAATGCCTTCGAGATAGCAAAAACCGAGAGAGGTTATTGTATATGGGCCCAACGTGATCTTGTAGGATCAGATGAGAAGTTTCTAAGCATCATGGTGTCCGAGTAATAACATGCTGAATTTTGCAGCCATTTTGCACTTTGGACCCTTAAGGGATCGATCCAGTTGAATGTAGCTCAGAGTGATTATGCATGTTTTGGTGTGAAAGAGGACTAGTCCTAGCGTAACCATACCCACCCAGATGCATTGGAATAGTTTGTTTGGTCACACAAGCTATAGAATGAAAGTTGCACCACTTTGTACCTTTCAACTACTTGCATTTGACAACTTTTTCCTCGAGTGAAAATTCGCCACCATAGGGAAAAGCCTCTGAGATAGTGAAAACCGAGAAAGGTTATTGTAGAGGGGCCCAACATGAACTCGGAGGTTTAGACGAGAATTTTCTAAGCATCACAGTGTCCAAGTAATAGCATGCTGAATTTCACAGCCATTTTGCACTTTGGACCCTTAAGGGATCGATCCGGTTGAACGTAGCTCGGAGAGATTCCACGTGTTTAGGTGTGAAAGAGGACCATTCCTAGTGTAAAAATACCCACTCAGATGTGTTGGAATAGTTTGTTTGGTCACACGAGCTGCAGAACAAAATTTGCACCACTTTGCAACTTTTTCCTTGAGTGAAAATTTTCCACCATAGGAAAAAGCCTCCGAGATAGCGAAAACTGAGAAAGGCTATTGTAGAGGGGTCAAACTTGAACTCATAGGTTCAGACTAGAATTTTCTAAGTATCACGTTGTTCGAGAAATAGCATGCTAAATTTTGCAGCCATTTTGCACTTTGGACCCTTAAGGGATCGATCTGGTTGAACGTAGCTCAGAGCGATTTCGCGTGTTTAGGTGTGAAAGAGGACCATTCCTAGCATAAACTTACCCACCTGAATGCATTGGAATAGTTTGTTTGGTCACACGAGCTGCAGAATGAAAGTTGTACCAATTTGCAACTTTCAACTACTTACATTTGACAACTTTTTCCTCGAGTGAAGATTTGCCACCATAGGAAAAAGCCTCCGAGATAGAAAAAATCGAGAAAGGTTATTGTAGAGGGTCCCAACATGAACTCATAGGTTTAGACAGATATTTCATAATCACCATGATTTACGAGTAATACCCTGTCAAATATTGTTGCCCTTTTGCACTTTGCACCCTTAAGGGATCAAGTCGGTTGAACCATAGTAGTTATTCATTAAGACAAGCATCATGAATGTATGAACACAAGGGAACTATGAAGGGTCACTTTACATGGCAATGTGCAAATGAAAAGGACAGATTAGAAATGAGTAGTGATCAGTTGTTAAGTACAGTGAGTGTATGATTATAAAGTGCTTGACAATCAAATTCACTCACCATAGTCAATGTCCTATGACTGTCAAGTCTATGGCTATCAGTGTCTAAAGACTCCAAGAGCTATGGTTGTGTATGCAGCAATAGGTCCTTATGAATGTGGATTCTTCAAAAAATACAGTAAGTCAATGACAAATATTACAATAGTGATGGAAGAACATCTTGAAAATCCTCCCATTTTTCAATACTTGTAGCAATACATGTAGGGAAATAATCCTCCCATTTCCAACACAAATCATGAAATATATTGCTCTTGAGAAAATGACAAAAGGAGTTGTTGCCCAATTTCTTTTTTCCATTCCACCTCAACTGGCCCAAATATTTGCATTCCAAAAAATTTCAAAACATGTACATCACCTACTCCCTATGAAACACATGGGTAGTAGCCTCTCTATGCTTGTGTAGTATCATAGGAATTTGGTCCACAAAAAACCTGCAAAAGCCAGTTAATCTTAGACATAGACTCACATAAAATCATTAAAAGAGAAATAACTAAATCATGTCAGTCATACAGCTGACAAGACCTACTATCACCTTCATGCATGCTAGATAAGGAGGTCGATTGAAGGTCCTACAATGGTGATGTGCCCCTTCCCTACTTTATCATCTCTCAATGACCCTAAATATAGATTTCAAATATATCATTGAGAGGCTTAACATAAAACGTGTAGCATATAACAATCCGATAAATCTAGGAGATGGAAAAGAAAGAGAAGATTGACAACCAAAAAATGCACCAGCAACCGATGTTTCTCATACCACTGAACACTTGCACCAGCAACCAATGTTGTTCCTTTCTTATATACTTTGAAAAACTTCAGTATTACCTACACTCAAAATTAGAAAAGGATCAATGATAGTCGTAAATGCATATGACATCAAACAGTAATAGTGAAAAAGCCTTATTGCAAGGTGTTGGTCCAAAAGAGTGATCAATAACATGGCTTTACAAATTTAGTGTGCATACTTACAAATCAATCCAGGGAACCATCTTCATCTACTCTAGTCTTTATTGTGTCGAGTATTGCCTTGTGGTCAAACTCACGCACTTTCCACAAGTTCTTGTTCACAGGTTTACCCTTATATTTGATCAAATGAATGTTGGTGGTGACGACAAGGTTCGAATATTGAAGAATTTTCCAATGCGTGTCGAAGTCCTCAAACAACCAAACTACAACATTCTTAACTGGATACCTTCAAAGCCTAGTTCCAGTAACAACCATCGAACCTGTAGGATATTATATGTTTTCTCTGTCTATAAATGGGGACTCCAATTTCTTTTTGGCCTCGATACAATGGCACAGGTAATAATCTATACCCTCTTCATTGTCTTCATCTGCAATTACCGCATAAATGTGCCCTGCATTGATATGTTCATCTTGTTAGATTTATTTACTAAGCAACATAATAAAACTCATAAGTAAGATATATTACCTAGTTCTAGTAGGTCCAATACATGATCAAATTCAATGGATGATTGCATCTCCGTGATTTGTAGAGCCATCAGGAGCTAATAAGTGTCAAGTGGGGTTAGACTTCTTACAGACCATTCATCAACCCACTCTGTTTACTCGCAATCATTCCATGATTGAAGTGTACATGCATAACAAAAGCATGCCATCCTCCTTGTACAGATAGTCCATGTACCTGCATTGGAGCTTCTAAAAGAGTGTAGCTCACTCGATCCTGTTAGTGTACAACAATCATCATATTTTGCAATGTTAGTATCATCTACTAAATGAAAAAATCTACAAACTAAAGAATTGCCTTCACTACCTGGACCCATTGAACCATTGCACCACTAGACAATTGATCTTGCATCTGTCAACTTTACATTGTTTGTGTAGTTTAACTCTTCTCATGCTAGGGCTCTTTTGAAACATGCACTTGCTCCATCATGCTCCCCCTTTCCATGCCCGACCTCTAAGAAGTTCCACATATGTTGAACACCACTAATCTTATGCATCCTGCTCAACCAGTAAAACATTTTGGTGTTCTTGAATTGTGATGTAAAATTATCTGACCATATGATATGTTGACTAAATGGTATGCCCCTACTAGCCAGATCGGCATAGAACATATGAAAGAAACCTTGAACAAACTCTGCAGAATGTGTGCGATCATCACTGATGTAAAAGTGATACTCCCTCAATACTTTCCTATTTTCCTTTGTACTATCATTTGCATGAATGAATGCTATATGTACAAATATAGAAACCTGCACAGAGTTGTATTACTATCATTGCACCTCATTCTGTGGTTGTAGTGTGTAGTTCTCAATGAATTCGACAACTAAAACGATATGACGAAGTGGAAATGTGTCCTTGCATAACTTGAACTATGAGTCCAAATATTGTGCTCTGTGTGTATGCATTGCATAATGATAAACCACCCGATCACAAAAAATGCCCATAAACTGATACACTGGAATCTTATCACTAACCAATTCACACTTCTTTGCTTCTTTCCCATCTTTTAGACTATATGCCACTGTCGTATATTTTCCAAATTCCATAATTTTGTCACCAATTGTGTGTGTACTAGCCATGTGTTGGCAAATTGGAAAATGTTGCATTCCACCACAATGATCACATGTGCCATCCAAACATGATTTTTGTAAAAAATTGACCATCCTCTCTTTCACATAAAATGGAAGACAAATTTTTTTAATGATTTAGGTGGAGGCATTATGTTACATTCCTACAAAACATTGTCAGTATGCATATCTACACATATACGTCGATAAACATCATAATGGTTAGAAAAATAAATATGAACCCTACAACAACAAGTAGTGCATGTGTGATTTATTTTGACATAAAAAGAATTTAGCATTTCAAAATATCTTTGACATATTTTAATTTCAAGAAACTTTTGTACAAAATCAGCAAAAAATTGGGTTTGAGTGGTATCCAAATAATGCATTGGATGTGGCTCATGGTTTATACTAACAATTCTCCTTCTTAAAACATATCTTTGATTAGGAGAGGTCCTTGTGTTATCCTTCCAATAATTCACAATTAAAGATCTCAAGCCTTGAGCAATTCTTGTGTCTTTCCGTGGCACTCTACCCGAAAATGCCCATAACTCATTGCCATTTGGATCCTCCACTCTTTCACGCCTTCCTTTGGATCTCATTAGAGATGATCTACTTATTTTCAAAGACTTACTTGCCTTTGTAAGGTTCACCTTGTTCCTTGTTTGACTGCTTAATAGTGTTATTGTCATCACACGTCATGTGGCACAACTATCCTTCATGCGTGAGGTGGAACCCACGCTCTTGTATGCACTCATAAAGTTCCTTACAATGGAATTTTCACTTGAGTCATTCAAAACTCTTAGCCAAAGAGCCTTCATTGTGGGCCTAAATTTGAGTTGCCTCATCATTTCAACAAATAGTTGGCATCTTCCACCCTCACTTAGCTTCGCAAAAAAAAAACTCCATATCCTTTCTACATATCTTTGACATGTACATTTTGGAATCTAATTAGGCATCCATTTCAAAACATTGGAATCAATATCAATCAAAAATGTAGGTTTTCTATGCAAAAATCTAGGAGGAGTTCTCAAATGTAAATTTGTGTCAATATTGGGAAGGTCAACAACATCGGGGATAGATCGTGTACCTTCAATTGGAGGTGCAATTGATGGCATACCTTGAGATTGACATGTAAATGATGTTGTACCTCCAACTTGAGATGTTGTTTGTGGAGTTCCTTCAAATAGAGATGTGTTTGCTGATGTACTTTCAAAACGCAATGTTTTTGATGGTGTGTCTTCAATTGGAGATGTGATTTTCGATGTACCTAGAAAACCACATGTTGTTGTCAATGTGTCTTCAATTGGAGATGTGCATTGAGCTTAACCTATGGTTGATGATGTTCCCCCAACTTTTGTATTCATTCTTGTCCTTCCATGAACTTTCCTCATCCGTGCCCTTTGTTTTGCCAATTTGACATCTCTCTTAGATTGCACATAAGTTTTTGGTTGTATGGGCTGCAATTCCTTTGCTTCACAAGCTACATTTTTTGTTTCTCTTCTCCTTGCATTTTTAACTGCATGCTCTTCTAGTGTTAGAGGCTTCGGTCATTTCCTCGGCGTGACCTTGAATTCTACATGTCCACAAACACACATAGAACAAAATTAAGTAATGCATTTTACAAAAAAATTGATGCAGAGAAGGGTGGAAACCATTCAATACAGCAAATCAATGAGTCACAAACCTAGGGTATAAATTGCTGCCACCTAAACGAAAACTAGACTCTTGTGTTTATTTTTCTCAAAAGAAAATTTTTGATTGTCAACAAAGTCATGAAGAATATGGATTCAAAGAAGGGTATGTGATGCTATATCTTATCATTATTCACTATTTCTTTGGCAATCAGGTTTTCCAAATTAGATGAAAATAAAAGTTTTCCAAATTAGTTGGAAAAAGAATGAAATACAATGAATTCCACTAGCCATGCTGGAAATGGACTACTATAAGCAATTGAAATAGAATTCATAAGTAAATTTATGTTAAGGAAATGTCATGTTTTTTTATTTTTTTTGTTCTTCAAACTCATAAAAATTGAACTTTTTTATGCAAATCCCATCTAATTCAATGTTAAATTCTAAGTCCAATTGTTATGATTAATAAAATCATTAAGGAAATTTAGTTTATATTGTCAAAAACAAACAAATATACTAAAGACAAACATTTCAATTTACCAAAATGAATATATTACCTCAGATAATATAAAATGATGTAGAAACTTCAAAATGTCTTCTTCTACATTGTCTACCATGCAGATTGGTGGTAAAAAGGTGATGGATCAAGCATAGATTGGTACAATATGAAGTCAACTGCAGAAAAAAGGAATTTCTGACTCGGATAAAGCACTAAACCAGACAAGCATAGGAGAATGTGGGCTTGAATCACAGGGTCAAACCTTATTTTTACCATTTCAAGGTAAAACCCATTTGGCGGGTGCCAAATATGTTCCGCTAAAAAGGAGAGACTTTAGAGAGAGGGAGTCAAAGTGGGAGAGAGGGGGTGGGAAGGAGAGACCTAAGAAAGTAGGGTGGGAGGTAAGTGAGGCCTCACAAAGAGGGATTGTGACATAAGTGAGGCTTAATCCCTCAAACCTTAAACCCTAATCCATAGAGACAGAGAGAAAGAGTGAGAGAGGGAGGGAGAGGGAGTGGGAGGGAGACAAATTGGGAGAGAGGGGGTGGGAAAGAGATACCTAAGAGAGTAGGAGAGAGAGGGAGTGAGAGATAGAGGGATGGGAGAGATACAAGGAGTGAGAGAGAGAGAGACTTGAGAGATAGAGAGGGGGTGGGAAGGAGAGGGAGTACTCAAGATAGAGGGATTCGAGAGAGATGGAGGGGGTGGGGGGAGATACATGAGATAGACAGAGAGAGAGAGTGGGAGGGAGATATCTAAGAGAGGGAGAGAGAGAGGGAGAAAGATAGAGTGGGAGAGATTAAGAGAGAGGGAGTGGGAGAGGGATGGGAGAGAGATAGAGGGAGTGAGTGAGTGACATACCTAATAGAGGGATTAGGGTAGAGATTTTAATTGGGTTTAAGGGTTTAAGTGTTGAGGGATTAGGGTATTGATTTGAGGGTATAGGGTTTGAAGGAGATGGGAGAGAGATAGATGGATTGAGTCAGTGAGAGAGAGACCTGAGAGAGGGAGAGGGGGTGGTATGGAGAGAATTGAAAGAGAGAGACAGAGGGAGGGAGGGTTAAGGGTAGAGGGTAGAGGGTTTAATGGTTTAGGGTTTAGGGTTTAGGGTAGAGGGGAGAGAGATAGAGGGAGTGAGTGAGTGTGTGAGAAAGAGAGACCTAAGATAGAGAGAGGGAGTGAGTGAGTGAGTGAGATACCTAAGATTCCCTCTCTAGTTCTCTCTACCTAGTTGTCCCTCTATACCTATTTCTCTCTCCTTACCTCTCTACTCTCTATCTCACCACTCCCTCCATCTCACTCTCCCTCCTTCCCTCTCTCCCTCCTATCCATCCCTCTCTCCTTCCCTCTCTACCTACCTCTCACTCCACTACCTACCACTCTCTCCCTCACCCATCTTTCTCTCTTACTCTCTCCTTCCCTCTCTACTCTTTATCTCTCCCCCCTTCCCTATCTAATCTATTTCTATCTCTACCCCTTCCTTTGTCCCCTTAATTTCTCTCCTCTCACTCTCTCTCCCTCTCACACACACTCACCTCAATCTCCTCCTTTCCTCTCCCACCATCCCTCCACTCTCCAATTCTCTCTATCTATCATCTCTCTCTACATCTCCTTCCCTCTATATTTAAGGGTAGAGGGAGAGACTTGAGAGAGAGAGAGTAGAGGGTTTAAGGGTATACAGAGGAGAGATAGAGGGATTTAGTGAGAGAGAGAGGGAGGGAGGGAGGGAGTTATAGAGAGATAGAGGATATAGGGTTAAGGGTAGAGGGTAGAGGATTAAGAGTAGAGGGGAGAGATATAGGAATGAGTGAGTGAGTGAGTGAGTGAGAGAACTGAGAAAGGGAGAGGGGGTGGGAAGGAGAGACCTAAGAAAGTAGGGTGGGAGGTAAGTGAGGCCTGATAGAGAGGGATTGTGAGATAAGTGAGGCCTAATCCCTCAACCCCTATACCCTCTTAATCCCTCAACCCTCAACCCCCAACCCTCAACCCTCAACCCGTAAACCCTAGTCCATCAACCCCCATACCCTCTTAATCCCTCAACCCTCAACCCTTAACCCTTAAACCCTAATCACTCAACCCCCATACCCTCCTAATCCCTCACCCCTCAACCCTCAACCCTTAAACTCTAATCTCTCAACCCCCATATCCTCTTAATCCCTCAACCCTCAACCCTTAACCCCTAATCCCTCAACCCCTATACCCTCTTAATCCCTCAACCCTCAACCCGTAAACCCGTAAACCCTAGTCCATCAACCCCCATACCCTCTTAATCCCTCAACCCTCAACCCTTAACCCTTAAACCCTAATAACTCAACCCCCATACCCTCCTAATCCCTCACCCCTCAACCTCAACCATTAAACCCTAATCCCTCAACCCCCATATCCTCTTAATCCCTCAACCCTCAACCCTTAACCCCTAATCCCTCAACCCATATACCCTCTTAATCCCTCAACCCTCAACCCTTAAACCCTAATCCATCAACACCCATACCCTCTTAATCCCTCAACCCTCAACCCTTAACCCTTAAACCCTAATCACTCAACCCCCATACCCCTAATCCCTCAACCCTCAACCCTTCAACCCTAATCCCTCGACCCCTATACCCTCTTAATCCCTCAAACCTCAACCCTGAACCCTTAAACCCTAATCCATAGAGACAGAGAAAGAGTGAGAGAGATGGACGGAGAGGGGGTGGGAGGGAGACACATGAGAGAGAAGGAGAGGGAGACAAAGTGGGAGAGAGGGGGTTGGAAGGAGATACCTAAGAGAGTACGAGAGAGAGGGAGTGAGAGATAGAGGGATGGGAGAGATACAAGGAGTGAGAGAGAGAGACTTGAGAGATAGAGAGGGGGTGGGAGGGAGAGGGAGTACTTGGGGGAGAGGGAGTACTCAAGATAAATGGATTTGAGAGAGATGGAGGGGATGGTGGGGAGATACATGAGATAGAGGGAGAGAGAGAGAGTGGGAGGGAGATATCTGAGAGAGGGAGAGAGAGAGGGAGAAAGATAGAGGGAGTGAGAGAGAGAGAGGATGTGGGAGAGAGATAGATGGAGTGAGTGAGAGAGACAAAGAGAGGCTTGAAAGAGGGAGAGGGGATAGAATGGAGAGACTTGAGAGACAAAGAGGGAGGGAGAGTGGGTGGGAGGAGAGACTTGAGAGAGAGAGAGGGAGAGAGATTGGGAGAGAGATAGAGGGCATGAGAGAGAGAGGGACTTGAGAGAGTGAGGGAGTTGGTGGGAGGGAGATACTTGAGAGAGATGGAGAGGTAGACAGAGACAGATAAAGGGAGTGAGATAGGGAAGGAGTGGAAGGGTTTAGGATTTAAGGGTTGAGGGTTGAGGGTTTAGGGTATAGGATTGAGTGTTTAAGGTTTTAAGGGTTAAGGGTATAGGGTTGAGGGATAAGGGAAGAGAAGGTGGGATGTATGGAGGGAGAGTTGGAGGGAGAAGTGAGATAGAGATAAGGAGATAAGAGGAG
>CM021108.1:176483029-176551624 GCA_007115665.2 Sequoiadendron giganteum
AGAATGAGGTATAGAGGGATAGGTAGGTAGAGAGAAGTAGAGAGCTAAGGAGAGTTGGAGGGAGAGGTAGGGATGGAGAGAGAGGTAGGTAGAGAGAGTAAAGGGAGATATAGAGAAGTGGAGAGGGAAGGAGAGATGGATGGAGTGGTAGGGATTGAGGGAGAGATAAGGATTTATAGAGAGGTGAGAGAGTGAAATAGAGAGAGAGAGAGGTAGGTAAGGAGAGGGAGGGAAGATAAAGGGAAGTAAGGAATGGAGGAGAGAGGGAAGAAGAGGTAGGGAGGGAGAGATAGGTGGGATAGAGAGATAGAGGAGGGAGGGAGGGATATTTGAGGAGAGAGGGGTGAGATAGAGAGAAACAAAGTAAAGAGGGAAGGGGGAGAGAGAGAGGTGATAGAGAGAAGTAGAGGCGTAATGAGAAAGGTAGATAGATTGAGAGAGGGAAAGAGAGAGGGAGAGAAAATGAGGTATATAGGGGTAGGATAGACAAAGAGATGTAGAGTGAATTTTGGTGGAAGAGAGAGAGGAGGGAGGGATAGGTAAAGATGGATAGTTGAGATAGATAGAAGGAGAGAGATATAGGTAGAGAGAGGGAAAAGAGATATATAAAGAGGGGGAGGGAGAGAGGAGAGATAGAAAGAGGGGGAGGGAGGGAGATATAAAGAGAGTAGAGAGGGAGGAGATATATAGAGAAAGGATTAGAGAGGGAAAGAAGGTGGAGATATTGAGAGAGAGGAGGCAAAGAGGGAGAGAGAAATAGGTATAGAGGGAAAACTAGGTAGAGAGAAGTAGATATGAAAGGAGAGAGAGGTGAGACAAAAATAGAGAGAGGTCTAGGTAGATAGAGGGAGGAGGAGATAAAGATAAAAATAGAGGGAAGGAGAGAGGGAGGAAGAGGTAGGGATGGAGAGACAGAGGTGAGAGAGATGGGAGAGAGAAGGGGTGAGATAGAGAGAAAGAGAGTAGATAGGGAAGGGGAAAGAGAGAAGTGAGATAGGTGATAGAGATGTGTGATGGAGCTTAAAATTAGAGAGATAAGGAGGAAGGTGGAGAGATTGAGATGGAAGGAGGGGGGAGAGAGAGATGTATAGAGGGATAGGTTAGATAGAGAAGTAGAGAGCAAAGGTGGGTGAAAGGAAGAGAGAGGGAGAGAGAGAGAAGGAGAAAGAGAGGTGAGATAAAGAGAAGTAGAAAGGGAAGGAGAGAGAGAGGGAGATAGAGAAAATTAGAGAGGGAGGGAGGGAAGGAGAGAGAAGTGAGATAGAGAGAACTAGAGAGGGAAGGAGAGAGAATGACAAGATAGAGAGTAGAGAGGGGAGGAGAGAGCGAGGGAAGCAAAGAGAGAGAGAAAGAGAGGAGAGGGAGGGAGGGATAGGTAGGTGTAGAGAGTAGAGAGAGATATATAGAGATTAAAGGAGAGGGATGAGAGATAGAAAAATGTAGAGAGGGAAGGAGGGAGGGAGATAGATATTGGAGAGGGAAGGAGAGAGAGATGGACATGTAGAGACATAGTTCTTGAGCTCAAGGAAGATATTGTTAGATAAAGGGATGGAGATAGTGAGAGAGAGAGAGGTCTAGAGAATAAGAGATGAAAATGAGTGAGATAGATGAAATTTGACCTCCTGAGTACTAAAATTTGACCTCCTGATTACTGAAATTTGACATGCATGCTAATTACTGATATTTGACTAAGTTTGAAATTTTTAAGATCTTCGAAAAACTAGAATTTGCATTATAACTCTTAGAGATCAGAAACCACTCTCAAACATCATGCCTATATATACATGAAATATAGCTTAAAGTATAAGAAATTAAATTTCCATATGTAAATATCAACTTATACTTAAATGTTTATTTCATGTATATAATTTCCCTGACAGAGAAAGCAAAAATCGAGTTCTGTGCAAAGAAAAATGACTCATCACATTTGGCACATGCCAAATGAATCATCACATTTGGTGCACGCCAAATGTGATGAGTCATTTGGCGCTCGCCAAAAGGCCTACTTTAGATGTGTTAATTAACAAGATTTGCTAAATTTTCTCATATTTTCATCCATGCTCCCCATCTCATTTGCACATCTTTCAATGCAAGTTTATAAAAAAAACCGTGATAGTGTTAACCTCTATCTCAGCTATCTAAATAGATTAAAAAAATATATTTTGATTTAGTTAAGGTTTTGATCCATGGCTTCTATTGTAAATGCCTTTGTTTTTGGTCAAAAACCAACATGTGCTAGGTTTAGGATAGATTTTTACACATTCATCAGAACGTGAAACAAATTGTGTTTTTTGAAACTAGACTCCATTCTACACATGAAAAAAAAAAATCAATTTTTGATTAGTTTGCAAAAAAATTGGGGGGGAGCACGCTCAAATTTCAGCTTTTCAGGATGTATCCACTTTGAAAATTCATAAAATATTATATATTCATTAAAAAATATATCCGAAAGAAGGAGGATAAACGACATGGTGTTAGCTAATTTCTCATCATTGGGATTTTTGAAATTCTAAAAAAAAGTTAACCAAAAAGGGGGGAGCCCTCAGGCACTATGTTATTTATTTGATAAAAACAAGACCTATTTTGCACCCCCCCCCTTTTTGAGACCCTTAATCTTCATTAATTTCAAAAAAAAATAGTATCTTAGAAACTAGACTCAGAGCATTTCAACTTTTGTTCTTGTCGGATCTTGAAATTTTGAGCGTAACTATCTTCATTTTCTCATGCAATTAGATTTTCCTGATTTCAGAGGAAAAAAAATGGCATCTTAAGAGCCAAAATTGTGTCATAGATTGGTGCACTTACCCATAAGTCCCCCAATAGCTAATTTTCCCATAAGGCTACTTCCTGCAAACTTTTATATGAATAGCTCTTTTTTTGGCATGTCTGATGGGATGAACTAAAATGTTTGCAAATCAATCAGAGTGTATGAGCCATAGACTCATCACTAGGTCTCAAACCACAAGAATTCCTATCCTTCTTGTACCACCATTGGTTTCAATCAAGGAGAGAAGTCAGTAGGCTAACACTTCACCTCAGACTTCTCCTTTGCCCCTTATGCAAATAGCTATAAATTTTGTAGCATGGGATGTTGGTAGTCCTTTGATAGCTTCTATACCTCCTACAATGTGGGCTCCAATCCCAAATTTTTCTTTAAAGGCTATCTCGAAGTTCTTCGGAGATGATTCAAAAATTCCAGCGGATCACTTGCAAGATGTGGCTGATGTATGTCAAGTTCGTGGCATTACTAATGAGAATGTGGCTTTGTGGTTTCTCATAGCCTCTTTCAAACGGAAAGTGTTGGACTGGTATCATGCTCTTCTAGCTAATACAATTAGCATTTGGGATTAGCTCAAAGATCCTTTCTATAAGCGCTTCTCAAATAATGGTGACAGATCTTCGCTATATCACGAGCTGACTCATATAAAGCGGGCTCCTCATGAATCTTTGGCTAATTTGAATGCTCGGTTTCATTTGACTTGGTAGAGGGTTCTTGTTGATAGTCGACCACCTCTAGATCTGGCATTCATGCTCTATCTCAAGTCTATAAATGCTAATATTTCTATGATGCTACAAGCTCTCGGTAGGAATACCTTACCCGATGCATATAGCCTTGTCGTCACTGTGGAGAACAATCTTAGTGCTGCCAAAAAATTAGCACTATGACCTAGCATGTCATTGTTCCCAGAATCAACCATAGAAGAACCAAAGGTAGCTTCAACCAGTATTCCCGATACCCCCCATTCTATGTATGTATACCAGAGAATGACGCCGAGCATGGCTCCAGTGCCTAACCCCCTAGTGGCTGAAGTGAATGACATGAAGGAGCAATTGTTAACCATGAAAAATTAGCTAACCAATATGAAGTGGCAATAGTATACCTACCAGAAGACTTCTTACCAAAACTACCAAGGCGAGAAACCTCCTTTCCAATAGAATCAGTGGCAGGATAGATCATGTAGTAATACCCAAGCTCAACAGAACAATCAGGTCATTCCCATGACTATGCCAATGTAGACCATCTATCCTAGTTCAATTAAAGAGCTGGTAGTAGGACAAAATAATCTTACTAAGGAGATTAATCCATGGTGGTTCCCTTGCAATGATGCACACATGTCCTAAAATTGTGCATGAGGGAATTTTCAACAAAAGATAACAGAGCAATGTAGTCAAGGCATCATGCCCAATTTTGGAGGTCATACACATGCCTCTCAACAAATGGAGAACGCAATTCTCATAGCTCAAATGCAAGGAATGTCTATAGAGCAAGAGCTAGATATAGCTCCAAACCAGGCACTCTTTTCTTGGATGGAAGGAGAGGAGTCAAAATTCATGAATTAAATTCCGGTGACCCAAGCAACGCAAGTACATTTAGACTACAATACTCATTCCAAGAAGAGGCTCACTGGAGAATTCACATCTTTACAGAGTAAAGGGTCACCTAATTCAACGCCCAATCCATTGGAAAATTTTTCATCAGTTCCACAGCAGCCTAGGGTCATTGTTCCAAGTCTTGAGAATCCACCTCCACTAAAAGCAAAAGCTACCACAACCACCTCGGTAGTTTCCAAACATCTAGATGCACTAGCTTTGAGGCAGAAGGAACCAACTACCATAGCTCATCAGTCACAAACGCCATTCAATGTGGTGGAACAACTAAAGAAATCCTCTACTAATTTTTCTTTGTGGGATATCTTGGCCATCCCAGAGCAAAAGCTACTATTACAAAGGGCATTATCAAGAGAAGAGGACATGAAGATTCTTGAGTAGCCCTTAGAAGATAAGATAACCAAGCTCGACCTGGACAGAGTTCTAGCAAATCAACCAAAAGAAAAGGTCAAAAAAGAGAGTAATCCTAAACCCAAGCCTTTCTTTATAACACTTATCATTGGTAAAAAAATACTGCATAATTGTATGATTGACTCTGGTGCTAGCACCACCGTCATGCCTAAGCAAATGGCTGAAGCTCTGGGACTCAAATATGAGCCTCTTAAGAATGGAGTCATGCAACTCAATGGTAACAAGGTTGAAACCGTTGGAGTAATCAAAGAATTTCCTATGACATTGTTTTCTTGTCCCAGCATTATCGTGAATCAAGATACTGTGTTCATTGACATCCCTCCTTTGTTCGAGATATGTCTATCCCAAGAATTCACTCCAAATGTTGGAGGTTACCTAGCATTGGACTGGTCACACTTGATCCTAAGAACCAAACATGGACCTAAGATGAAGTTACTGTCGGAATCTTTACATTCCAAGCATGTGGCTGATGAAGTCGTGATCAATTTTGAGGCAGCACATACCTCAATCACCTCATAAGAGATTCTCAATGTTGAACTTCTTGAGGATGAAGAAGAAAGAAGCTCCCATACGGAGAAAGAAGAATCTCTCTTGAATGAATTTATAAACACAAACCATTTTGGCAACTATCATACAACTAGGCTAGGAACAAATGTCATACATGTGAATGATCAGATTATGCTTAGAGTGACTAAAGCATCTAGAAGAGAAGGGACCTTAGATCTATGGACATTTCACTTTGATGGAGCAAGATGTAGAGTAGGATTCAATGTAGGAATATGTTTGGTCTTACCGCTTCCACTTCACATGCTCAAACAATGAAGAAGATTATGAGGGGCTTGTCCATGACTTGAGTTTAGCAGAATGAATGAGTGCAAAGAAAATACAAGTGTTTAGAGATTTAGAATTGGTTTTTAACCAAATCCGAGGGCTATCAACTGCCAAGAATGTTCGTATGCGATCATTCCAACATAGGGTTTGGGATATGATTGAAGGCTTTGAGGCATTCAACATCCAAGCTATACCTAGAGAGCAGAACTTTGAAGTAGACCAAATGGAAACTATCGGATCTCAGTTTGAGCTAGCTTCCGAGTTAATTAACAACAAAAATTCATTGTGAGTGATCGTACGACCTGCAATCCCAAATAATTATCAAAATTGGAAAGTTTTTAATAGTGATTCTCATATTGCATCATTTCTCCAGCTGTCGGGAGAATTTTCTGACCAATTACATCCAAAGATCATTGAGGGCTATAAGGATCAAGTAGTCCAGCTTAAGTCAAACAAGCTCCCCATGCGTTTGGTTACTCTCGAGAGTCTTTTTTATTCTAATGATGCGAGGAAAGACAAGAGAAATCTTGTAGCCAATAAAGGTGATTATAATTTGCACATCGGAGAAGTTAAAAATCTTAAGGTCAAAAAAGGAGTCTCGTAGAAGAATTAAGAAAAGTTGAAACATTTTTGCAAGAAGTATCTGAGTGTGGTAGCATGGTCATATGATGATCTTAAGGGATACAATCCTAGGATTATCTAGCACACAATTAAGCTACTAGAAGGAGCAAAACCCATGTGTGAAAAGAAGAGGCTAGTAAATCCAAAGATCGATTTGCTAATGTCGAAAGAATTAAAGAAGTTGATTGAATCCCAGATAGTGTTCCTGATCAAACACAGTGCTTGGGTGTCTAACCTGGTGCCGATTTGGAAGAAGAACGGTGATATACAACTATGTATTGAATTTCGAGACCTAAATAGAGTATCCCTGAAGGACCACTACCCTCTGCCTTCCATGGACATAATTCTACAAACAATCGATAGTTTCAAGATGTTTTGAATGTTGGATGGTTTCTCCGGCTATAATCAAATTCAGGTGAAAGAGGAGGACCAACAAAAAACAACGTTTACTACCAAGTGTGGAACATACAGTTATGCTAAAATTACCTTCGGACTTCAAATGTCAGAGCCACTTTCCAACAAGCTATGGACATTTCTTTCAGGGATTTGATACATAAGATCATTCTTATTTATCTAGATGACCTAACAGTGTTCTCAAAATCAGTAGAAGATCATTTTGATCATCTCGAGATTATCTTCCAAAAGTGCCAAGATTTTGAGGGAAGTTTTTTATCATTTTGATTATCTAGTTCGAACCCAAAGAAATGTGTGTTTGGGGTCCCACAAGGGAAGTTGTTGGGTTATGTCATCTTGAAGGAAGGTATTTACATCGACTAAGAAAGGGTTAAAGCGATCAAGGAACTCCCTCTACCCATCAACAAAAAATGAGTTGAATCTTTTTTGGGCAAGGTTAATTTCATTAGTCGGTTCATTATAGACTTCGTAGGGATTGTTCAGCCCATCACCTTGATGTTGAAAAAATACCAAGTTTTCAAATGGACAGCAGAAGCCAGAAAAGATTTTGAATAGATTAAAAGGTCATCTCTTCTGCTCCTGTGTTGGTTAATCTAGGTTTATCAAAAGACTTCCTCATTTACATCTTTGGTGGTAGCACGAGTATCACTACTATCCTAATGTAGAAATATGATGAAGATAAAAGAGAATTACCTATTTCCTTCTATTTGCACACTCTAAAATCTTATGAGGTAAAGTACAACTTTGTGGACAAGCAAGATTTTGCTATTGTAAAGGGGTTGAAGAATTTTTGACACCTCATATCATGCAATAAGGTGATTGTTTATGTGTTGCACCCTAGTGTGCGTGAATATATTATGGAAGGTGAAATCAATGAGAAGCAAGCTAACTCGATAACCAAGATTCTAGAGTATGACATTGAGATCAAGCCAGTCAAGACTGTGAAAGGGAAGGGACTATGCAAATATTTGGCTGAAAACAATGAAACAATTACTGAGGTTGAAGTACTTTAACCCATGCTGCTAAATGAAGAGAGTTTTGGAGATGATTGGTTGGATGAAAGAATTAATTTCATGCAAATTGGAAGGTACCTACCCAACCTCCCCTCATTTAAAAGGTGTTTTTATCAACTATAGAATAATGGTTATATACTCTTTGAGGGAGTTCTTTTCAAGAGAACTTCAATGGAATCATATTAAGATGTGTAACACAAGAGTAATCAAAAAGGATATTGGAGCAGTACCACAGTGGCCTAGCTGAAGGACATTTTTCAGCAAAAACTATTGCAATCAAGATTATGTGTGCTAGTTAGTTCTGGCCGACATTATTTAAGGACTCATATTGATTGGTGAATTCTTGCAACGAATGTCATTTTTTTGTTGGGAAAAGGAAAAATGATGCCATGCCACTGAAACCAATTGTAGTGTAAGATCCATTTGCTCAATGGGGTCTCGACTTCATTGGCACGATCAATGTTTTTCCATTAGCCAAACATAGGTGGATCGTGATGGCAATTGAATATTTCACTAGATGGACTAAAGTTGTACCTTTGAAGAATGCAACCGAGGAAGAAATCATGAACTTCTTGGAGGAAATAGTAGCCAGGTTTGGCCCACCAAACACGATTATCTCGGATAATTCCAAATATTTTCTCGGCTCCAAAATCTACCAATTTGCACTAAAATATGGAGTCTTCCTAAAGATATCCTCCAACTACTATCCACTAGGAAATGGCCTTGCCGAATCTACAAACAAGAACCTTGTTCGGATGATCAATAGAATTGGTTTGGAATATCAAAGGGAGTGGCGTAAACATCTCCAGACAACACTATGGGTAGACCGTATCACGCCCAAGAAAATATTGAAAACATCTCCTTATGACATAGTATGCAGGAAGGAGGCATTATTTCAAATCTCTATGGAAATCCCTACAATATAACTACTCAAGTCTCTTGAGATTGAGCAAAATAGAGTGACGGAGGTGCGGTTTGCAGAATTACTTGAAGTTTAGGAGAAATGAGAGCATGTTGTCGAGGCAATGACCAACTGCCAGTAGGTGGTAAAGAAATGGTTCAACAAGAAAATATCTAACCAGGGTCTGCAATGTGGAGACTTGGTGCTCAAGTTTAACGAGCGTGGAGCAAAGCCCAGGCAACATGGAAAGTTTGATAGTCTCTAGGAAGGACCATTCAAAACCATACAGTGCAAGCAGCGCAAATTGTTTGAGCTAGAAACAATGGAGGGAAAGGACTTGGGTATTCCAATTAATGGAATACACCTCAAGAAATTCATTTAATTCAACTTTTGCAGTAAGTGTGTAAATATGTATAGATTTTCCCTTCTTTTTTTGTTTTGGGTCATTCTCAATGCTTTCTTAGATCAACAACAACATTAATGCAAGGAATTGAAATAAAATTAAGAAAAGAGTCAAACTATAGGAAGATACATATATTGTATTAATTATGGAGATATTTACATCTATATACATGCTAATTAAATGAGGCCCTTAGCCATGTTCCAAAATATATATATACATATTGTTGCTGACAAGTGTTGTAGAGAATGTTTCAAATACAAAAGAAAAAAGAGGAAGGATCTTCTAGACATCTCTTCAGGCACTGGAGGGTCCAGCAATCGCATTAGGTGGCACATGATGAGGAAACACCATCCTCTCAAAATTCTCATACCATTGCACCTTGTGAAAGGGTTCGACATTGTACATCCTCATCAGAAAATGGTCGATGGTGTAGACTTTGCGATGATGTTCCTCATGAGTTTCAAGCTCAAATCCATGTAGAAAGGGCTTAGTTGGCATAGGTCCTCCTTCCTTATTAATTTGGTGCAGGTTGTGAACAAATGGAATTTTGTAGCCAATCTCAATAGATCACATAACGTTCGCTAACCCCTCTAGGTAGCATTTGGGAAATACCTGCTTTGTCAGCTTCATAATATTTCTCTTAGAAATGCTAATATCTAACAAAGAAGCTACAAAGTGGGAACTGATACTGGTGTTCACTCTATACTGGTCCTCATATTCTACGCAGTCTCTGCCTAGAACCCACTTTATGGCTTTCACATACAAAAGGTTCTTCATGCCATTCATGTGTTTCAACTGCTTACACCTAATTTCCAATGAAGGAATCTTGGGTCTTCTTGCACGTAAGCCTAATTGGTGTTTCCATGACTACTGCTACTCTCACTAAATAATGAAGTTACCAACGATGTCCTAAGGCCAATTGTTAAGAAATTCTAAGTGGAAATATGGATTGCCAAAGTGCCAAGGGTCCTTTTTATAGATGGGAAGAGGCCTCCCTAATTGAGCAAGGTATGTTTACATCAGAGACAAATAATATGAAGATCCCTAAAAAGTCGTGTTGTAGCATCTGAAATAATGAAGATAATCAAGCGTAGTTTAAACTTGTTCAAATTGAGCCTTTTTAAAAGGTAGAGAGGGAGCCAGTTGTCAACATATGGAATTTTTCCATCTTGGTTAAATCAAAGCAAATATTTTAAAGTGAAGTCATTGGTTGATGTGCCTGGTTACAATCAAGTAATTATTAAATGCAAAAGCTCATGAAAAGATATGGTGCTGCTCATTTAGTACTTTTTCCAAGAAAAAATAGAGCCACCATATGTGAGGTCATATCTCTTAATGTGTGGAATCTTTTGGAAAGTTAGCGGTCTCTTCACATGCACAAAAGGGTTAGTGTTGCATGGCATAAATAATGTGAAAAGATAACATGTGCCCTTGCTAATATGATATTCTCAAAAATAAAAAAGACAGATAGGAGCATCGTGCAGAGGGCATTAATTGTGTAGAACTGGCAAAGCGTTTAACCACTTGAGTCATTTGTAAAGATAGAGAAGGGATTTCAAAAAACTAAGTCACAAAGTCCTTCGAAGACACAAGTAAAATGGATGAAATTGGAGAGAGCTCAACTCCGAGCGTCGCCACTGAAATCATTGAAGAACAAAGGATACAAGTGCCTTGTGTGAATATCTATGCCCAGGTTTTTGATGCAACCTCAAGCATTCCAACTAAACCTTCATGGCCCTACACTAAGATGGTAGACCAAAAAGTGTTAAACGTGGTTTCTCCTAGAAACTAGGCTTTGGTATCATAGGATTGGGATAATGTATAAGATCCTAAGTTATCTCAGACACCACAAAAGTCTAATAGAGGCTGCATGCGAAAAGATGAAAAATATCACTGATCCTTTTCATAGCTGATTGTTGAATTGTGGTCTCCCTCAGTATATGGGTTGTTTGGTACACCATTGTCCAAAGATTGTGGCTACCTGTGCTAAGATTTTCAATTCCAATATAGGAATTTTAAGCAGCCATAATTTCAGGATGGTAATCTACCACCAAGCTCTCTAGTATATGTTGTGAATTCCTCTTGATTCTCTTAAGGATTTCGATATTTCCAAGCTGCAAAATTATTGGAGGATGCTTACGTTAGCGCAACAAATTTTCAATACCGAAACAGGTAAACCAACAGATAAATCCATCCCTCCTAGCTTCCCTCTTAGTCTGGCTGATTTTAAAGCAGGTTTAGCTTCCATCTTCTCTATGTTGCCATTGGTTTGTGGATTGGATACAGATAAAGAAGTCTCAAACTTCTAGATGAGCGTAAGATTTATGCTGAAAAAGAATAGAAAGGCTCCATTGATGGACTTTGCAAAGGTCATTATGGAAGGGATGTGCTGACAGTTGAGGGAGTTTGAACCTGGTTCCAAGTTCAGGTATTATTTTTTCTTGGCCTACATGATTTTTAATCAGAACCCGGATTATTTCTAGCAATCTCTACCCCTGGTAGTATTTGACAAAAATTGAGCTAGAAATCTAGTTTCCACCTGGACTCTTTTCCTCTCAAAAAAAATTGATTATTATGCATTTTCAAATGAATTCCTAGCTCTGACTTTAAGAGATTTGGATCATACGGGAGGGAGGAGGTTTGATCTCTTGACACAAATTCAAATATCATGGATGAGAGGCCTTTTACTACCTTGCGATTGGTTCTTCGATTCAGATTTTACAATGCTCCAAATGTAGGGTTTTGTCTGAGAGCCTTTCCACCTCCCGCATTTTGTTTCAAATAGGGTACTAGCCTTGAAGTTTTTCAAGAAGTTGTGTAATATTGAGAATGATTATTTGGGAGGAAAGCATCTGACTTCCTATTTGATGTTGCCAATCATGGTTGGCTCCATATCATTGGTCAAGAAGAAGAATCTGAGGGTGAATATTTCTGAAGTGTTGAACTCTAATTTTGGTAACCTAGGATTGGTGGTTATCTATGATACATGGTGCTATAATACAGTAGGTAATTTGGCAGAAATAGGCATTAAGATCTCTCACTGGAACCTCGGTCAATTTGGGACCCTCAAAGAAATGTAGATGAGGGAAATGAGAGATTATACATCGGCCTTGAGTACATCCCTTCTAGCTCGGTTCGACCACCTTAGGTGAATTTTTATCATATAATGGAGAATCTTGACTCTAACCACATAATAAATCAATTCCTCTACAACCAATTAAAAAGGCTCTATTGGAAGACTGAAAGGATTAAAGATTTTGGGATTTAGAGGCAAGAGATAAAAAATACTAATGGGTTCTTTCAGGAGGTGGATTCAAACAACCAGTTTGATGATATCTAGTGCCATGAGCATTCAGACAGTGATAATTCTCCTAATCCTTTGGAGTCTAAGAGGTTCAGTGAGGCAGAAAGTGTAGCCCGAAGCATGAAGAAGAGGTTGCCCAAAAGGGTCCCATAATTGAAGAAGATCATGCACAAGGAGAGACAGTTAGTGGAAAATAGTTGCAATGTGAGGACACCTCAAATACACAGCTATCAGAGCCTACTAGATCCTCTAGATCAGGGAATAAGAGGTCAAGATCTACTGGATGCTACTGAAGGGTTATTTTGGACCTAGATGATTCCATGGAGGAGAAGAGACTGTGAGCAAATGAAGCTAGAGAGGAGGAGAAGAACAATGTGAAGAGGTAGTTGTATCTACTACAAATCTCCAAGAAACCTAGGTATATTTCTCCCCTTCTTTTGCTTCTATGTATTTAGTTTCCTCCACGTCTTCTTCTATTGTGTCACTCATGCCAATTGTTCCTCTCACTGGTCACCCAAGGTAGGTCAACATTAATTCCCCTAGAGGTCCCCTTTCATCTCCTCCTATGTCTATTTCCCATGAGGCACAAGTAATGGTAATACATCTTGGCCCACTGAGTCAACAGTTTTTATCTTTGAGGCCTCAACATCAAGTGAATGCTTCCGCGACCCTTTTTCCCACCATGTTTTCACCATCTCAGGGCAGTCAATTTATCCCACCTTTTTCCCTAGAAACTATTACAAGACCTATCAAATCCACTAATACATTAAGCATTATTTCATTCCCATTAGCAGTTCCCCGGGAGTTCCCTTTTGCTGGTGGATTAGGTATTTTGTCCCAAGATTATTTCTTTTAGGTGGATGTAAAAAAAAGTGCCCAAACTAGTTGAATACAAAAAATAAGGGAAAAGGATGCAAGTAGACCTACGGAACCCCTTTTGTAGACTGTGTTCAACGGAAGTCAAAATTTGTTGATGTTTGGAAATGTAACACCCAATGTCATCAAGTTGGTCAGAGAAATTCAACCAAATGATTATTTTGTCAATGCCATAGGGCTTGATTTGTAATAGGCTCATCTGCAGGAAAAGGTTTAATTAATGGAGGAAACCCAAAGGATGGTGACAACCGAATTCCTCAAATTTAGTAGCTAGATGAAGAAGAAAGATGAACAAAGGAAGGAACTGAAAGGAAAGGTGGAGATCTAGTCGAATAAGCATAAGGCCCAAGTGGTCGAAAAAAATCGGCTACGGAATGGGAGGAATTATTTTGAGATAAAATTCATTGAGCTTTAGGCTTTGGGTGTGGAGGTTGTCCCGACCCTACGAAGATAAATTTTGCAATTTCAAGTGACTGAAGCAGCCCTCCACGATGAATTGAGGTAGGCGAGTGATGGTTTGAAATAGCTCTGATAGAGTACCAATGATGAGGTAAATGAAATGAATGCTACATTGGAGTAGGAAATAGAAAATAAAAAATAGATTGAGTTAGCCTTGAGGGAGGAGGAAGAAATGACTACTCTGAAGAATCAATTTTTGGCCTTGGAGGGAAGCATTGCAAAGTTGAAGGTAGATTTGAGCAGCAAGGTTGCAGATTTGGACCTTTTGAGATCCCATCCTCCTACATCCCAAATAAACTTGCTAGAGATAGCTAAAGAGCTACATGCATCATATTGGGATAGGGTTAGGACACTATGCCTTACCTTGCAGCCCACTCTCAAATTTATGGCACAGGCTACCAATCTATGGGGGTGGTTAGTGAAACAATGCAACGGGTGTAGGAAATGACTTTTGATAGATTTATAGAGGCTAGGTAGTTGTTGAGCAAGCTATATACAACTTCCGAAGAGGCTTTGAGTAGTGTGGGGATCGAATACTGAACATTGGTGGCCATGAGCATGAATGTTCTCATCTTTATGCATGAAGCCATCCAACATGTCGGTAAGTGCAGAGAAAAGATGACTCAAATTACCTATGATATGCGGGAAAAAATTTCCCACCTAACTCAACAAGGGATTTCATTTCCCTTCTTGACTGATCAAATAGTGGTAGGGATAGAACACATCATTAAGAAGATTGAGGAGAAAAAACAAGATTTATCATTTTTCTAGTCCTTCGTTCAATCTCTCACTACCACAAATATTGAAAACATGGTGCATCACTTGGCGTAGCTCTTCTTCTAGCTTGAGTATGAGGCAAAAATACCTGGTGGATTTCTTTTCAAGGAAATTATTGATCTTAAAATGGCACATGAAAAATTGTGCACTCTATCTGCACCATCGGATGAGGTCTGGACGTCCCCTTAGGTTTCCCTCTCTAAGTTGTGCACGATTAGTCCAAGGGATTGGACTGTTCTACAAGACCATGATCTAAAGTTCTTCATTTTGTGAGTGAAATGTCCCTATGAGTTTCCAAGCTGTGAATATTTATTCACACACCACTCTTTTCCTTCGTGGTTTCTCTTTCTTTCATGACTTAACCTTTTATTTTGGTATCGCTTGTAGCTTTTTGGCTGCCGCCATGTGGTGTCCTATCGAATATTTCTTTCGAGACACCTCTTCTTCCATTTTTTGGGCTCTATTTTCTTAACATGTTGCATCCACTTGTTTTCTTTTTGAGTCAGGCCCACAATATAGTTACCTTTTTCTGAGAGCTTTCCGCATGGTGTTTGTTCATGTGTACATTGCCTTGGGTTCAACATTTGTTGTAACAGTCTTCATTTTGATGTTGTGTGGCTCATATCTCCTTAGGATGTACCTGCTAGCATGTTGTTGGAGTATCTTTCTATTGGTGCTGGCTCGAGAAAATCTTGATTGTTGGTGGCTTCGCTGGAGCATCTTTCTTGTTAGGGTCTCCACGAGGTGGGTTGGCCTATTTAAGCAACCTTTTCTTCATTTTTTTGTTTTTGTTAGATGGATAAGATTTTTCTAGCACTAAGAATTAGCCTCTATAGTGTTTCATATTAAATATGGACTCGTAGACTATGTGATTCTGTTTAGTGTCTCTTTTTTCAAGCATTTGATAGAACATTAAATTGTTCTTGCATTTTTTGAAACATAAATATCTGTTTCAAGATTTTGTAATATTTATATAGCTTAGCGTAATACAAATCATGTTACTAATATTTTTTGTTAGCTTCTACTATATGGGTTATATTATGCAAATGGTTTGATATTCTTATGTTTGTAGTGCTGGGAATTGTCTATTTGGTATACACTAACTATTACACGAGCCTTTGTTTCGGCAATGTGCTTACTTATCTCATTATTGCTCTAGTGCATCACCTTAATTTAGGTTTGTTTATTTTATGTTTATCCTCTTCCCCTTTTCCTCCCCCCATTAAAAAATGAAGGGTTGGATTTGATAAAACCCCAGAGGTCACTTTGCTAGGTGCATAAGTCACCCAATAGCTAAGTTTCCCATAAGGTTGATGCCTACAAACTTTTGTGTCAATAGTCCCTTCTATCATGAGTCCTTGGACGACATTTGGAAGGGATGTAGGATTAGGTGGGGTGATGGGAATGGATGGAGGATTAGGGATGGTTGGAGGACTAGGATTAGAGATTGGTGGATTAGGATTATATGAGTGGATGGGAGTGGATGGAGGACTGGGAGTGGTTGGAGGACTAGGATGAGTAATTGGTGGATTAGGATTAGATGAGTGGATGGGAGGATTAATATATAATGTGGTAAAATGGGAGTGATGTAAGAGGATGAAGATGATGAATTAAGATAGGAGGATGCAGATGCTAGATTAGGTTGGGAATATTGGGATGGTGGGTAATACTAGGAAGATATGGATGATGGATTAGGATGGGAAGATTAGGATGATGTATTAACATAGGAAAATTTGGAGGATGAATTAGGACAAGAGGACATGGGTGGTATATTCTCGTAGGAGGACATGGATGTATGATTTGGATAGTAATATGTGGAGGCTAGATTAAGGTGGGAAGACATAGATTTTAAATTAAGGTAGGGATATTGGGATGGTGGATTGTGATAGGAAGGTGTGGATGTTGGATTAGGATGGGAAGATGTGGATATGGGATTAAGATAAGAGGATGTGGGTGGTGGGTTATGATAGGAAGGTGTGGATGTTGGATAGGATGGGGAGGATTGACATGATGAATTACCATAGGAGGAAATGGATGGTGGATTGCCATAGGAGGATATGGGTGACGAATTAGGATAAGAAGTGAGATGGTGAATTAGGATGAGAGGAATATTGGGATGTTGGATTATGATAGGAAAGTGTGAGTGTTGGATTAGGATGGGAAGTTTGGTATGTGGAATTAAGGTATAGGTATTGGGATTGTTGATGATGATAAGAATAGGTGTATGGGGATGGTGGATTGCTATAGGAGGATGTGGATGTTGGATAGGATGGAGACAGAGAGAGAGGAAATGATGAATATGTGGATGGTGAGGATAATGGATATCCCTTATCAAGGGTAGCGTAAGGACTATTATTAGATGCAGATGAATGCATGGGGGGATATTTTGGAGGAGTGGTTGGAATTTGGGGGATGATTGCAAAAAAAATTCTAGCAATGTTAGTATCAAGGGGATCTATATTATACTCTTGTTTTTCAACAATAATTTTTTTATCATCATCAACGTAGCTAGGATTCCCCTTGACTACTATTATTAGTTGTGTAGGAGGAGGATAAGGATTCATGATATTAAATGGAATGGATGCAGATGGAAAATATTGGAATAGATGATTAGAAGGAAATAATGGAGGATGGAGGATGGATTGGAAGAATATGGGGGAAGATATCTTAAGATTTTTTTCCCATATCAAAAGATATCGGGTGTGGATGGACTAAAGCTTGGATTGGGATTTAGGTTAAGCCCAGGTTGGGATTGGATAAAATATCAGATTAGGATGACTAGAGGATGTGATGGGATGCGATAGGATTAGATGCTTGATCAGATAAGAAGATAAGATAGATTCTAAACCTGGTTCAAATAGCTGCAAACACTGAGAAATGGGCAAGGTCTCCCAAGTCAAGGAGGATAAAGAACGGGTCCAAAAAATGATCGAATGGACACCAAAACAAACCAAAACGGGGTCTTAGATCAAGAAGAAAAGGTAGATTCACCCCTCTGCTCAAGGTGCAGTTTCCCCATTTAGGGAAAGGTCACCCAAGTCAAGGAGGATAAAGAAAAGGCCCAAAAAATGGCCGAACGAACACCAAAATGGACCCGAGGAGGGTTCTGAATGAAGAAGAAAAGGAAGATTTGCCCCTCTATTTAGGGCCAGGTCACCCCTTTTAGGGAAAGAATTCCCAACACAAGGGCAAGGTTGCCCAAGTCAAGGGAAAGGTCGCCCAAGTTAAAGGGGATGAAGAACGGGTATGAAAATGGGTGAACAAACACCAAAACGGACCTGAACGAGGTCCCAAATGAAGAAGAAAAGGTACATTTGCCCCTCTATTTAGGGCTAAGCCACCTTTGTTATGACCAAGTTGCCCCTTTTAGGGTGAGGTCACTCCTTTTAGGCCCAGGTCACCCCTTTTTGGGCCAATTCACTTGTGTGTTTCAGGCAGGGTCACCTCCAGGTGTAACTTGAACCTGCAAAATGTCAAAAAGTAACAAACATGAAAGAAAATAGACCCATTGGTGGGTCCCACCGAGTGTACCAGAAATATGTGCAAGTAATTTTCCTACCTTAGGATGCAAAACAAAATGAAATGTAAAAGAGAAAACACCAACACTCAAGATTAGCCTATGTTGAATCCAAACAAAAATAAAAAAGAAATGGAACTTTATACATTGGCTAGATTGATGAGTTGGTTGGCCCTTTGATATAGTGCTATTGTGTGCTCCTTTGTTGTGAAATAAATTCAAAATTGGATGCAAAATGGAGAGGAGTTGATGAAGATTGTAATAATGCAAATACGTATGGTAGCAAGGATGGTAGGTGGATGCAATGAAATATTCAATGGTTGCAACAATAGAGGATGCAAGCTTGAGAGTGCTAAGAGTGCTAATGGATTTTTTGAATTCTTTAATACTCTAGTTGTGTGAATGCATAATGAACTTAATTATGAAAAATGAGACCAATTCTTCCAATTTAAGGGAAGATTCCTTAGAGAAATGGATGGCTAGGATATAGTCAACATGGACAAGATGGAGGGTTGTGGTGAGTTGAGGACTCACAAGTCCTCACATCTTGTCATGTGGAATATGAGGTGTGAAGAGGAAAAATGATGTGCAAAGAAGACATGTGAGGTAGAGGTACTTGCAAGTACCTTGGGATTAGGGGAAGATTTCCTCAAGAAGGAATTATTTGTCCCCATATGAGGATGATGGTGACAAGTGAGGAATTTTAGAAAGTCTTCTCTTATCATCACGGGTATGGGAGAAGTTTTTGGGGGAATTAATGTGAATTTTAAATTCACATGATTGGAAGTACCTTATGGATAATACAAGGTCCTCATAAAGGAGGTCCTTGTCCCATGTGACTGATGTGACCCATGAAGGATTATGGGGAAGACAAATGCATGGAATGAATAAATGTGAATTTTAAATTCACATGGGGAAGAGATCATGGAATTAAAAATTACATTAAGGTTGTTGGGAGAATAAAATATAATTAAAAATTCCATTGGGATGTGGGAAGGGTTGACTAAAGGACCTATTAGTCTAGTTAATGAAGGATTAGAAGAGAGTTAGGTGGCTAATGATGATTATGAGCCAAGTTGAAAAAGTTTGGAGGATGTGACACATCCTAATAATGGATTAGGGATGTGTCACATCCCTAATGATGGGATTAGGAGATGAATTAAGATTAAGTGTGGATCAGACATGAAGGGAATTAAATAAGTGGGTTATTTATTTAATTCTTAGAAAAAAGGGATAAAGGGGTAAGGTATTTAATTATTTAACTAAATACCATAGGGATTTAGAATACTTTAGGGGTATTAAATAAATGATAGTAAAATTATTTAACTAATGTGGTTAAAAGGATATTTAGATGAAAAGGGTAAATTTGGCCAAATATAAGTGGTCAAATTTAGATTTCTATAGGTAGCATTTCAATGATCCAAATTCAAATTGCAAGTGTCAGCTTTTGGAATCTAATTTTCAAGAAATTAGATAAACACCTATAAATACATATGACCATTTTATCATTTGAAATTGAACACACTTTATGAGAGTAATTCAATAGAAAATACTGAAGAGCATTTAGGATCATCATGTTATTAGTCATTTAAATTAGAACTCAAAATCCTAATATTGTTTCCAAGTTTACATGTGTTCATGTTGTCTTGTGAAGGATAACAAGTTTTTTAGGTCTTCATACATTCAAGAATTCATGAATTCAAGCAAATCAAGCAAGAAAAATACAATTCCTTTGAAGAGATGTGTATGAATTTGGTCCTTCAAGGAATCCATTGAAAGGTGGTGAGTTGTAGCAAGTGTTCATTCATCATTTCCTTCATTTCCATTCAAGTTTTTATCGTTGACATTTCCATTGTGAAAGTGGGAACACTATTCATGGGGTTTGACTGAGCAAAACTCATATATAGCACAAAATAAACATTTTTTCCCTCTTTATATTTTTTGTCACAATTCTTGCCAAGACACGAAAACTAAGTTATAAAATTTATTTATGTCATTCTAACAAAATTGCAGGTGGAAATCAACATCTCAAATATGGTACCAAATAATTTTAAAAAGTATTTTCAAAAGCCCTATCAAGGACCCATTCGCCCAGGGGTGAACTAGTCCCTCTACATAAATCAAAATCATCTTTTTGTGATAGTTACATACCCTCAAATATCTCCCATATCTACCTACAAAGTGTTAAATTGCAATTTTTATATCTTTAGAAATCCTTAATTTACATACTAGGTCATATAGTTCATTTAGTTACATTATTTCAAATCATTCCTAATCATTCTTTTTCCTTAAAGAATCCACCAACCTAGGTCTGATTGACTCACAATTCAAGTTGAAAGTCAATTTCTTGGCTTTGTGGTTGGTATTTTCTAATGAAACCTTGGGAAGAGGACCCTTAAATCATACTTTCTTTACATTAAGGGAACTATATTTTTTTCCATTTCCCCACTATTTTAGTACCTAACATAGCCTAATAGTTAGGACTCATCATTAGTGTATACATTACTCCCTAAGTTGCACTTAAGGGGGGTTTTTAGTGTAAATAGTGTTGACATTATCTTCCTAGTTAGCTAATCACCATTCTAGGATTAACCTTTTGACACCTAGCTTAAGTTTACTTAGGCTTCATTTTATTTTTGTCTTAATTCATAGCATTGAGACATGTGTCCTTGTGACTTTGGATACCTATTGAAACTTTCTCACCTACTTTTCAAGTGAGCTCACAATTGTCCCACCTATAGAGGGGTAGTAATTAGTTCAATTTACCTACTTACCTCCCATCATTACCTATATATGCAAGGCCTGATCATTGTATTTTATACTCTTCATTTAATATTGATAAACATACTATTGTGCTTATTTTGTATCACTTGTTGAAGTTTTTTTACGCTTTCGTATCTTGTTATTCTCCAACACTTATGACTGAGATATTGTACCTAGTTTTGAAAGAAAGTACATTTAGTTCAAGCTTCCCATACAATTTTTGTTCCCTTATATATTGGAGAATAAAATGAAGATGATGGTGGTGCTCTTCTTCTTTCTTAGTTTATATGAGAATGTCATCTGAAAGACATAAATAAATTTATCTAAGGAATCTCTAAAGACACTATTTATCAAGCTCATGAACACTGCTGGGGAATTTGTAAGTCTAAAAGGAAATATTATGAATTTGTAATGCTCATACCTCATTCTAAAAGTTTTTTTATTAATGTTTTCATCTTTTAGTATTAATTGATGATAACCAGATCATAGATCAATCTTTGAGAACACTATTGTGCCATGCCTGTCATAAAAAAGATCATCAATATGTGTTAAAGGATACTTATTCTTTGTCATTTCCTTGTTAAGAATACAATAATCTATGCAAAGATGCAAGGTATTATCCTTATTTTTTTCGAAGACTATAAGTGCTCCCAAGGATGAAACAATAGGTCTAATTAACCCTTTGGCCAATAGTTCTTGCAATTGATCCTTCAATCCATCAAATTTGTAATGATCATATGATATGATGCTTTTGATATTGTTTTAGAACTAGAAATTATGTTGATGGAGAAATTGGAAGCTCTTTTTAAGGGTAGTGTAGGGAGTTCATCTAGAAATACATCTTGAGAATCTTGAAGGAAGGGATAGTTATCTAGAAAAGGTTCTCTTTGATTATCATGATCTTCTCCAATATTTTGGAGCTTTTGAGATTCACAATAAATCTGAGCATCTAGAATTGTAAGCTCTTTCAGTTCTTCTAGTTTCTCCATTTTGACTGGAAAGAACTGACACCCTTTTTGATTATCCCTTTTAAGGTTCATGGAAGAAATATATGTAACCTTGACTTCTCTTTGAATGCCTTGAGAGAAGACATTCTTTCCTATGTTGTCTAGACACTACCATTTTTGAAAAATAGTCCACCTTGGACCTATGCTTCCATAACCAATTTATCCCTAGGACAACATCATAGGAACCTAAAGGTGCTACATAGAGGCTAACTTTAATTGAGAGACTTGGGAGAACAACTCTAGATTGAAATAGACATTTCTCTACCCGAGTTTTTATTTTTCTAGCATATTCAATTGGCTAGGGTTTAGCCATAAATCCAACTCTTTTAGAAAAGTTCAATAACCTTGGTGCAATAAAACTTTTTGTTGCAGCAGTATCAATTAAAATAGAAATGGGAACTCCAAATAAAGTACTTATCTCATATCAATGGGAGTAATCTAGTATTCCACTTGATGGTTGTCTAAGGCTACATGAATCCTTTGTTGGAAAGTTTCTTGTTGGGTTGGTAATGGATTACCTCATAGTTGAACTCCTTTTTTCTTGTTCAAGCACTAGTTTTCATAGTATTCACCTCCAAAAGAGAAACATCCTCTATGAGTTTTTCACTTTTCAGAAGGTTTACCATAATTATCACCATTTCTCTTCCAATTATTATTGTTTTTCTTTTCATTCTTGGACTCATTCTTGGTTATTTTTGAATCCTTTGTCATTTTTCCTTTTTGCTTCTTGTTTGTGATTTCTTTTCTTAAATGATTCAGAAGATTTTTACCAATTATACTTTTTTTAATATTTTTCGTGATAAGAGAAGATTGACTTTAGTTTATTTTATTTCTTTGTATCCTTCTTAAACACTTGATCCATAGTGGTTGGACAATGCACATCTACTTCACCTATCTAGGAATTCAATCCCATGATGAATTTCCTAATTATAAACCTTTCGTCTTTCTAGTATTGAGGCACATACTTCAAAAGATAGGTAAAATTATCCTAGTATTCTACCACAAACATGTCCCCTTAACACAAATTTTGGAAATCTATTAGCTTTTGGTCAAATAAGAGTTGATGTAACCACCTTTGTCTAAAAATGACCACAAAATGGTCCCATGTTAAAAATAAGGATATTAACCCTAGCCTCATTTTCTTATTCATCCATCATGTGGATACTTCACCAGCCAAGTGATAAGCACCTCGTACTACCTTAGTTATCTCATAATAGTTTTTGATCTCAAAGCACTTCACCATTTTTCGTAGCATCACCATTCACTTTTCCATCAAAATTGGGTGTTTTTATCTTCCTCATATCCATTGAAAGATCAAGAGCAAGTTGATTCCTCCTTTCATAATTAGTTCTAGTTTCAACAATGTTTTCCCTTCATTCTCTTTGTGTGTGGGAATCATTCATATTTTCATCACCCCCTTCTTATGTCTCCTCATTGTCTCCTTTAGGTTTACTTTGAAACCTCATTTATTATTCTTCGATACCAAGCCTTTCATTACTTTGAGTCATCTGCAAGAGGGAGAGCATCACCCAAGTGTTTTTTTCCAACCATAGATCGATGGTCCCCGACACACCTTCCATCTAGAAGTGTCCCTACCCTTCACAAAGAGTATAGATAAAGGAAACCAAAAAATTTCATGCCATAAAATTCTTATTATTGTTCCCTACATCATCCAATCGACCATAAAACTTTAGATAATCCTCTAACTAAGTATAACTGATATGACTAGATTATGAAATTTGGAACACTATGAATAGACTAAATGCAAATAGAGACTTTTGCATGACTTTTTCCGAAGCTTTTAATATAAAATACACTTCCATAGTGAATGTAGTTATGTTTTCACACACATCTAACTTGACATGGAGATGAAATTTATCCTATAGTTCATCACACATTTAACTCATTTGACTAATCATCTAGATTTTCATAAATATTTAAGACCAAACATGTATTATTTCTATTGTCAGTAAATGACTGAAGCTATTTAATTATAATTTTGACAACAAAATTTCTCTTTGTGCACTCATAATTCATGGTTCTTGTCTTCTTCCACATGTTCATAAATCCTTACAATTACTTCATGAACATAAATACTCATGTAAATTTCACAACATATGAAATTTAACTCTTTTACAAGTTAGATCACATTTCAAATAGTGTCACCTTCCTATAATAGACTTGTGATTCTATAACTATTATTGAAAAGTCTTGACAACTTGTAAATATTGATAAATAATTATTTTTTATCCTCTTTCTTATTGATTGAACAAGATGATTTCATTATATATTTTTGGTTTTTTTGTTTTTCTCTCTAACTTCATTCAAGAGAATAGATTAATATGACTAATGAAGGTACAACATGTTATCTATTTCTTTTTCCAAGAATAATCACATATATATACGTAATCTATGTCATAATAAAAGCTTTGAGTAAAATTTGATTACTCACTACCATAGTAACCGGTCTAAGCATCAAGCTTTTCATACATATTTATAAATATATCCAAAATAGACTATATGTGCTTATATATCTATATATCTATATATATATCTAAATATATATATGTATATATATCAATAAAATATTTATATTTATAATTAAATAAGAATATTTATGTTCATTTAAAACTAGCAAGGTAAATAATTCAACAAAATCATATACAGTTGTTTCTCCCTGAACTTAAAATCCATTCCCTTTGTTGTAACATAATGTAAAACTAGAATGATAATAATAATGTCAATAAAATAATACATATACGCACATTTATTTTATTTGTTTTCCTACATATAAGAAATAAAGATTTAAAATGATTTTATTTAGAGATAAGTATACTCAACCAAGTTTGTTTTCTCTTGCATAACCATGTATATAATCTTTCTCTTTTATCAACTTGTGAATTTGGGTCATCTTATTACTAGAAAAATGAGAAGAAAAAAGATAATAAGCATAACTAGAATATGCTATCATTCCTCCACAAGCTAGCCTTTCTATCCCCTATACACATTAAGAAAAGATCACAACCGTCTATGTCCTATACACAACCAGTAAAGCTCAACCTTTTATCTCCTATGCTTCCCTAAAACTTCTCTCATTTTCCTTTTCTTATCACTAACATCACACCTCCCTTTCCAATAGTAAACTATGCCCCTTTATGCCATCAATAATAGTTACGTGGTTATTTTCCTTCCCATAAAGGAAGCCACGAATAATGCTAACTAAATTGGCGCGAAGCCTCCACATGGGAAATAATAAAGTTAGATTCATTCCACTTCCCATTAACATGCATTATGGTAGCTAACTACCCTTACCAACCACTACTTCATAATGCTAGGAAAAAATGGTTTAATAATAATAATGATTATATATATATATGTTTACATATTATATATTTATATACATTTAAATAATAATAAAATAAACCTTAACAATTAATGAGTAAACAAGAATGATGACCTTGAATAATGATATCACTGCTTGATCATTGCTAGAGATTGGCCATAGGTCAAGTATGTTTTTGATATATCCTTACAACCAGAGCACACAAGTTAAGACAAAATATTAACTCTTCGAAAACACTGGGAACTTAACAACTTACCTGGATTTTGATGCAAGACCTACGTGAGTGTGTGTTTGACTAAAAATGGAAATTACCCATTTGTTCACAATATCCATTCACTTCTCTCTAGTGGTACTCTACCTCTCCATTTGAGAGAGAAAATTATTCCTACATTTAACTTAGAAAGTCATCACAATGGTTAGTTTCTTAATATCCATGATATCATAATTATTAATCAAAAGTAATAATCATCACAATTCTTTAATCCTTTAATAAAAACATTGATTTAAATAAAATCATCCACTCATGCATAGCTAAACATATGTTTAAGATAAAACTTAAAAGTAAAGTTGCAAGCCAAAATTTGGGGTGTGACATTTTTTTTGTAACCAATGATAGAGCAACTAAGAAGGAAGGAGGCTAAGAAGAATAATGCTCAATATTTGTTCACTTTCAAAATGCTCTAGATAAGAGCCTATTTCCAATAATTGTAGATGAAAAGATACAAAAAGATACCTAGAAGACTCTAAAATAATCATACCGAGGTAGTGATTAGGTTAGAGTTACAGATGTTAAAAAGAGAGTTTGAAATTTTAAAAATGAAAGAAGATGAAAGTGTGAGTGACTATTGTGTGAGTAAAAGATATTTTTTATAGGATAGATACTCTTGGAGAAATCATGAACAAAGAATTTGTGATTAAAAAAAATTGTTGAGGTCTCTAAATCCAAGGTGGGACAATTGGTCCAACATCATTGAATAAAGTAAGGATTTGACTACCCTTAGGTTTGATCACCTTGTTGGATCTCTTATGTCGCATGAGGAAAGATTAAGAGATTCATTTGGAGAAATTAATGAGAGATATTTTTCCTCTAATTTACAAGTAACAAAGAATTAAGATGCTAGCACTAGAACCAAAATAAATCAAGGCCATGGTAGAGGTCAAAATCAAAATTATTCAATAGGAAATAAATGAAGAAGTGGTGGTCCAAGAGGAAGAGGTAGAAGCAATTTGATAAGAGAAACATCCAATGTTATCATTGTAAAAGGTATGGTCATTTTGAAAGTGATTGTAGATTAAAATTAAGTAAGAACAATAAAATGTCAATTACACTTGAGAGGGTGATGAAGCTTCTCTGGGAGTAAGTTATTTTTATCTTATGAAAAACTTGAAAAATGGTGTTAAAGATGATTGCTATTTAGATTCAAGGTGCTCTAACCACGTGTCAGGGAATAAAGATTTTTTTTATAAAATTGATGAGAGTTTCAAATCCAAGATCAAGCTTGGTGATGAAAACATATTGCAGGTTGTTGCTAAAGGAGCTTTGAAATTTCATACCAATGAAGGTATGAAAAGTGTATAAGAAATTTATTACATTCCATAGTTAAAGCATAATTTATTAAGTGTTAAGAAATTATGTGGGAAGAATTATAAGGTGGTATTTGATGATATATAGGGTATGTGCAGGATCATCATGGAAAAAATAGGCCCTTAAGTGGCAATAAAAAGACAGAAAATCAGAGTTAGACAACTTGATGTAAAAATTTGAATAAGTTATCTATATTATTTCAAAAAAATGTAAAAATAGAATCTGTAGAAAATTGAATGTAGTTTCTAAACTACTAGACCTTTATTTAAAAAAATAAAATCTATTTGGTGAAAATTTGAAATTTCAATGCAGTAGTATTTAAATTTCAAGGTAAAAATAAAAAGTAGGTGTTTGTCTGACCACCCTAACCACAATAAAATGATAATTTTTTTTTTATAATCTTTTAGATATAAGTAAAATACTCATGTCCCGATGTGATGCATATTTTTTTATAATTTTTTTCCAAGTAAATAATTAATTATGAATTTTTTATTACAAATTTTAAAAAATATAAAAGATCGTCTGTCTAACCACCTTAACTTGGTCAAAAGTTCATGAAATTCATTTTTATTTTAATCCTATAGTATGCAAAGCATAGAATGTGATGCATGTTTCAGATTCAAAAAATGTGATACCATTTGAAAGTTAAAAATGTTTTTCAATCATCTTATCAATTAGGACTTTATTCGTAATTCTAATAGAAAATGAATACTAATTATTTATTAAATTCAAATTAAAGCATAATTTATATTGGTGGAAGCTGAGAATATCCTCTAAAAACACTTTTTGTTTCATCAATTTTGGGTAAAAAAAAAGTCATCAGCCACATGGGCCATCAAATGGCTTACATATCGCCACATTTTGGTCCATCATGATCCTGCACATACCCTACAATTTATAATTATGATAAGAAACAAGGCAATAAGGTGGTTAAAATTGTGCCTATATCAAAGAATATGATGTTTCTATTGAAGTTTGGTGAACGTAGCAGCAATCTTTCCAGTATCACATATGAGGAAAAAAGTGGGTTGTGGTAGCTTAGGTATGGACATTTAAATTTTGATAGTTTTAAATTTCTCACATCAACATCTTTGGTTTATATTTTTTTCCTTAAGGTTGAAGAACACAAGGAGGTTTGTGAAGGGTTTTCTAGAGAAAACAATGCAAGAGATAGTTTTCAAAAGGAAATGCATGGAGGGCTTGTTATCCACTTTAGTTGGTTCACTCCAATATTTGTGTTCCTATGAAAACAAATAGTTTTGGTAAGTCATTGTATTTCATTTCTTTTTATTGAGGATTACTCATGAAATTGTTGGCTTTATTTATTGAAGACAAAAGATGATGCCTTTAATACATTCAAAAAAGTGTTAAGCCCTTGTGGACATTGAAAAAGGTTGCAAAATCAAATGCTTAATGACTAATTATGGAGGAGAATTTTTTTCAAGAGATTTTTAGACTTTTTGTGATATGAATGGTATCAAAAGACAACTCACCACTACTTACACACCTCAAAAAATTGGGGTAGATGAAAGGAAAAATCATACAGTGGTGGAAATGGTAAGGATTATGTTACAAACCAAGGGACCAACCAATTCTTTTTGAGGTGATGTAGTTGCTATAGCAGCATATATTCTTAATCATAGTCACATTTGTGCACTTAATATGATGACTCCTTATGAAGTCGAACATTCATCACTTTAGATTCTTTTATTGTTTAGCCTATGTTTATTTTTCTGATCAAAACAAGAAATTGTTAGATCCAAAAAGTGATTCATGCATATTTGTTGGCTATAGCAAGAAAAGTAAGGCTTTAAGTTGTATAATCCTCACACTAATAAAATTATTGTTATAGGATATGTAATTTTTGATGGAGGAATTTATGATCATCGGAAAGGCCATGTTGAGAAGTCAAAATCTATTTTCAATGGTGATGTTATTGATGATATTGATCATGAGAAAATCACTAATACTTTAGTTTCAAGTGCTAGAAATCTACTAAGTAGCCCCTCATCTAGTTCTTTGGTTTCAATTGGAAGTAAAACTTCAATTCCAAGTCCAAAAAGGAGTGTAAGAAGCTTAAGTGACATTTATCAAAGATGTATGATCATGCACATGAAGAAAATCCAAGAGGTGAGATAGTAAATTTTGCTTTATTTATATCAGCTAATTTTGAACCATCATCTTTTGAATATGCATGTATTAATAAGGTTTGGGTGCAAGCAATGAAAGAAGAGATGGATTATATTCATATGAATGATACTTGGGAGCTTATAGAGCTTCCAAATGTAAAAGATAAAATATTGGTACTAAATGGGTCTACAAGACTACATACAATAGTGATGGGAGTGTTGAAAGACACAAGGCAAGATTAGTTTATAAAGGCTACACATAGAGGTATGGGTTTGATTATGAAGCGACACTTGCACCTATAGCAATAAAAGAGACTATTAGGATGTTGATTTCCCTAGAAGCTAAAAATAAATGGAACCTTCATTGTGTGGATGTGAAAAGTGCCTTCTTGAATGGGTACCTAGAAGAGGAACTCTATGTGGAGCAAGCACAAGTTTTTGAGATGCAAGAAAAAGAAAATGAGGTATACAATTTTAAGAATGCCTTGTATGGCCTTAAATGAGCACCAAGATCTAGGAATGCTAGGATTGAAGGATATTTTAGTAGAATGGTTTCAATAGAAGTAAGAGTGAACCTACCATTTTCTACAAACAAGAAGGTAATGGTATTCTTATTGTTAGTTTATATGTTGATGATTTTTTGTATATGGGTAGAAATTCTAAGAGAAAGCATGAATTCAAAATTATTATGATGAATGAATTTGAGGTGAAATATTTAGGTTTCATGAAATATTTTCTAGGAAGAGGTTTATCAAAGTAAGTTTGAAATTTTCATCTATAAAAAACAAAATGCAAAGGATTCATTTAAGAAATTTGATATGGCTAGTTGTAAACCAAACTCAACTCCAATTTCTCATGGAGTTGTGTTGTGTAGAGATGATGGTGTTGGAAGTTTGATGTTTCTAACCCAAATAGGGCCTTATATTGCTTATTTAGTTTCTCTTGTTTCAAGGTAAATGGCAGATCCTTCTAAAATTCATATGAAGGAAACCAAAAGAACTTTGAGGTATGTGAAAGGAAATCTAAATTTTTGCATTCATTAATCTAAAGATTTTAGTCTAGTTGGCTTCAATGACTCTGATTGGGGTGGTAATATGGATTATTGAAATTCTACATCTAGTAGTTTTTTTTCTTTTGGTTTAGGTTTTATTACTTGGACCTCAAAGGAGAAAATCATAGTTTCCCTTTCTTCCCTAGAATAAAAATATGTTGCAGTCATCTTTTCAAGTACTCTTGAGCATTATGGCTTAGGAAAGTTCTTGAAGAAATTATAGAGAAACAAATTCATCCTACAGTGATATTTTGTGATAATATGAGCACAATAAAATTGGTAAAAAATCCCAGTGCATCATAGCATAACTAAACACTTTGATCTTAAGTATCATTTTAGTAGAGATTTTGTGCAAAAGAAGGAAGTACAACTCATATATATCTAGACTAAAGAATAACTTACAAATATTTTTGCTAAGGTTGTTGTAAAGATTCAAATGTTTATGCTTTGAGATCATATTGTGTGTCCTCTCTACATCAAGGGGGAGTATGTTGGTAAGTGATATGAAACCATTAGAGATGCATGCCTTACACTGCCATCCTATAGATTCTAATCTGTGTCATATTTCTTCTTTCCTTTGCATGTTTTTTGTTTTAGAAAATTTCCATAAAATTGTTCAGTGTGCTATAATGTATGAAGTGTGTAAAATTTGTTTCGTTTACCCTTTTTTTAGTTATTGCTAACTATTGAGTTTGCAAAATTATATAATGTTCATGTCTTTATGCTATTAAAAATTAAAAAATTATAGAATAATTAGATAACCTATTATTATGGATATAATATAGCGTGTTAAAATTTTATGTGTGCAAAATGGATCTATTGTAAGTATTTATTTTTATTTTATTTTGTTGATATGTATTTGTAATCATCATCTAGGACTATTCAAAATCTTCAAAATACAACCTCTATGTTTGTGTGTTAACTCAAATTAAAGATAAGATCTATAACTATATTTAGACAAAATCTACACCTCTAGATTAGTTGCATGTTTGTGGATCTATCCTTTTATTCTTAGATCTAATTGTAGAAATTTTGCACTCCTACACTCAAACTCCTAAATTACTTGAAATCTTCTTTTCTCTTCAGACTTATGATATTTAAAAATTTTCTTAGTTGGCTACGAAATCACCAAGGCACAAGTTCTTATAGGCCAACATCTAGTAAATATCAGTTTTATGGTTGTTCTAGTGATTTAAGACAAGTAGTTTCAATCATGAAAATTAGCATTCTAGGATGATTAAGCATTTCTTCTTCTTTCTGCACAAAATTGAAATGTTCATTCAATAAGTCCTCATTGAAAGCTCTAAGATGAGAGAGGAAATTTGGATCTAAGAGGACATCAAATGAATAAAATTAAAAGTCTTCAAATACAATGACACAACAAAAATTCACTCATATTTGTTTGGTTGACTCACAATGGTTAACGGAAAGAGTAGAGTCAAGCAAATTAAATTAAAAATTTAGGCATTCAAGTGTCAAAATTAAGAGAAATAAACAATAACGTATGTACTAAAGAATGGATACTTGAATATATGATACAATAAATGTAAAATGTATGGGAAGATGTGTATAAATGAATAACGTAAATTCAAAATTTAAGATTCTAATTGCATTATTCCATTCTTTTAAAATAAACATAGAAAATAAATAAGAATTAACATAGATATACAAATTCTACCTTTACAATATCCAACAAAAATTGAAAAAAATAAAATAGACATCCTTTTAAACTTTTGACATTAACTTGAATTACAAAAATTCTTTAAAGTAACTGAAAATTAATCTTATATTTAATAATTTCAATCAAATTTCTATTTAAAAAATTAAATTAATTATGTATGCAACAAGATATTACCAGATTAAATTTTGCCTGTCAAAAATGTGAATTATAATGTAGTTTACACCAGCTCCTTGTATTTCATGTTCTGGTTCGTAAAAAGATGCGCATACATAATATATATAGATGATAGAAATTGGCAGGATACAAAGTACTTCAACTATTGCATTAGGTGGTCCGGCAGAAAAATGGTCGGTCCCTGTGTCTTTCGTGTCAGAGAAGGAGCTGGATATGCTTTCAACTTGCGACATCCTCTTAAATCTATCTTAGTCAAAGATGGAAGTTCCCCAATGTTGGAAGGTACTTCTTCTAATTTTTTACAAGCGAATAAACTCAAAAAATTGAGTGACTCGAGTTTTCCTATAGTGGAGGGCAAGCTTTTCATATTCATGCAATAACTTAAATCTAGATGTCTTAAAGAAGTAAGCTTCCCTATGCTAGGAGACAATTCTTTCAGTTCCAAAGAACTGCACCTCAATTCTTGTAAAGAGATGAGTTCCCAAAAGCTGGGAGAAAAGGTTTCCAACTTGCAGCAACCATCTAAATTCAAGACCTCCAAAGACCTTAATTTCCTGAAGCTGAAAGGCAATTCTTTTAATTTAATACACTCTGTTAGATTCAAATGTTTTAGGGAACTCAGGTCTCCAAAAGTTGAGGGCAATTCTTTCAGCTCCAGAGAGCTGCACCTCAAATCTGTTAAAGAGCCGAGTTCGCAAAAGCTAGGAGGGAAGGTTTCCAACTTACAGCAGCCATCTAAATTTAAGACCTCCAAAGAGCTTAATTTCCCGAAGCTAAAAGGCAGTTCTTTTAAGTTGATACACTCTGCTAGATTCAAATGTTTTAAGAAACTCAGGTCTCCAAAAGTTGAGGGCAATTCTTCCAGCTCCTTACAGCTTGTTAATATCAACTCCTATAAAGAACTTAATTGCCCCAACGTGTTTGCTAGATTTCTCAAGGAATTTCCGCCACAAATGGTCAATCTACATAATGAACGCAGCCCACATACCTGCTCAGGCAGGTCCTCTATTTTATCCCATTCATCTAATAGCAAAACCTTGAGACCAATTAAGTGATCCAGCTTTTCGGGTAATTTCTGTAGACCTTTCAATTCTTTTAAATCCAATTCTTCTAAGGAAGAGTTTGGGATGATTTTGGTGTGCTCGGATTCCTCGCAGTGAGACTGTGCAGCGGCTCTCATTAACCGTAGCTTCTTGGGTAGCTGCATCCATGTTGTCATTCTATTGTAAGGAACTTCTTCCATATATAAATAATCTATGAAAGAGAGAAAAATGGGAGGGGGACGTAGCGAGGACTTTCCTGATACAAATTCACACCATCTTTAAAGACAGGGCCATGGAATACAGTTAATTGCTCAAGCGACTCTAAATTTGGTGGCCATAAAGCAGAAATATCGCCGCCTAGTAGGAGAAATCTGAGTTCCTTAAATTTAGATGGTCTTAATTGGCTTGATCCTGACACTTTTATCTGGCTTTCCAAACCTAGAACTCTCACCGAATTTTTCAATGAATGTAACTGCTTCTCATCAACTTCATTCCCAGATTCAGATTCCTCCTTGCCGAGCCAAACTCCTTTAATTTCCTTGAGCTTCTACAAAAGAACAATATATTTCAATAAGGGTACTGAAGAGAGATGCGGCATTCTTTTTTAATCCTGTAGCCTTATACAAAATCAAACATATACCTGATCGTCATGTGCGACTTCTAGCCAGGACTGCACACCCATAATTCTGTTTCCATGAGACATGCTTCGCCCTTTTGCTCGAATAATGTCATGGACAATCAACTCGTTTTTGTCCGACGTTTTCATCAATGCCGCCTCGTGGAGAAGTGTGACGTCCTCAGCTCCCACAATGTACTCTACATCTCGACGACTCCAATTAGCAAAGAAGCAACAAATATCTAAAAACGCTTCTCGCGTAGATAATTCAAGCTCACTATAGACAAAATTCACAAGACGTTGGCTCAGATTTTCTCCTTTGATATCCTCTCCTATCACTAAAGCTTCAAATATTTGGGTACATCTCTCTATTTGGTAGTTCTGCTTATGCAAACGAGCACCAACAATTTGTAACACCAACGGAATCCCATCACAAATGTGCAGGGCTTTTCTAATGCTGTCTGTGTCTATGTCGATTGTGTTATGAAGATCATCTCTTAGCAAAATTTTGATTGCCTCTTGTTCAGGGAGAGTACCCACACGATGCTCACGACGTTCAAGGCCGGAGTCTATGAGCATATCCGTGACACCTAGATTTCGAGTTGTGACCACTACACTACTCCGCTTTGGAAGGCCTGATAAGCGTTTTGGGAAAAGCTCTTGCAAGTCTTCTGCGCGAAGAGCGTTGTCAATAAAAAGAAATACTGGCTTATTTCCTTGTACTTGGAAAGCGCTGGTGAGATGATCCCGACCCTCTGCACTATTTCTCAATGTTATATGCCTGTCATAAGAATATGTCGGGAAGGCATCTTTCAATATTTGCGCCTGAATACATTTTATGTCATTACTGTAGCGGTCTTCTTGGATTTGAACTCCCGAATAGTTGTAACCTGTGAGATCTAAGTCAGCAATAACAGCAGTGGCCAGCGTGGTCTTTCCAATGCCCCCAAATCCATAAATAACTACGGCCAATGTAGACTTATTCCGTGGTTCCATGTTCAGCAATGTCATTACTTGTTTCTTCTGCTCTTCGATGCCAACTGCCAATGAGCCCACAGAAGAATGTTACGTTAATAACAACACATGTAAATATAGTTGTAATTTTTTGGGAAAGGAGGGTTTATATATATTTACCTGCATAATCTGGATAAATGGGCTGCCATGGAGGGAAGGCAACAGGCTACTGATGATGAATTTCTATCGCTACTGTCAATGTAAGATCTTGATATAGTTGATTTATTTTCGATTGTAGAGTAGTCAGCCTTTTGTAGTCCACAGAAGCCTTCAAAAACCTTCAATTTAGGGACAATGTCAATCACAATAACCATGCATAAATGATGATAACATTAATATAATTCACACTAAATTCAAATATTTAATCATTGTAGACATTACCGGAAAAGTGCTCTGGATTTTAATTGAGAAGCGCACATCATGGATCCTTCAACAATCAATTTTATTGCCTCACTCAATATCTTTTCTTCTTGTGGCATATCATACTTCAACTTTCTTATATGCCCACCAAGCTTAGTCATTTGCCTTAGGAGTTCTATGCATTCAGTCCGGTTTTCACAGATTTGACCAATCTGGTCTAGCAAGAAAGCTACAACCGCTAACCCTCCAACCACCCAATGCACCTTCCCCACACTTAGCAATATTTGTGCTATGGCTTGTTTGTTTCCTTCATCTCCCTATAAATACGGCCACCATGAATTCCAAGTCCTTTCAAATATTTCTACTGTTAACTAATCTTGAATTCAGAAAAAAATCAAACAACAATTACCTTCTCCAGCTAAATATGCTTATTCACAAATTCAAGGAATAGAGACCCACTTAGGAGAAAGGAAGTCCATAATGAATTTGTTCTCCAATTCAGTGTATCAGAAAGAGTTTCTGAACTAGTGCTTCTCTTTAACGGCTTTTCTTCTTTTGACTGCATTTACAAACAAGACAATGAGTAAAACACAAAAAGAAATGAACATTTCTTATGATTACGGTTGAAGCTGAATCACAGACTAACTCTGTCTTGAAGATACTCCAAGAGCTTGTTGATGAGTTCGATCAAATAATCAACGTCGCCCGCATTGCTGACAGTTTTAAAAAGGCTGATACAGTTTTCGACTGTCGGTGGCGGCAGCTGAGCTGACGGCGGCTTCATAGGTCGTTGCTGAGCAGGTGAGGGTGTTTGATCAGTAGATGACGTGTGAGTTGACGGCAGTGGCTCAAAAAGTGCCGGTTGGAAAGGTATTTCCGAAGGCTTAACGGGGAGCTGCGGCTGCGCCTCAACAGGCATCGCTGGCTGAACAGGTGGCTGTGAAAGCTTAACGGGTGGCGGCTCAGCATGCGGTAGAGGCTGAACAATTCGCAATTGAAAAGGTGTTTCCGAAGGCTTAACTGGGTGAGGCGACGGCGGCTCATTAGGCGTCGGTGGCTGCGAAGGATTAACGGGAGCTGGAGGCGGAGACGAAAGCGGAGTTGGGAGCGAGGCCGGAGTAGGGGCCGCGGACTGGGGCGTCACCTGGGCTGGGGATGCGGGCTGCGACTGGGGCTGGGACTGTTCAGTTTCGTTGAACGTTCCCCTTTGGTTTCCTTCCTTAGGTTCCTTGCCTAAACAGCAACCCATGGTAAATGCAAATGATGTTTCTCAAGTATGGACGTAAACATTGAATGCTTTATAGGCAGTATATCTCTTTACATTCTATATATTTTATTTCGTTTACGTGTTGTTTGGATTTGGGATGAAGTTATTCATTTTTTTATTCATAATTGAGGTGGCTTTGACAGCTGTTGAAAGATTGTGGCACATATTATGGATGCTTTTCACAACTGTAATAAGCATAGCAGAAGCCTTAAATAACAGTATATGCCCGGAAAGAACATTATGCTTTCGTGCTCTTGCATTTGTTGGGATGCTTAACTTATTGGAATTGAATATTAAAAAGTTTTAAAGTGGTGTAGTTTAATGAATTGAATATAATTAAAGAGAATAAGAGATTGTTTATTGATCAGGTTATTCGTTAAAGAGGACAAAATTACGTGGTCTCGGATCCGAGCAATTATAAAACACGATTGTGGGAATGAAAGCATCTCAGGGAAATTATTTATTTTAAGTAAATAATTATCTATTTTAAGTGCTCATGTTAAATTATTTATATTATATTTTAAATAAATAATTATATTAGATTTTATTTTATTTTTGAAATAGAAAAAATATCATTTTATTTTATTTTATTAAAGATTTATTTTTATTTTCAAAAAATTAAATGAAAATAAATTAGATTAGTGTATTAATTTATTAAATATATCAAAATAGAATAGATCAGTGATAAGAAGTCTTAGGGAAAATCAGAATTATGTAAAATGGGTGTTGTAATCAAAATGTAAAGGAAAAAAAAAATTCCTAAACTTAATCTAGGTAAATCCAATAGAATGCAAACATATATGTATATAAATTAACCTAGATTAATGGTTGACAAATTTTGTGGGCATTTACTTCTCGGCTCAAAATTGAATAACTTTATTATAGTTTTTTAATCTAGATTGTTTTGAGATTAGAAATAGGACCTCTATGTTTGTGTGTTTCCTCAAATTATATATAAGATCTATATCTCTATCTAGATAGATCCTACACCTTTAGATTAGTTTCATGTTTGTGGATCTATGGTTTGATTCTTAGATCCAATTGTACAACTTGTACACTCCTACTCTGAAATTCCTAAATTAATTGATTTCTTTGTTCTCAAGACTTATGGTATTGAAAAATCTCTTTATCCAAATACAAAATCACCAAGGCACGGGTTCTTATAGGTCAATATTCATAAAATATTAGTTTTATGATTGTGTTAGCACGATTGAAGACAAGAAGCTTCAATCATGAAAATGAGCATCTCAAGGATGATTATGCATATTTAATATTTCTAGTGCACAAAATTGAAATGTTCTTCTAATAGTTTCTCCTTGAAATCTCTAAGATGAGAGATGTTATTTGGATCTAAGAGGACGTGAAATGAATAAATTCCAATATCTCTAAATACAAGGACACGACAAAAATTCACTCAATTTTTTCTTGGGTGACTCACAATGGTTTGTGAAATGAGTAGAGTCGAGACAAATTAAATTTAAAATTTAGACATTCAAGTGCTAGAACTAGAAAAAATAAACAATAATGTATATACTAAAGAATGGATACTTGAATGTATGATGCAATAAATGTAACAAAAATGGGAAGATGTGTATAAAGAAATAATGCTATTTCAAAACTTAAGATAGTAATTACATTAAACCATTCTTCTAAAATAAACTTTGAAAATAAATAATACTTGACATAGATATACAAATTCCACCATTGCAACGTCCAAAAAATTTGCAAAAGAAAAAAATATAGACATTCTTTTAAACTTTTTACATTAAACTTAAAATTACAAAAAAATCTTTAAAATTACTAAAAACTAATCTTATATTTAATAATTTAATACAATTTTGTATTTTAAAAATAAATTAATTATGTATGCAGCAAGATATTACCAGATCAAATTTTACTTAGTCATAAATGTGAATTAGAATGTAGTCCTTGTATTTCATTTTCTGCTGTGTAAAAAGATGCGCTTACATAATATATGCACATGATATGAGATTGACGGGATACAAAGTTCTTGAACTATTGCATTAGGTGGTCCGGTAGAAAAATGGTCGGTCCCTGTGTCTTTCGTGTCAGAGAAGGAGCTGGATATGCTTTCAACTTGGGAAATCCTCTTAAATCTATCTGAGTCAGAGATGGAAGTTCCCCAATGTTGGAAGGAACTTCTTCTAATTTCTTACAAGCGAATAAACTCAACACTTGGAGTGAGTGGAGTTTTCCTATAGTGGAGGGCAAGCTTTTCAATTTCATGCAATAACTTAAATCTAAATGTCTTAAAGAAGTAAGCTTCGCAATGCTAGGAGACAATTCTTTCAGTTCCATAGAGCTGCACCTCAATTCTGTTAAAGAGCTGAGTTCCCAAAAGCTGGGAGGAGAGGTTTCCAACTTGCAACAGCCATCTAAATTCAAGACCTTCAAAGACTTTAATTTCCCGAAGCTCAAAGGCAATTCCTTTAAGCTAACACACTCTGCTAAACTTAAATGTTTTAGGGAACTCAGATCTCCAAAAGTTGAGGGCAATTCTTCCAGTTCCTTATAGCTTGTTAATATCAACTCCTGTAAAGAACTCAATTGCCCAAACGAGTTTGGCAGATTTCTCAAGGAATTCCCACCACAAATGCTCAATCTACATAATGAAGGCAGCCCACATACCTGCTCAGGCAGCTCCTGCATTTTATCCCATTCATCTAATATCAAAACCTTGAGGCCAGTTAAGTGATCCAGCTTTTCAGGTAACCTCTATAGACTTTTCAATTCTTTTAAATCCAATTCTTCTAAGGAAGAGTTTGGGACTATTTTAGTGGGCTTGGATTCCTCGTAGTGAGACTGTGCAGTGGCTCTCATTACCCGTAGCTTCTTGGGTAGCTGCATCCATGTTGTCATTTTATTGTAAGGAATTTCATCCATATATAAGTAATCTTTCAAAGAGAGAAAAACAGATAGAAGTAGTGAGGACTTGCCTGATACATAGTCACTCCATCTTTAAAGACAGGGCCATGGAACACAGTCAATCGCTCAAGCGACTCTAAATTCGGTGGCCATAAAGCAGAAATGTCGCCGCCAAGTCGGAGAAATCTTAGCTCCTTAAATTTAGATGGTTTTTGGCTTGATGCATACACTTTTATCTGGCTTTTCAAACCCAGAACTCTCAACGAATTTTTCAATGAATGTAATTGCTTCTCATCAACGTCATGACCATATTCAGATTCCATCCGGCCAAGCCAAACTCCTTTAATTTGCTTGAGTTTCTGCAAGGAGAAATATTTCAATTAAGTCGATAAAGAGAGATGCCGCCTCACTTATTAATTCTGTAGCTTTATACAAAATCAAACACATACCTCATTGTCATGTGCGACTTCCAGCCAGGACTGCACATCCATAATTCTGTTGCCTTGAGACATGCTTCGCCCTTTGGCTTGAATGATGTCATGGACAATCAACTCGTCTCCGTCCGACGTCTTATCAATGCCGCCTCGTGGAGAAGTGTGACGTCCTCAGCTCCCACAATGTACTCCACATCGCGACGACTCCAGTTAACAAAGAAGCAGCAAATATCCAAAAATGCTTCTCGCGTAGATGCTTCCAGCTCTTTATACACAAAATTCATGAGACGTTCGCTCAGATTTTCTCCTTTGATATCCTCTCCTGTCTCCAATGCTTCAAATATTTGGGTACATCTCTCTATTTTGTAGTTCTGCTTACGCAAACGAGCACCAACAATTTGTAACACCAACGGAATACCATCACAAATCTGCAGGGTTTTTCTCAAGCTGTCTGCCTCTCTGTTGATTGTATTATCAAGATCATCTCTTTGCAAAATTTTGATTGCTTCTTGGTCGGGGAGAGTACCCACACGATGCTCATGACGTTCTAGGCCGACGTCTATGAGCATATCTATGACACCCAAATTTCGCGTTGTGACCACAATTCTACTCCGCTTCGGAAGGCCTCCTAAGCGTTTTGGAAAAAGCTCGTGCAAGTCTTCTGCATGAAGAGCATTGTCAATAAAGAGAAATATTGGCTTATTTCCTTGCGCTTGGAAAGCGCTGCTGAGATGATTCCGACCCTCTGCACTATTTCTCAATGTTACATTCCTGTCATAAGTATACGCTGGGAAGGCGTCTCTCAATATTTGCTGCTACATAGATTTTATGTCATTCTTGGAGCGCTCTTCTTTGATTTCAACTCCTGAGTAGTTGTAATCTGTGAGATCTAAGCCCAAAATAACAGCAGTAGCCAGCGTGGTCTTTCCTATGCCTCCAAATCCATAAATAACTACACCCAATGAGGATTCTTTATCAATTTTCATGTCGAGCAACTTTATTACTTGTTTCTTCTGCTCTTCGAAGCCAACTTTCCATGAGACCAAAGAAAAATATTAGGCTAATAACAACATATGTAAATGGTGATGCAAACATGACAAGTAAATATAGTTGAAAAGTTTGGAAATAGAGAGATTTTATATATTTACCTGCATATTCTGGATAAATGGGCTTCCATGGAGGGAAGGCAACAAGCTGCTGATGTTGTATTTCTATTGCTACTCTCAATGTAAGATCTTGATACAGTTGATTTATTTTCGATTGTAGAGTAGCCAAGCTTTTGGAGTCCACAGAAGCCTTCAAGAACCTACAATTTATGGACAATTTCAATCACAATAACCATGCCTAAATAACGATAACACTAACAGAATGAAATTCAAATATTTAACTATTGTAGACATTTTACCGGAAAAGTGCTCTAGACTTTAATTGAGAAGCGCACATCATGGATCCTTCAACAATCAGTGTAATCGCCTCACTCAATATCTTGTCTTCCTGTGGCATATCATACTTCAGCTTTCTTATATGCCCAGCAAGCTTAGCCATTTGTCTTAGGAGCTCTATGCATTCAATCCGATTTTCAGAGATTTGACCAATCTGGTCTAGCAAGAAAGCTACAACCGCTAACCCTCCTACCACCCAATGCACCTTCCCCACACTTTGCAATATATGTGCTACAACTTGTCTGTTTCCTTCGTCTCCCTGTAAATACAACCACCATTAATTCCAAACTCCTTTCAAACGCTGTTAACTAATCATGAATTCAGAATGAAATCAAACAACAATTACCTTCTCCAACTGAATATGCTTATTCACAAATTCAAGGAATAGAGACCCACTTAGGAGGAAGGATGTCCATAATGAATTTGCTCTACCATTCAGTGTATGAGAAAAAGTTTCTGAACTAATGCTTCTCTTTAATGTCTTTTCTTCTTTTGACTGCATTTACAAACAGGAAAATGAGTAAAACGCAAAAAGAATTGAACATTTCTTACGGTTACGGTTGAAACTGACTCACAGACTAACCTTGTTTACAAGAGACTCCAAGAGCTTGTCAATGAGATTGACCAAATCATCAACGTCGCCCGCATTGCTGACGTTTTGAAAATGGCTGATACAGTTTTCCACCGTCGGTGGCGGCAGCTGCATAGTTAGCGGCTGTCCAGGTGATGGTCGTTGAGTAGCAAGTGGCGGTTGAAATGCTGGCCGCGAAGGCTTAATGGAGAACAGGGGCGGCGGCTCAGCAGGCGATGGAGGCTGAGCAGGTAGCAAATGAAAATTTGGCTCTGAAGGCTTAACGGGGGACGGCGGCCACAGCTGAGCAAGCGGGGCCGGCAGCTGCTCAACAGGCAGGGGTGGCTGAACAGGTGGTAGTGGCTGATAAACGGGCGCGGGAGGCGGCAGTGGAGGCTGGGACAAGGACCGGGCCTGGGGCTGGGGGGCCTCCGTGGTTTCCTTGGACGGCCAGCAGCCCATGGTAAATGCAAGTAGGATTAGATGATTTTCCGACGAAGAATTGAGTGCTTTATAGGATCCCTATCTATTTACATTGTATATATTTTTACTTTGTTTACATGTTTTTCTTTTGGTTCTCTGCTGAATTTATTCTTCATTCTTTGTTTCTATAATTGAGGTCGCTTTGACAGCTGTCGAACAATAATTGAGAAGCATATTGGCTTTTCACAACTGTAATAAGCATAACGGATAAGTCTTAAATAACAGTATATGCCCCGACAAAACAGTATGCTTTTTTACTCTTGCAGGATATGCCCTGACAAAACAGTATGCTTTTTAACTTGCATTCTTGGATCAAACACAATTATGTGTTTAAATTATTGGAATTGAATATTAAAAAGTTATTAAACTGTCGTGGTTTAATTTATTGATTAGACTAGGTATTCATTAAAGAGAACAAAAATTGTAAGGTCTGAGACCTGAGCAATTATAAAACAACGATTATGGGAATAAAAGTATTGAAGGGAAATTAACTCCAACCTCCTATAATATTTAGCATTCACTGAATAAAATAATTAATCGATAGAAATTTTAAACATATCAATTTAAAATACATACTTAGATATTATGTTTAAAGTGTTTATATTAAATTATTTATTTTATATTTCAAGTGTATAATTATATTAATATTCTTAAAATCTTATAAAAACAATTAATTTATTTCTTAAAATACATAAGTTTCTAATTTTATTTTTTTATATAAAAAATTATTTTATGATCAAAAAGTAAATAAAAATGCTCCCACAAGTTAGTGTAGTTAGTTTGAGTCTCGGGTTTGCTCCCTCAGGTCTTGGGTTCGACTCCTAGCTCGTATATTAGCCTGTTGCATGCACTCGGGGGTTGTGCTGGTTATAGCATGACCCTAGGGATTAGTCTCGCCTCAAGCTCGCCCTGTAAAGGGAACTCGTTGGGCTTGAGTCGCTGTATATTACCCTGTCGCGCACACTTGGGGGTTGTGCTAGTTATAGCATGGCCCCAGGGATTAGTCTTGCCTCAAGCTTGCCCCGTAAAGGGAACCCATTGGACTTGAGTCGTGGGGATACCCCATGGATTAGTCTCGCCTCAAGCTCCCCCCATAAAGGGAACCCGTTGGGCTTGAGTCGCGGGGATACCTAAGAGATACAAAAAAGGTAAATAAAAATAAAATTAGATTGCTATATTAATTTATTAAAAATATATCAAAATAATATATTTTTTAAGTAAATAAACATAATTCTACATATAAAAGAAAAGATAAATAGCATAAAATAATTGAAGATGATATCTCTTCAAATGTCTATTTAAACTTAATACAAATACACAAAAGTATTTTATTTACTATTCTAAATTTTAATTTTCATCTTAGAATTATTTTAGTTTATCTACATTATTTTTTACAGTAAAATTTGGTTTTTCTTTTGGCAAAACCACAATTCATTATTTTGATATTTTTAATTTTAATTTATTTATTTTGGAAAATATCATAAATCTTATATCATTTATAGACATTAATTTATATTTCAAAAAAATGACATCTTTATATATTTTTTTTTAAATGTTGGTTCTAAATAGTTTTTTTTTTTAATTTTCTTTCATGGTGAGGATAACAATGATTAGTTATGAAATATATTATAATACATAATTGAAATAGAAATAATAATTAAAATATAGTGTATTGTTAATTATAGAGAGAGGAAGATTAGTTTGACTTTAAAATTATTTTTTTGTGATGAATATGTAATGTGAAATTTTTAACAATGAAGACTTGGATCAACTCCTAAATGTGTAACTTCCTATAAAATATGACCTTAAAATCTATTGTACATCCCTAAATTATGATGAGTATTTTGTATTGATTATATAGATGTGATTACATATCTTTGTTTCTTCTCTATTTCTCCAATCTTATGTATCTTACATATCACACACTCTTTATATTGCATTATATATCATATATTATATACATGATATGTTACAATACTATTCTAAATTTAAGAGTTTAAAGACATGTCAATAGACTCAATCTCATAATAATGCGAACATCTAAAATTACAACAAATCATTTGATGTACCTTTAATCTATTTTTTTGATCATATGGTGACCTTCATTCAACTCAATCATTGGGATTTTAATCATCAAAAATATATCCTTTCATTCCCTTGCAAGTTTTGATTATTAGCCAAGTCTCTAATCCACCTTTATAGGATACCAACGTAGAGTAAATAGATCCATCCACTCTTTTAGAATTATAACTAAATCAATCAAATTCTAGTTTCAACTTTATTCCTATCATTATCTTCTCCTAAATTTCTATGTCTTATCTTCAAGACATGTCAACCCCATTTTCCCACTCCATGTCAAATAAAAGAATAGATGGTTGATAGGGCTATATCCTCCAATATTTCCTTATCACTTTATTCTATCTCCATGTACCAATATTTCCCTATTACTATGTATTTATCTTTGATCCATTCGCTAATCCTTCCTCAAAATTTAGTTGTTTAAATACTCCAAAATACCTAAAATATTACAATCTAAGAGAACACACCATTATAAATATTATTCAACTATGAATGAATATTTCTATATTGAATGGTAGCTTTTCATAGTGATCACACATGTATCATAACATCAATGGATGAATTATCTACCTCAACCAAGGTGGAAGGTTATTAGGAGGATCATAAATTATCATTTTCTTTGCACTAATTTAAAATAATGTTTTAATAAAGTTAACAAGTTATGTGAGGTACAATCTTATAGAATTTAATTTTCTAAAATATATAGTTGAGTATTTAATGTTTCAATAGAATTTGTTCAACTTGAACAATATTGATAAAGCTAACAATGTTATTACAAGTGTCCTCCACATAATTTAATTATCCACTAGCCTCATTTTTACCATTTCCCATTTTTCTTTGGCTTCACTCAAATTTCTCTTCTAATAATATTTAATAGTTTGTGATTTCATTTTCTCCATGTGAGCTTTTACCATTCCCTAATTTTTACTAATATGATTTAGATTATCCCTCCCAAACTTATTGGTATATCTTTTATGTGTTCTATCACTTACCAAGTCTTTGGTTACATAGTTTTGATATTATATTATCTAGAACACTAAATTATAGCTTGGATCTTTGACATGTGTTAATCTATGAGTGATGTTTATAGATGTTAGCTAGATGTATTTTGAATTTGATGCATGTCATAGATTATATGATGATGTAATGCACATGCTTCACTTTGATTGTTGTTTATGGGCTAACTCTATTAATCAAAATTCTAGTGCAAATGAGTGCAGGTTCATGTTGAAGACAAGAATATGGTCGAGATAGGAGTGTTTAGACAATTGACATTGATGAATATGATGGAAATCTGATGCACACACATTTGCATAGTTACATCCACATTTTATATTACATTCCTAATTGAAATATGTTATGATGGATATTTCATTGATTGAATATTATGATTAGACTAAAGATTATTCTTTTAGATTACTAGGTATTCAAATATAAATAATTTGAGAATTCAAAGATTAAAATGATTGATTAAGAAAGTAGAAGATTTTTGTAATAAATTTTACATATTATATTATAATAATACAATATTATTAATAATATATATTAATATTATAATATTAAAATATAATATCATTATTAATTTATGATGCATAAGGATAATTTATATTAATATCAAAAAGAGAATTATAGCTTCTGTAAGCAATACCAAAATGTAGTATCTTTACTACCATGATCATTAACCGAATACTACCCCTAATGTACTTCCACAACCATCCCCTGGAACAAACCATAACAGGGCAGCCCACGAACCATACCCAGAACTGAAAACAAAAACTGTTCAGTACTTATGACCCTATTACACTAGAACATCCAACACATTATACATTATCATTTAGGTTGGGAACTAAAACATACTATTTTGAAACCATAGTAACTGCTTAAACAAAGGCCGAACCCACAATTACCAGTGATCAAATGAACCCATGGGCACGAGCAAATGACTGGAATTCTAGAACCCAATTGAATTGACCCTGCACCGACACCAGCTGCAGTGATTTCTTCAAATACTTCACCCCAACCTCAGCAAACTGTCTATGCTCGATGAGCGCCATCCCCTTGAGATTGAGCAAGAACGGGTAGTACTTGATAACCTCCCCAGGGTCCTGGACAACAGGTACATATCTCTTGGACGGAGAGCTCCAACCCCTAGTGTCGCCACAAAAGAATTTCCTTCAACCCCACCAACAAATCAGCCTTGAATAATTTCCTTACCAATGTCTCTGCCACGGGTTTTGGAGTGCTAATGTCCAACAGAACCGCCAGGAATCGAGAAACAATATTGGTGTCGACCTGGTAAGCTTCGTAGTCCTCCATAAAACCATTGTCGAGAATGATTTTAACCACCACCAAAGTTAGGGCATCATCGTTGAGAATTATCCGTTTCAACCTTTGGTCCGTCACCTTGCCTTTGAAGGCCATTTTCCGCACTGTGCTTTCCAACTAAATGGGCATATCAGCCCCAATACTCATGAGAGTCTCTGTAGACATGCGCACAATAAACCTTGACCCCCCAGCCATTTTGTCACTAGTACTCAAAAACACCCTATGCCTTGCAACCGTTCCTTGAAAATAATATTATAGCCAGATTAAAATCATTTTTAAGGCATACAACACAAGTTTATGTGTGCTCGTCCATATAGCCAGCCTATTATTAATGTCTATCCTCCATCTCGCATTTGTAGAGGCTGAAACATGATTACCTATATCCATGTGAAGTGACTTGCCACCCTCGCGAAATGGATATTGTGTGAAATGAAAGATTTTAATTACGTTCACGAGGTCACAACAGACTATGGGACCCAGGAACAGCACAAGACCATCACCAAAAAAGGGAGACCCTAAACAATTTGAGTTCTTCGCTGGAAGTCAACCCTAAACGGTGAATTTTGATGATGTAGTTTGCTGATTTGGCCAACCTTTCCTCCTCAAACAGGGTATTTAAATTATCAACTTGTAAGGTGTCCACATAACTAACCCGAATATTATTATATGTTGAGCACTCCATAACAAAATGCCATTCTGTCTCCACCAATCTCATGTCGCAAAATCGACATATTCTTTCTTCTGAATATCTTTATGAATTATGCACAAATCCGTAAAAGGAAACATTTATTTGATATGACATCAAATATTGTTTACTCTAGTGAATGATGCCACCTGAGTTAACCAAAAACTTTGATTAATAAGTTGGACCCCATGTATGATTATCCACGTTTGTATAATTGTCCACCCTCGCAAACTTGACTCAACCCTTCTCGCTAATGCAAATATGAAATGTCTACCACCTGCGCCAATTCAAAAGAGTTTTTAACCGTTGAACCTCAACGTACCAAGCATATCCAAACAGACATCATCGGGCTTTGCTTTCCACAACGATGTTTGAGGAAAGAAAGAATATATATAAATTGCAATCCACCGAAAATCGACCCCAAACAAGAGAGGATAAAACATGTGAACTAGCAACCATGGAAGAAGATATTGATTTATACTCAAAATCTATAGTAGAAGATCTAACATCAAAAAGAGTTTGGAGATTTCTTAGCTTTTTTCTTTTTTTGGCTCTCGGTCTCATAGGTTGTTTGGTCGCCCACCCTACTACCCACTAATATAATATAATTATTAATATATATAAATAAAGATATAAAATAAAGCTATTTATAAAATATATAAATAATTATAAATTTAAATTGCATGGTTACTATTGCTAAAGTCTAACTAATTTTAGTTGTTATTAAAAATATAAATAGTTTAAAAGATTGCATGAATATTAATAATAAAAAGAAAATAAGTAAGTTTTATTCCTATGGGTATTATAAAAAGAGATGGAAATTAGAAATAAAATAAATTTAAATAAATTGCATGATTGTTACTATTAAAAAGGTAAAAATTAAATAAAAATAAGTTTAACTTTTAAATTGAAAGTAAATTTTAGAGTAAAGAAAAAAAAGAAATAATTTCATGGATACAAGAGTTCAAACTAGTTTTAAACTAAAATTGCATGAAAGGTCATAAGTTCAAAAGACCAGTCTACAATAAAGAATTGGAGTAAGCATAGTTGTAAGAAAATATCAAACTATAGAGGATTTATTTTAAGGGGAAGATTGCATCAATTGGCAAGGGGATGACTTTTGGTAGGAGTAGAGGAGATTGGGCAGATCTTGAAGAATTCATACAACTCATTTGCATTGGGAAGAGCTCTAAAGGTTTCATCAAGATAGACATCTACTCATGTAGGTCAGTTTTGTAAATTGAATTGGCCTGATTTAAACTAATGCATGAAACAATTACTACTAAATGTAGCCATATTGACATTCATAGATTAAAGTCCAGATTAAAATTTTCTTACAAAAACCCTTTCCAATCTTATGAAGTAGTTGAGAGTCTAAATACATGAATGGATATTGTCACAGACTAATTTTCCTATAGAGCTAGAATAGAGAATCGATCCATGACTTAGTCTTACGCTACAAACTTTTAAATATTCTAAATTAGTGTGTCTATAATTCTTTTGAAGCATCTACAAGTTTTCCAACCTTCCTATATGTCTCATTATTGTATAAGAACACGATAGAGATTTAATCATCAATGAATACACCAAACCAAATAGCTAATTCATTTTCCTTCATAATAAAGAAAAGGGATTTTTTTTCAAAGAAATAACAATTATGTCTTTAAAGGACACCATTCTTAACCCAAAAGAAACTAATCTTAGAATATGTTGTAAGTTAAATCTACTATGTAAATAAAATATATAAATAAAGATAATTGTACGTTACAACTTGTTTGGAAGAAATACCTAGTCACAATTACATAGTAAAGATGGCAAAAAAAAATTGCACAGTCATGGTTGTATATATATATACTCAACCACTTACACCCAATTTTAGGTCCATGGCTTAAACGATCGGCTTTGCATATCAATTAAATGTAAATTCATATTGTAAGAACAACAAATTTTCATAGGAAGAATAGTCCTTGTGATTATGTGTGAGTTCTTTTTTGCACTTATAAAAGGGTGTTGCCACAATAGTGGTTTACACTTTCTGGGAGATCCTGATTTTTGCTGAAATCACATACTTTTAGAAAATATAATGATTTAAGCTTTGAAAAGTTCCATTTAAAATATTCCAATTGAGGAGGGTTTGATCAAACCACATTAGACCAACTCCCCTTGGATAAAACCCCGCTAGTTTTAAACCATACCTATAACAGAGTCTCCTTTACACCTATTAAAATGCTGATAAAAAACCACTTTTGATTTACCTTTTGGGGGATCAAATGAATTCATTTAAAATTTATTTTTTGTAAGTATGTATTTCCTTATTATAACCTTCCAAACAAGTATAATTTAATTTAATTTAATTTTACTATTATATTTATTTTTTATTTCCTGTGAATGTAGGTTTTTCACTAAAAATCAAGCTCTTTGTTCTGTACATGTGGAAAAATAGTAGATTATCAAAATAAAATTTTGAAAAATATGTTTAGGCTGGGTATTGATGTTCTTGATCCATTAAAAAAAAATGAATTTTGATACATAGAAAAAAATTATGTCAAGTATACAATCCGCCTATGTCTGAATTGTAATTGGTTTGACTTCAAAACTTGATTAAGGAAAAAATATTTAATAAAACACTATGAAACCAAATGAACTGGTTAGATATCATAATTACAAATCTAAATTCGAAAAAATTAGAATTTTATCATTCATAAAAAAAAAAATATTGTATACGGTGAGCATCACTCTTTAAAAATGGTGTTTACTGATAAAAACTAGTTTTCGAAGGAGCTGAAAAAAAAGTGCAATCTAATTCCAAAAAAAATGAAAAAAATATATTTAGAATCTATAGACAAAGCTTCACAAATCACTAGTTTGCATGATCTTCAAAGTCCTCATGGTTTAACCACTATAGGAGCCCGAAAGTGAATATTTAGCTAAAAAAAAATAGTCTAGTGTTCAGTTTGCCCAAAAATTATAAACCAGTATTGTGGGATCACCCAAAAAACTCATTGTGTTACCACCGAAATCATGATAACCATGTGAAAAAAAAATTTATCATCTTCCAACCAACTAATTTTTTTTATGAACTTCAATTCAAATTTGACTTATTCTGTGAAACAAATTAGTTAAGTGTTAATAGATGAATTGTGTTGTCTTGATTGTTTTCCCCTCTCACATGAGGCTCTTGTCCAAATCTGCTTGATTTGGCTTAAATTCCTTACCTAAGATTCCATAAAAATATATGTATTAAATTGGATATGTTTATGAACGTGTGGGGAGTAGGTGTCATTTGCACTGATGTGGCTATTTCTTCCTCCCTGCTCATAATATGTTATTATATATTATATACATTTATTACCATCACAAATGAAACACTACAAAAGATGTAAAAGTTTAACTCAAGATATTTCAGATGAGGACTAAATAAAATATATTTAATTTTACACTCTTAGAAATCTATGTATGCATATGAATGACTTTGATTCGATTAATGTAGTGTTAATGAATTTATGGATTTGGCACAACATGATATTTGTTCTATTTATTAAAAATATTGTGGATACTTATTTTATTGTTATCAAGTAGCATGTTTTTTATGAATAAATTATCAGGGTATGTGCAGGATCATCATGGAAAAAATAGGTCCTTAAGTGGCAATAAAATCTAGAAAATCAGAGTTAGGAAACTTGACATGAAAATTTGAATAAGTTTTCTATATTATTTCAAAAATATGTAAGAATAGAATCTGTATAAAATTGAATGTATTTTCTAAACTACTAGGTTTATTTTATTTTAAAAAAATTCTATTTGGTGAAAATTTGAAATTTCAATGCAATAGTACTTAAATTTCAGGGAAAAATGAGAAGTAGGTGTCTGTCTAACCACCCTAACCACAATAAAATGATAATATTTTTTTATAATATTTTAGATATAAGTAGGGGACTCATGTCCCGATGTGATGCATATTTTTTTGTAATTTTTTTCCAAGTAAATAATTAATTATGAATTTTTAATTACAAATTTTAAAAAGTATAAAAACTCATATGTCTAACCACCTTAACTTGTCAAAACTTCATGAAATTCAATTGTTTGTTTTTTAATCCTATAGTGTGCTAAGCATAGAATGTGACGCGTGTTTTGGATTCAAAAAATGTGATACCATTTGAAAGCTATAGATGTTTTTCAATCAGCCTATCAATCAGGACTTTAGTCGTAATTCAAATAGAAAATGAATAATAATTATTTATTAAATTCAAAGTAAATCATAATTTATATTGTGGAATGCTGAGAATCTCCTCTAAAAACCCTTTTCATTTCATCAATTTTGGGAATAAAAAAAGTTGTCAGCTGCATGGGCCATCATATAACTTTGATATCGCCACTTTTTGGCCCATCATGATCTTGCACATACCCATCAGTCACTTTCTGTTATGAATTTATTATTAGTTAATGCAAATATCTGCAAATGATTTCTACATTTTGTTTCCCTATTCACCAGCTTTCTATAGAATATTGGATTTTTGAATTTCATAAAAAAAATGAAAAAGGTATTGCAATTTTACTAAAACTCTGTTAATCTATTTTTTTTTATGAATTTTAAGTTGTAGATTTTAAATTATTTTAAATTAGTAATTATGAATGTAAATTTGGAATAATGAAAGGTGTACATAATCATCTACAAACATAATCAAGTTGCATGACAATAATCTAGTGGCATGTCAATAATCAAGATTGCATAATCTAGTTGCATGTCAAAGATTGAAGTGTGTGACAATTATATTTTAACATCTTCATGCAATAAAGATAGAAATATTCAAGGATATTCAAATAATAATTTGTGTGAAAGGATAAAGAGTGTTTATATACTATGATTATTATGTTTGTTATTGTATTCATGAGTGTTTTTGGGAAGTTTACCTTCTGAGACAAATGTAGAGTATGAGTTTACAAGGAGTGTAGGCAATGTTTTTTCTAGTTCTACTTTTATTAGTTGTATATGATTATATGTTTTTCCAAGTGACTTAGACCATTGAAATAGATGTATTTATTATATATAATTACTCTCTGTCATATCCTAATATCGATCATAGCATGATCTCGTATGATAGAAATGCATGTAGATATATTAGGCATGCACTGGGTGTATCTTTCCATCCTTGCATGGGTGCCTTAGGTGGAATTTAGTGAGTTCAATGTGAACCAACCCATGAAATGTGTTTGATGAGGAAGAGTGCATCTTAGATTTTAACGCATTTGACAGGGATGGAAAGATACACCCAGTTGACAATCGCTTGAGTGTGTAATTATCTCTCTTTGTTGACTTGCTTGTTGTGTGAGAACTTTGGTTGGGTCTTGCATGTGTGATTGTGATGTTGGTATAAATTATTGTTGCCATTTTTCCCTAGTATCTTATGTTTGAAAAGTGCTTTCTAGTGAGAGTTAGTTAGGCCCTTGAGCTTTCTGATGAGTTCTTTCATGTGTGATTGATATCTTGATGTCTTGAATGATGTTAAGTTTGAATGCATGGTGACCCTTGAGTGGCCTTGATTATACTTGTGTGTTCTCCTTGGATGTATGTATATGAATGCATGTGATCAAAATTGGGTGGTAATTTCTTGGCTCATGATAGATTATTCTAAATTGTCTTATGTGTCTTAAGCATTGAAAGCAATTTGGGTATATCTTATACTTGAAATGTAAAAGTGTGTTATTCTTGTAATGTTGCTTATGATGCATTGTGTATTGCATTCTTAGTGAAGTATCATTGTACATTTTTGAAGTGATCATGTAAGTGCATGAATGGGATGTTGCATCATCATTATAGAATAAATTTACTAAGTAGTATTTGTTAGAGTAAAGGTTTTAACTTAATTATGATAATTAAGTTACCTTTATTCCTCTCTTAAGATTTCACTTTAGTTTGCATTTTGTGAAATATAATAATTATATTAATTATTAAATTTCTACCTATTAGGGTTTATTTTAGGGTTGCACAATCTCCTTTCATAAGGATTGATCATTATATTTTATTTTTTCTCTCTGATTAATACAATTTTGAGCTTTCAAAGCACCCTTTCTTTTTTGTCTCCATCTCTTCTTTTTGTGACAGGTTATTTGCATGTAGGTGATCTTCGAGTTCTGTGAAGTTGGATTTCACAACTTCTACATGGTATCAGAGCTCCAGACCTGTGGCTTCTTGTTTGTGATTTGAAGATATTCTCTTGAACAATGTTTTCTTTCTATGTAAGGGTTTCAAGCCGAGCTGATTTCTTGTGCATCTGGGGGTTGGAATTTTTTCTATGCATATTTGGGAAAATAGACATCACCATCGCATTTAGGACGCCCAAAAACCCTTGGAATGCCTTTCGTATCATAAATTTTGGACCTGTTGAAAAAAAGGCAAAAAAAAATTGCCAGAGAGGTCATACGGCCTCCCCAGCACATAATCTGAGGCTCGAAAAATGGAAACACATTCAAAAATCAAAATATGTGCATTTTTTTTTGTGGGGCCAGTGCAAAACGAATCCATCGCCTCCACGCCACCCATTCACCACTGGCAGAGCATCCCTCTAAGTGGTGCCGCCAACTCTCTCCCCTATCGCTGGTCAGGACCCTCCAGTCCCCATGGGCTTAAAAGCCCAGCAGTTGGTCCTATTGGTGATAGAGCACCATGCGCTTAGCCCCACCAGCTTCTAGACCCCACGAGTGGTCACATGGGTGACTGTGGGCTTCAGCCCAGCCCCCTGCAGCCAGGGGCTTATTTTTTTAGCCCCTGAGGGCTCCTGGAGACCCTATTGTGCATTTTGGAGCTATTTACAGAAATGGGCATAACTTTTACATATGATCGTCGTTTTGCAAAAACAATATATCGATGGAAAGCTGGTTTCGGCACCATTCCAATGGTGCTAGTGATGTTTTTTGATTTTTTCGTTTTGCAATCTTTTTTTTCTAGTCAAAGTCAAAACTTGGGTTTTTCACTCAAGGGGCGTATATTTTGCGTTCGAGGTCCATTTTTCGCAAACAAATAGGTGTTGCAGTGATCTTTCTAGATCTGTAATATATTTCATCATTAAACTTACCAAGTAAATTTTATGAAGCTTTGTGTGTTCTTACACTTTGCTCAATTACCTAGACATTCTAGCACCTACATGGGTTATGTTTGTGTTGGATTGGTTAGATTAATATGATTTATCATTGCTGAGATCATTAGTCTGTGATTTGTTCATTTGAGTGAGTATAATGGGTTTTTCTACTCACCCTTCAATTGTATTTCTGGATAAGGATAATTATGAGTCATGGGCAAAGGGCATACTTACACATTGTAAGTGGCTCAATATTTTTCCTTATTTATATGATCTCATACCTACACTAGAAACATCAAGGATTTTATCTACATGGGTTATTATTTGAGATCATATTGTAGGGGTTATTGGTTGTAGTGTTGATTTTGACACTTTGTTTGCTTTATCCATAAAAATTTGTCCTTGCACACTTTGGCAACATCTTTGGGAGATTTTTGGAGACTCTAATATCTCTCCATTCCCAGAGGATCCTAGTGCAGATTATCTCGTCCGTCTTGCAGATGTAGATTTCATACCCTGGGTGGGTGCATGGAAATGGGTAGCAATTACGTGGACACCCTCAAAAGAAAAAGTTCAAAAGCATAACACGAGTGCGTTATAACGCACTCATGTTATGGATTTCGTTAAACCTAGGAAAGTTCCCTTTGGCCACAACTACAAAGCCATAACGCGAGCGCATTATAACGTGAGTGCGTTATAACGCACTCGCGTTATCTTCTGTTAAAAGCAAAAAAACAAATGCAAATCTCTCATTTGCATTTCGACTGGTTTTTTTGCTCCACCCATGGCCAAATACCCCAAAATATCGTGCTCGCGTTCTAGGAGAAGAATTTATTCACCAAGAATCTGAATTTCTTCGCAACGATGGTGCCACGACGACGACGAGCTGTAAGAGGTAAGGATTCTATGATTTTTGTTTTGAATTTTTTAGTTTTAGGTTGAATTTGTTAGTTTTAGGTTGAATTTGATATCTATTTGTTTGAATTTTTAGGAGATGCAAATCAATCTGCAAACCCTCAAAATCTTCGACAAGAGGACCAACCAAATCCTCAAGATCAAAATCAACCACAACATCAACCTCCTCCACCAATCACTCAACCCCCTCCTGGCACTCAACAAAATTTAATGAGTGAAATTGAGAACAAAAAAAAAAAAATTGAGGATTTGATCAATAGGTTGAGTGATCCAAATGGTTCAACCATAGAAAGAATGACCCTAGAAAATTCATTGAAAGATATGTTAACAAACGTAGATTCAATTAGCAAACAAATAACTGGATGGGAAGATAGGAGGCAGGCAGCTAGGGAGTATTATGCAAATAAACTATCATACAAGGATGTGAAAGATTTAAAAATAACAAAAGGTGATTTGTGTTCATTATTCACCGACCCACGCACAAATCAAAATCTTACCTTTAATGCGAAGAGGTTTCATATCCATTGGTGCCACCACCAACAAATGAAGGAGCGGTTTTATGATAGGTGGTACATGGTCTTCAATTACCCACCGTGCAAAAATTGCAAGGTCCCGCAATATTTCCTTAGGAAACTATACAGTGAGTTCATATTGAATAAAATCCCAAATTATTTTGATATGAGGGATTTCCAAGGGAGAGGTGGGGGGTCAGCTCAGGATAGACCTGGTGCACAGCCGGATCCTACGCAGCAAGGTAGATGAGCTCTCGCTAGGCCACCTCATGAGCACATTGTTATGCCTTTCATCATGAAGGAAAGTGCTGACGTAGAGACATTGTAGGCAATCAACACTTTGACCCAGAGTGTCATCCATCATACTAGCCCTATTCTATAGCACCATCCAGGGGAGTCTTCTAGTGGTGGTCTTCAAGCACATGTGTGTCAATCTTGCAGGACTACTTGTTCACATGACCCCACCAACCCTCAGGAGACTGGTACGTAGGATCCATCTGCAGCTATGGAGATGGAGAGGGCAGCTAACATTTTGCATGAGGCATATGGCATTGATAGCCAGGTAAAAGTTAGTGCATATATTCATTGAATTTAATTTATTAAATTTCGATTTTGAAATGCAAGATTAACTAAAAATGTTTTATGATTTTAATAAAATTGAAGGGTCACAATGTTGAGACTGGATACACCGCCCCCCCACCAACCTATTTTTGCAGTACACCTATCGCTAGGGTATGTAACTTGTAAACAGTTATAAGTGTATTGCATAATAATGGCATTGTTTTATGAATGGTAATTTAATATGCAATTTTGGATGTTGAACAAACTAATATTGGAGGTTTTGATGGAACACTTCCCAGTGACAGTGGATTTACTCAAACCTTCATGTAGGTAATAGAATAAAGAGTTTAACTAATGAATCAAGTACTTAATAGATTTGTGTAGTTTATCATGCACATCGTTGATTACGTTGAATAATTTGTTGTTTTATTTTCAGTTGTTGTGAGACGATACACCTTCGAATGTGACGAGGGCAATGGATATTGGTGTGACATCTGCTATACAATCCTTGATGGCTCTGACAGAAGAGATACGAGGCAAATTAGTAAATTTTAATTTACATTTGTTGTTATAGATGTTAGTTAGTGAGAAATCAAACCATTATTGATTCACATAGTTTTTGTCTATTTGCATGGTTTATACATGGCTTGAGCATGCCTGAGCATGGGCATGAGGATATTTCCCTCATGGACAGAGATCTTGAGATGGTTGTAAGTGATTATTTTGTCAAATATATCATTTTTTATAATTTAATTTCCAGATATTCATGTCTTTACTTCTTATTGTAATAGTTAAAACTTCACCATGAACTAAACCCTAGGAGGAGTAGTAGGAGCACTCCACGAGCACATCAAAAATGAGTAGACCTATCGCCATCCGAGCGAAAAGGAAAGGGAAATATTTTATTTCCTGGGCATGGAGAGCAATGACTTTTGATTCCAGAGTCCTTTATTGTATGCCTACATGGCAGTTTTGTACATATTTTTTATTGGAAATATTTGACATTGTATGCCTAGATGGCATTCTCGTAATCCTACATGGCTATTTTGTACATATATTTCATACTTATATCGACATATATTTATGTATGACTACATGGCTATTTGATTAATACAAATATCTTTTTTCGATGCCTGTCCATATTTGCATTCTAAATTGATGGTTCATTAGATATGAGCTACATATATTCAAGTGTATACTTTACAACTTATGTGTATACTTTGTGACTTACGTGTATTCGATTTTATACTTTGTGGCTTACATGTTTTCATGCATATACCTTGTATTCGTGCATATACGTTTTTTTAATTTGTGTATACTATGTATTCGTGTGTATATTTTTTGAGGCTTATGTGTTTATGAGTACTTGTAGTTCCCTTATTGACATGTACATGTTTGACTTATTCACGTGTATAATTATTTATAGGTTAGCCCTAGCATTGATCTATGTCATCCTCAATGCATGATCCTTGAGATGGAGTAAGTACACCCTCAAGGTCAAAAGGAGTTTCACATGCATTCTTCGTAGGCTCATTTTGGTAGTGAAACCAAAAACCTCTTGCATCATTGAAACAAAAAAAAAAATTCCTTTATAGTAGGTCTGAAGCCATTATCATTCTCCATCAATTCTTCATGTATCCACTCCCCATTAATGATTGTCTCATGACCTTCATGAAACCAAGAACTTATCTCATTTGTGATAGAATAAATGTATGAAGATTTATCTTCCTCCTTATGAACCATTCATTATCATGAGAGATGGGTTCTTGTGAACCACTACTGATGAATCATGGGTCAATGAGTTTGACTTGTAAAACTACATGATTGAATCCTGATAGCAATATCACAATATTTATATATCTAAATGTGTTATTTCCTTCAGCTAAAATTTGTGCTTATACTTATGTGATTGATGTATGTTTGTGTATGGGATCATAGTAATTTCTATTTGATGATGCTATTGTGTCTTTAAGGTTTATTTATTAAAGGGTGCATAAACAAGTTTTAAATCCTTACAAATCTTTGAATTTCTTAGGTTTTTCTATTTGTCGAGTCTGGGCTCCGAGCCCGAGTCCAAGTCAAAATATGGCTTGTCAAGTCCGAGGCGAGTCCTAGTCTTGTAACACTGGTGTGAACACATCGAGGAATAATGTATATGTCGATGAAGAGAGAACCCATCCTTGTTTCCAAACAAACCATGGTATAGATATGGTTGGTCGAGATAAAACATCACTCTCCTGGATAGTTCGAACCATAATCTTTCATGGCTACAAACACACCTTCATTATGTGTGTTCTTGATACTACTGAAGAAATGGTGGAACATGTTGTAGATCAAATATTGCAACCCTAAGTCCACAAGAAGGTTACTTGTCCTAATTTCCGCAAATGTCTTTAAGATGTTCATCCTTCTTGAGTAATGTGAACTATTGATGTTATCTAGATCTTTGAAACTATCTACAATCATGTGCAATACTATAGAAGCTAGAGCTATATCTAATACTACAAATGATTGCTCAATGGAATCATGATAGCAATATCACAATTTGACACATTGTAGAAAATACCTCCTACTTATCAATTGATGAGCTAAAGTGATGGGGAGTTCTATCCCTCAAGAGCACTCTTGCTCTTCCCAAGACCTATTATCTAGTCTTCCTAGGGTATTCCTCTCTACCCTACTCAGGGATCACTCCTAAACCCCTCTCACCACGTAAGACTCTCCAAAAATTTCAAATTCTTCTCCATCACTCCCAATCCACCATTAAGCTTCCTTGGGCTCCACATTGACCCAAAGTGTCCTAACCACTTCAGGGCTAGGGAAAGGTATCCTAGTTGTCCCTTTGTTGATTTGTCTCCTCACTGATCCATCTTATTGGATTCTTTCACCTTTTACCCATCGCTTTCTTGATTGGCACAAACCAATCCCATGTTCCTACACTCCCATACTCTTGATTGGCACAAACCGATCCATTTAGCAACTCTCCTTGCTGTTGTCCTCTCCAAGCTACTAGCCAGAATGCACTTGCACTCAACTAGTGCTTGATGATTTCATCACCTTCCTTGCAAAACAAGACCCCAAAACCTATATGTACATTATTTACACAGCCCCCAACTTGATTCCAAGTGGCCATGAGAGGAAAGCCACGGGAAGTCAAGTGGGACTCATTATTCACAAAACTGGCCTGAACCGGCAATGAGACCAAGAACACCAAAAACTTGCAAAAAGATAACTAGTCGATCTAGATGACTAATCTAATGCTACACAAGGTAAGTAAGTGACACAAATGGAAGACTCAAAGCATCAGATAAGTCATTTCAATCCATTCTTGACTGGATGAAGGCTCAAACACAGAAATTCAATGAAAACTTGCTCTCTTCCAATCACAAAAATGTACTCTCCAAGTCTCAATTCATGAAAAAAAACCTCCAACCCAGGTATTAGGTTTTTTTGACCTTATATACCTTTCTCCCATGTGCTAGGACCCTTGGGTCAAGCTTAGAGCATCATTAATGCCATTTTCCAACTTTTAGGACAAATAGCCAAGGCAACATTGCTCAAAATGCTCATAGTGTCCAAGACTTACCCAAACCGCAAGCCCCTAACAAACCTATTTCCAATTCACTCATCAAAAACACTCTTGGGACTTTACATCATAGTCCTTATTCCCTTGGTGGTTGGCTAGAACCACCTACAAGCCAAAATTTCAAAGATCTCTCCAAAAGACCTTAAGGTGCTCTTGCACCATTCTCCCCCCTACAACAAAGAAGTTAAGGAACATGTGGTGTCAAGAGCTCCTCACTAATTCCATGCTTCTTAAAGTCACTTTTTTCTATCCAACTAGCCTCTAACTGTGGTTGATGTCTCCACTTCACTAGGTGCTCCATGTATGTCTTTTGCCTAGTCTTCTTCTTCACCCTTGAGTCTAGAATCTTGTCCAGTTGTGGTCTGATCTAATTAGGTACCTTGAGTTCATCCACGTCCTTACTCACCTTAGCACTATAATGTTCCTCATCCATTTCTGGTCCTTTATACTTCACCAAGTCCTTCACATTGAAGATAGGCGAAATGGACATCTCCTTAGGTAACTCCACCTTATATGCATTAGATCCATACTTAGCCAACACTTTAAATGGCCCTATCCTTTTCATTTGCAACATTAATAACCACTCATTTAACCCCTCTGTGGTTTTAAAAGCTGACTTCCATTCATCTCCCTCTTTCATCCTAATCTGATAGTAGCCACTTTTCAAATCAATCTTGGAGTAGTACTTAGCACCCCCTAAACAGTCCATTAAGTCTTCTATCCTAGGAATAGGAAACCTATATATAATGGTTATCCTATTTATGGCCCTAGAATCAGTACACATTCTCCACTTATCTTCGTTCTCAGGTGTCGACACCACTGGAACAACACATGGGCTTATGCTTTTCCTGATGAGCCCTTGGTCCAAAAGTTCTTGAACTTGCCTTAGTATCTCCTTGTTCTGCTCCGGTGTCATTTTGTATGCAGACTTGTCAGGCAATGTTGCTCCTAGTACAAATTCAATTTGATGACTAATTGTCATCTTATGTGGTAGTGTAGCTGGTGTGCCTTCACAAATGATATCCCTAAACCGATCCAACAGGTGCTTCACCTCTACTGTCACAGGTAGCCGACTAGGTGACTCCTCCTCCTTTGGCTTCAACATGATTGCATAGACAACTCCTTCCTCCTTCATGTCTCTTAGGAATTCCTTTCCACTCATCAAAACTACAGTGGATTCTGCCTTTTCCACTGTGCCTTCTTGGGGAAAAAACTTTGTGGTTAAGCGCTTGAGCTGGAGTATACTAGAATGGCTGACCTTCCGGGAAGGCCTAGTGCCTCACCTCTGTGAGAATCACTTAGATGCAATGAGTGCTAAGTGGTCCATTCAATATCATTTCAAATTTTTTGCTTTAAGCAATTTACAAATTTGCAACTTAAGACTTCTCCAACCTAAGGGATCGATCCGGTGGAACATAGCTCAGAGTGATTCCACGTGTTTCGATGCAAAAGAGGACCATGCCTAGCATAAACATACCTATTTGGATGTGTTGGAACAGTCCGCTTGGTCACACAAGTTGTAGAACAAAAGTTGCACCACTCTGGAACTTTGCACTGCTTGCATTTGATGCTTTTTCCATCAAGTGAAAATCCACCACCACTGAAAAACCACTCCGAGATAGCCAAAACCAAGAGAGGTTTTTGTAGATAGGCCCAATGCAATCCTATAGGATCAGTCAAGAATTTTTTTAGAGTTACGACATTTGAGTAATAGCATGCTGAAGTTTGTAGCCATTTTGCACTTTGGACCCTTAAGGGATCAATTCAGTGGAGCATAGCTCAGAGTGATTCCACATGTTTCAGTGCAAAAGAGGACCATTCCTAGCGTAAACATACCTATTCAGACATGTTGGAACAGTCTGCTTGGTCACATGAGTTGCAGAGCGAAAGTTGCACCACTTTGCAACTTATTGTTTGAATTTGACACTTTTTGCATCAAGTGAAAATCTGCCGCCATTAGAAAACCACTCCAAGATAGACAAAATCGATAGATTTTTTTCTAGAGGGGTCCAACGCCTTTCTTTAGGATCAGATGAGAAGTTTCTAAGTGTCACGGTATCCGAGTACTAGCATGCTGAAGTTTGCAGCCATTTTGCACTTTGGACCCTTAAGGGATCGATTCGATGGAACATAGCTCAGAGCAATTCTACATGTTTCGGTGTGAAAGAGGACTATACCTAGCATAAACATACCTATTCAAACATTTTGGAATAGTCCTCTTTGTCACACGAGTTGCAGAGCAAAAGTTGCACCACTTTGCAACTTTGCACTGCTTGGATTTGAGACCTTTTCCATCAAGTGAAAATCCGCCGCCATGAAAAAACCACTCCAAGATAGCCAAAACCAAGAGAGGTTTTTTTAAAGGGGCCCAATCCCTTTTTGTAGGATTGGACAAGAAGTTTCTAAGTATCACGGTATCCGAGTACTAGCATGTTGAAGTTTGTAGCCATTTTGCACTTTGGACCCTTAAGGGATCGATCCGGTGGAACATAGCTCGGAGAGATTTCACGTGTTTCAATGCAAACAAGGACCATGCCTAGCGTAAAAATACCTATTCAGATGTGTTGGAATAGTCTGCTTTGTCACACGAGTTGCAAAGTGAAAGTTGCACCACTTTGCAACTTTACACAACTTGAATTTGACACCTTTTCCATCAAGTGAAAATCCGCCACCATGAGAAAACCACTCCAAGATAGCCAAAACCGGGAGAGGTTTTTCTAGAGGGTCCCAACACCTTTCTGTAGGATTAGATGAGAATTTTCTAATTGTCACGGTATCCAAGTACTAGCATGCTAAAGTTTGTAGCCATTTTGCACTTTGGACCCTTAAGGGATCGATCCAGTGGAACATAGCTCAGAGCGATTCTACATGTTTCGGTGTGAAAAGGGACCATACCTAGTGTAAACATACCTATTTGGACATGTTGGAACAATTCTCTTTGTCACATGAGTTGCAAAAAAATGTGTACAAATTGTTTATATGACCTTTAGATGACCTTTTTCACATTGTTTACATTTCAAAATTCAAAGTTTGCAAATTTTCCTACTCAAGGCATTTACAAAACAAGGTGCTACTACACAAAACATGAAATTCAACTTTACAATATTTGAGTATATCTCATTATGTAATTAAATCTTATTACAATGCCTCTGGCATTTCGTTCTCTCAAATCTTTTACAATGTCACTCATACATTCAAGATTCTCTTTAAATGTCTACATCATAGGTTCTCATCACGAGGTTAACTTCAAATGAGTAACTTGAGATTCCCTTGCTAAGCTTCACATGCTCTCTTACAATGGATTGAAATCAAAATTGAGATCTGTAAAAATCATCAAAATAAGTATGTTGCATTGCTTTTTTGGCTAAGATTTTCTTTGATGGCTCTTAAATCAGCATTTTCTGCAACAAAAGATCAATCAACCCTTAGTAGTTCACTTACAAATACACATAGTAAAAGAGAAAAATAAAGAGCATCCAAAATGGAAATGAAATAAAAATAGATGGAAGGCACTTACAGATGTTGCATGCAGGCATCAAAATAAGGATGTTGCATTGCTTTTTTGGTTGACATTCTCTTAGATAACTCATATATTTGCATTTTTTTCAAGGGGACACCAATCACTGTAAAATAAGATGATAGCATTGGCATCAAACAAATTAATGTGCATACAAGTATAAATTAATAAGAACCAATGTGCATATACTTACAAATTAATCCAACGAACCATCCGGGTCTGCTCTACTCTTTATTGTGTCAAGTATTGCCTCATGGTCAAACTCACGGACCTTCCATAATGTCTTGTTCAAAGGTCTACCCCCATATTTGGTCAAATGAACATTGGATGCCACGAAAAGGTTCGAGTAATGAAGAATCTTATGATGCATGTCAAAGTCCTGAAATAGCCAATGTTTAACACTTGAATGTGGGCACCTTCTAAGCCATGTTCTAGTAACCACAACTGACCCTGTAGGGTATTCGATGTTTTCTCCATCTATAACTAGGGCCTCCAATTTATTTTTCATCTCAACACAACGACACAAGTAATAGTTTGTTCCCTCTTCATTGTCTTCATCTGCAATAACTGCATAAACATGCCCTACATTGATATGTACAAAAAATCTCTTGAAATTTGTCAACATTACGAATACAGTACAAAGTAAGATCTAACGATATGAAATTTCAACAACTAAGAAAGTAGATATATCACCTCATTGAACTAGATCTGATATGTGGTCAAAGTCGACCAATGATTCTATCTGTGTCAGTTCCAGTGCCATCGAAGGGCGATTCCGACTACCAATTCTCCTTCTTACCACATCCCTTTGATTCGGAGATGGCCTTGTGTTATTCTTCCAATACTCTTCAATCAGTGTTCTCAAGGCTTCGACAACTTCTTTATCTTTTCGTGACAGTCTCCCCGAGAAGCCCATAATTCATTTGTATCATTGCCCTCAATTCTTTGCCGCCTTTGAATGGCTCTTGATAAAGTCTTTTTACTAATTCTCATTTTTTCACTAGTATTTTTAATTAGGCGAGCTCTCTTTGTTTGACAACTTACCAAAGTCGATGTAATGAAATGTCGGCTGACATTACTATCCTTTGAGAGTGAGGTCTTACCGACACTCTCATAAGCATCCATTAGATTCTTCACAATAGTGTCTTCACTCGATGCATTCGATGTTCTCAACCCAAGAGTCTTCATGATGTTCCTATACTTTACACCCTGCATCATTTCAACAAATATTTGACATCTTGCAGTCTCATTTAGCCTTTCAAAGAATCATTCCCAAATCTTATCAGCATATCTTCTACAAGTGCGTGTTGAAATCTTACCTTCCATGTGCTGCAAAATATCATCATCAATATTAATCAAATACTTTGGCTTTCTACACAAAATTCTTGGTGGTGTTCTCCTAGGTACATACATCTCAACATTAGGAATTTCATCAATATTTAATTGAGGTGTGCTAGATTTCATTCCTTCGATCGATGGTGGAGAAGAATACATACCTTGAGGTTCACATGGGAATGATGGCATACCTTCTTCGTCAATTTCGAGTGATGATGTACTCTCAACTTGAGATGTGTTGGATGGTTTCCAACAATATTCACTTGTGGTAAATGGTGTCCCTCCATATGCACTTGCAGTAGATGGTTTCCATCCATATTCACTTGTGCTAGATGGTTTCACTCCATATTCGCTTGTGCTTAATGGTGTCCCTTCATATTCACTTGTCGTAGAGGGTGTGTCTCCAACTCTGGTATCTGAATCTGTCTTACAACAATTCTTTCGCATTCGCACCTTTTGTGCTGCCAATTCCTATTCTCTTTTTGATGGTTGAGGTTCGTCTACAATCGAGTTGTTTTCATCAATCATTTCCAATTTCTTCTTTTCACGATATGCAGCCACCCGAACTCTCTCCTTTTCTTTCAAGGTTTTGTTCTCTTCGTCTGTTAGTTTCCTCTTTGTCTTTTTCTTTGGAATGGCGGATAATTTTATCTATAACATGGTAATGAGATGAATATTAGTTCCTAAAAAATGTATCCATTCAAGATAATTGAAAAATATATGTCATTGAAGGCTTCATTTAAATAATACTTACAATCATCGTGTAGAAAAGTAGGGTCTTTTATTGTTGAACATGCCTTGGAATGAAACTAATGACAATAGGATTTCTGGTTCTTAGCTCAAACAATCAATTTTCCATGAGAATTTGAGGAACCAAGGAGTGATTTTGAAAAATTGTTGGTGCAAGAGCACCTTAAAGGTCTTTTGGTAGATCTTGGCAATTTTGGCTTGTAGGTGGTTCTAGCCAACCACCAATGGAATAAGGACTATGATGTAAAGTCCCAATATTTTTTTTGATGTGTGATTTAAGGAAAACTTAGGGTAGTCTAGAGTCTTGAAGTTTGGAGAAGCCTGAATGATGAAATTAGGCAAATTAGTCCATGTAGACTTGGCAATTTGTCCTAAAAGTGGGAAAAGGGCATTAATGATGCTCTAAGCCCAACCAAAGGGTCCTAGCACGTGGGAGAAAGGTATATAAGGTCAGAAAAACCCTAATTGATCATGTGGGAAATCTATTGTATGATTTGGAGTTTTGGAAGGGGAATTTGTGAGTTGGAAGAGTGCAAATTTCATTGAATTTCTATTTTTGTGCCTTTATCCAGTCAAGAATGGATTGAAAGGACATGTCTAATGCTTTGAGTATTTCAATTTTGTCACTTAATTACTGTGTGAAGCATTATATTAGCCATTTAGTTCAATTGCTTTTTGTTTTGCAAGTTTTTAGAGTTTTTGGTCTCATAGCCGGTTCAGGCCAGTTTTTGGAAATAATGATCCCCACTTGAATTCCCGTGGCAAGGATACCATGGCCACTTGGAATCAAGTAGGGGAATTTTTTTACAATGTAAATATGGTTTTTTGTGTCTTGGTTTGCAGGGGAGATGGTGAATTCATCAAGAACTAGGCGAGTGCAAGTGCATTCTGGCTAGTGGCTTGGAGAGGACAGCAGTAAAGAAAGTTGCTAAATGGATTGGTTTGTGCCAATCAAGAGCAAGAGAGTGTGGTAAAATTTATTCTAGACATGTGTGTGAAAGGAGGAGAGTTGAGGAGGTGAATGAAGCCCTCAAAGTTTGAAAAAGGAGCCAGAACCCTCGAAACCCTTGAAAATAGGGGGTATGAGGACACTCCTATGTACGAATGCCAAAGGGACTAAAAACCTAGTAAATATTGAATCCTATGGTACCACTAGAAATAATCTATAAAAATACGTGGGGGTTGTTAAGACCGTTTTTGAGAAAAGCCAAGAAAACGGGTTCTAGGAGGCTTAATTGGGCAAAAGGCTACAAGGCCTAAAATTGGGTTTTTCAAGAAACCGATGGGTACAAGGTGAAAGAATCTTATGAGATGGGTTAGTGAGGAGTCAAATCAACAAGAGGATAGTGATAATACCCTTTCCTAGCCCCTGGAGTGGTTAGGACACTTTGGGTCAATGTGGAGCCCACATAAGCTCAGTGGTGAATTGAGAGTAATGGTGAGGAATTTGAAATTGGTGGAGAGTCTTATGAGGTGAGAGGGGTTTAGGAGGGATCCTTGAGTAGGGTAGAGAGGAATACCCTATGAATACTAGATAATAGGTCTTGGGAAGAGCAAGATTTCTCTTGAAAGATAAGACTCCCCATCAATTGTTGAAGGAGTGGTCTATGTAATGAAATGTTGACCTTGTGCAGGGTATTTTGAAGATGTTTGATGCTTTGGAATGGTCTGGGAAGGCCCAGGTATAGGAATTTCTATAAACCCTCCCTCTTTGCTTTGAAAAATGGGGGGTTTTGTATTGGAAGCCTAGTTGAGCGGGTAAGGTCCTAAGACCTAGAAATTATCTTGTTTTGAGACCTAATTAAACAACTTGTGAATGACATAATCATTGGTTGATGTTTTGAGGAACCTAGTTGATTGGAATCAATTATTTTCAAGATTTTCAAGGTTTTTTGAAGGTCCTTAAGGAATTGGGAACTCTTAATGCTAATTTGAGTATATGAATCAAATTTTTTGTGAAGGGAAATATAGTTGAATAAGTGTGTCAAGAAAGGTGTTGATTTCTTCCTTTCTACTACATCAGTTTGTGCAGAGGTATTGGAACATGTTTGGACCCTTAAGAGGAATGGGAGAGGCTTGGAGTTGTCTTAAAGGATGAATTTTGGTGAATGGTTCTGAATTTCTATAATTGGCAAGTGTAAAATGGTAATTGGCAAGTGTAAATAATTGTGTATATAATCTGGTAATTTAAAATGTTCATTGACAACCTAAGGTTATAATGACAAAAAAAATGAAAGCAAGGCATAATAGAATGAAAGAAAATTTGTAAAGACTTCACATACCTTAAAAACCAGACTTCTAAATGGAGGAGTTCAACCCAATTATGTAGCCTTAGCTTCTGCTTTCTTCAAACTCCATAACAATTTGACTTGTTCAAAAGCTTGTTCCCTTCCACACTTCAATTGTATATCATTTTTCAATGGAATTCAAACTTCAATTGCTATTAAATTTCTTTCAACATGGAAACTCTGCTATTTCATGCAAAGGTGGTAAAAAGATCATGGAAAAGGTGATGGAATGTGAAAAAGATGCTTGCACACTTCACAACATCATCAAAAAGATATTTTTTGTCGGAGAACTCACAGAACTAGGGGGATATGTAGACTGTGGGCCTTCAAATCACGGGTATATAGATTTTTTTACTGTTTTAGTGGACTACAAAATGTGCTCACGTTATGTGAAATTTAGTTTTCTTAGTGTATTTTTTAGACAATAGGAGTTTCTGAGAGAGTGGGACGGAGAGAGGGGGAGAGTGGAAGATAGAGAGGGAGGGAGAAGGAGAGAGTGGCAGAAAGAGAGAGGGAGAGAGTGGGAGATAGAGTGGGAGGGAGAGAGGGGAGAGTGGGAGATAGAGAGAGAGGGAGAGAGGGGGAGAGTGGGAGAGAGTGGGAGAAGGGGGGAAGTGGGGAGTGGGAGATAGAGACCTAAACCCTAAACCCTCAACCCTTAAACCCTAATCCCTCAACCCCTGTACCCTGTTAATCCCTCAATCCTCAAACCTTAATCCCTCAACCCCTATACTCTCTTAATCCCTTAACCATTAAACCTTAATCCCTCAACCCTTAACCCCTATACCCTCTTAATCCCTTAACCATTAAACTCTAATCCCTCAACCCCTATACCCTCTTAATCCCTCAACCCTCAAACCCTAATCCCTCAACCCCTATACCCTCTTAATCCCTTAACCCTTAAACCCTAATCCCTCAACCTTTAACCCCTATACCCTCTTTATCCCTTAACCCTTAAACCCTAATCCCTCAACCCTTAACCCATATACCCTCTTAATCCATTAACCCTTAAACCCTTATCCCTCAACCCTTAAACCCTAATCCCTCAACCCTTAAACCCTAATCCCTCAACCCCTATACCCTCTTAATCCCTCAACCCTTAAACCCTAATCCCTCTTGATCCATCAACCCTAAACCCTCAACCCTTAAACCCTAATCCCTCAATCCCTATACCCTCTTAATCCAACAACCCTTAAACCCT